>OY735217.1:1695322-2172822 GCA_963457665.1 Thysanoteuthis rhombus
CGAGGCCGACAAAATACAAGATGGAGAGATGAACTGGACGAATTTAGAAAATACTGACTCTGCGACGCCTGCGATAAAGTGTGGCACATCCTGGGGAAGGTCTATGATCAACCACAGACGTTAAAAGACTCGTGATATTTGTGCGTCGAGGTGACCTGACCCAAAAAGATGGATTCTGAGTTGTTTTCCCGGTACAATTACTTTGAATATAGACTTTCCTTTTTTTATGGTTTCCAAATTCAAACACATTAACAGATCGAGATAGATGTCTCGTAGGTTTTATGTTTATATGTATGTCTATCTATCCCTTTCAGTTAATCAATCTATTTAACTCAGTCTTTCTATTAATCTCTCTCTCTCTCGTTATCCCATTCTACCGATTTGTCTATCCATCTCAGTCTTTTATATCTTGTACATTTATTATTTTTTGCAATAAATAAATAACATGTATGATTTGTTTCCAATTTCATTCAATCAAGAAGTTAACGAGCAAAGATATTGTTACTAATAATACTGAAATTAAAAAATGATTGTAATTTGAGTAAAATTTTAAGGGAAATAAAGAGATATTCATCTAAGATAAAATTGATTCAAATTAAAGTAAAATTCTATTACAACTAAAAACGAACTCCAAGGTTGAAAATGTTTGAAGAATTTGTAAAATGTCAACTGTGATAATAGATCAATTAACATTTTTCCCAAGTGATATAGGGTCACATCGAATTACATAACGCTGACACGCTCACACCAACGCGACTACGCCTAATGGTGTCGTCAAATAGTTCCATCTATCGTCAGTTTTTAGTTGACAATGTATTTTAAAGAATATTATCTATTGATTATTATTCACTAAGGAATTTTTCAATATAAATGCAGAGTGTATCATTTGTAAGTCGTACGGACCTTAGAGAAGGCTTAATATGAACTGGCCTCCTAAGTGTGATTAATAAGCTCTCTCTCCCTTATATATATATATATATATATAGTGTGTGTATATTCTGTCGGATTATTTATCCATTTTTTGATAATATAATTGGCGGCGTTGGAAATAAAACAGTGGAGATTGAAAATAAACAAGACGAGAGGATAGGGCATATAGCGGTTATTTAGACCTTCGCCTTTCAGTTGAGCTATTTTTCTCAATGGTTGAGGATGACTCTACGTTGGAGTGTCTACCTTATCGGTCGCAGGTTCCATTCCTGCAAAATCCCCATTTTTCTTTAATTGTTTATTTTTATTTACGCTCTCTAGGCCGAATGACTCAATCTCCGTTTAACAATGGCAGATCATTTCAAATATAGTTTCAGATTATATAACACATTTATAGATATTCTGTCGTGTTAGATACGTCCATTTCCCAATAATATATATGTATATGTGTATAAAATATCCTTTCTAGTCGTTAGTACCTGCAAGAAAGTGGTTTGTCCATAAGGGTACTTTATTTGATAATTTCAAGGAAAAATCAACACAAAGAAGTTTGTGTACATAGTATTCTTAAAGATAATATCATAAGTTGGTTTATATGCAGTCTGAGATCAAAACCGACGCAACGGATTTGATATTAACATGGGTGAACATTCAATAGAAATGACACGAACATACAGTTACACCTGTTGTTATAATTACTGATCCGTCTTTGTGAAGTATATTTTGGAGGTTATCTGCGTTAAAGGGCCCTATTCCAAAGTATTAAATAATGTGCAGTATAAAATCAAATCCATATACAATACACTATATTACCCAATATAAAATAACAAACTACATGTATAACATATTGAAATCATAGCTGAAAGGGCTGGTGTTTGATCAACACTTTCATTTTGATACAACTGTTTTGTTTTTAAAATCCCCGAAACTGTTACATTGGTAAACAACTTATGATCGCAACAAAAGAAAATTTATAAATAGCACCATAATGAGGAAATATATATAAAACAGAAAAGTCCCTGAAGAAAAGCAGGTATTGGGAAATAAGTGACTGAAGTGACATGAAATATTTTTTGATGAAGCACTCTTGCCATGCAGGAAAACTGTAGAAAGATGCAGTTCCTCACATGTCCAGATGTAGTACTAAACTTGAAAAAAGTATAAACCAGTTTTGGTGTTGGTCGTAGTTGTTCAGGGGGGAGAGTATCCTAGATGTAAGTGAGAAGGCGTTACACTTGAGAAGTTAGCTGTAGGAGTGAGATGAGGAAAGATTATATGTTTGTTTTTGCTTTAAAGGGAGTGTGGATTGATGTGTAGGTATGGAGTGGGTGTCTTCGTCAAGGGGAAGGGGTGTACATGTGTGTGATATGCTGGCAGAAAATACACAGACTAATTATCAACTTTAAAACTTCCTTATTATACGAAGCAGCTACATTCGTTTCACTTATTTCCATCCGTACGTCAGAAACAAGCAACAAAGTCATGACTGTTCGTCCTCGAATTTGACCCGTTGCTTTTCCACTGGCCAGATATAGGCGTGTGTGAACTCTTTGTTCAAGTGATCAAAATGATTCGTCTAAAATCTTAAAAGCTTTTGCTAAACTTACACTGGTCTCCCCAACATTCCACATTGTTTAGCTCTATTTTGGGGGTGGGCAGTTGCCCCTGTTGAAACGTATGCCAATCTGGACACTCCTACAGTTGCAAATTCAAATTCTTGCTAAGAATGGTCAGTTTACATTGGGTTTCCCCAAAGTAGGCGTTACAACCCCCTCCGACGCAGATAATTGAATGATCTAAGTTGGGGCGAAGAAAAAAGGGGCTGCAGGGGGGCGGTGCAGAAAAAATAGGCAGCAGAGTGGCAGCAGAACGAAGTACAGTTTTTTATCAAGTCCAGAGGGTTTACACATACATGAACACGCACAACCACACATACGGAAGAGATCTTTAATCAAATGTGACCATAAGGTGGTTCTCCTGAGGGGTTGCATAGACAAACATTAATGTACAGAAAGATAAGGATGAGTGAAAAAGTACACACTTATACGCATATACAGAGTACGTCCTTTCGGTGTACGTCGCTTAGTGGAAAAAAAAGTGAAGATGTACACATTTGGTGTAACCCTTTTACTTTCTTTGTTCTCTCTGCAACTTGTAACCTCCCCTTCTGCATCCTCAGACATGAGCAGGTGAAAGCAACGACCAAGGCAGCCACTAAGCCATTTTATGCCCAAATTTGATAAAGCTGGCCTTTTCAAATAAGCATTTGGCCCTGAACCTTTTAGTTTGGCCTTTTTATTATTAAAAAATTGTGATAAAGCCCAACTACGTCTGAAAGTGCGTCTACTTAATTATCATCATTTTATGTGTGCATGCCTGGTAGTCAATGAGGAATTAAGAACAGCATGAAAGGATTGATGGTCTTGGAAGTTTTGAGACACCTTCTCTAGTAATTGAAATATAGGATCGTCGATTTCTTTAGAGTAGTATTTTCATATTTTTTCTTAGCGGCGAACGAACAATGTATTCATCTTTATTTGTAATATTTCGACGTTGTTAGTCCACACTAAATTAAAAAATTCCTTTCCTGAATTTGTTGTCATCTTATCGCAAGGGTAATGTTTTGTAAACAATTTTTCACTCGGCCATTTCTGGACAGGATTGGTCATATTGAGGTGTGTTTTGGTCAGAAATGGTCCCAACCCCGAGATGGTGGTCAAAAAAAGGTCATCTGGAGCCCTGACACATACAAAACATACATCAACTCATATAACTCAAAGACACATATATACACTTATACACACGAATATATATTGACACATATATGTAGATCCACATACATATATACCTACACACAAAAAAACTTTGAGTGCAGCATATATTTAGTTGCAAAAAGACATTTAACTTTAGACATTTTGAGTGACAGGAGAACGTTGCCATCCAATTTCCAACAAGAAAAAAAATCGAACCACGAATATGACTAAGTAGGTATATGAATTATTAGTTTTCTTGGTTAAACAAACTGTCAGTCAAGACTTATTATTTCAGATTTGAGTAAATCCTCATAAAATCATTTTTTCTAAAGCACTATCAACTGTTCTAACTGACCGTAATTTTTTATGGAGATATTTGTTCTAGAAGAAGCAACTTTTTAGGAGGTACAGGTGAAGTGGCTATAAACCGGGGGACCAATTCACACTTAACTAATAATAGAGAACTGGACCCAGTCTTTGTGCCCGTTTTGCATCAGGTTATATTGATTACAAATATCTCCGAGACTGGATCCTGATATCCTGGCGGACTTTTTATTTACTTTCGTTAGTTTTCTTTGATATTCTAATTATATTTTTTTATTTTGCTTTCATTAATGTTTAGGGGAAAAAGAAAAAGGCTGATGGCGTGGATGTGTCCACACAGAGGTATGTAAAATATTGCACCTTGACCAAACAGCCATTGACACTTTTTCCAAAGTTATGTAATTCAGGTCATATGAACCTGTAACCGATTATAAAAATACATTCATGTTCTCTGATCGTTTTTTCTCTACCTTCGCCCCCCACCACATACACGTCCCCCTCTCCAAACATTTCCATTCACCAATACATCAAACTTTTACCCATCATAACTTTCATTCTGCACCCAAAATCCAATATTCTATAAAACTCTGTAAAAGTATTTTGACCATTATTAAAATTTCAAACATGTCTCATCAAACATCGAATATGATATCAATTAACCAACTTCTAGGGTCTTTTTATTTTACAGGTATTAATAATGTGAAAGATTTCATAAATTAAATGTGTCATGATACAGGAAAAGCAATGATGATTATAAAAAAGCCATTAAATATTATCTAAAGCAAAGGAAAGAGAAGTAGCATTGAATGCACCCAGGACTAAAATTGGGCGTACAAAACTTGCTAGAAAAATTGTAATAATTCTAAATCTAGCTTGGTATATCTTGAATAACATTGATATTTTCATTAATTCATATTGTAAATTAAATGAGAATTTAATCATCATTTTATCAATTTCCGATAATGATTTTTAAAAATCCAAACGATCAACTACAAAAATCGATCAGGAAAGCTATCACTATATCGCAACGTTTTAGAATCAATAAAGATACAAAAGGTAGGACTATTCCATAATTAAGTAGTAAATCTCCCGTCCTATCTGAATTCTAGTGTTTGATGTCAGATATGACTGGAATATCTATAAATAAATTTACTTCATCTGGGATAGAAAATGGAATTGGGCAATTTCGAGTTATGAGCTGAAGTAAGTAGAATTTGGTAAAAATGAATTGACAAGATGTGCCTGGTAAACATGTGTGATAAGCTTATAATCTTTTTTGCTATGTTTCATACAAATTCATATAACTTGAATTTATTTGTTTTTAATTTTAAATACGTATTTGTAATGTATATAGAAATGCTGATTTTGCATTTTTATTTAATAAATAAATGATATTTTTAAATATTTGAAAATATATTAATGTAATAGCAGGCTACAGTGTCATTTATCTTTCTTACACGGTTAAATATCAGATTTTAGACCTATTACAGCAGTTCCTTCATAGAGCTATATAAATACTCAGAATCTTTCCAACTTGAAAAATGGTAATTGACCAGGAGATACCAGCTCACCCAAACTCTTCACAGCCTACTTCGAGATTATCTTCAAGAACCTAGACGAGGAAAATAAAGGAATCAGAATAGACGGCCAACACATAAGCAACCTCTGATTTGCAGACGACATCTTTTTACCGAGAACCTTCATGACCTCCGGATAGACAGACTGAAAAAAAGAAAGCAAGAAAGTTGGCCTCAACATGAACTTTAGAAAAACAAACGTCATGAGCAACGAATATGTTTATGAGAAAGACACAACAATCAAAATCGAAGACGCAAAACTGGAGAGAGTAGACCACTACATCTACGTAGGATTACGAATCTCTATGATATCCTAAAAAAGAGGTGTAAATCAAACGAAGAATCGAACTTATTTGGTAAGCTTTCGACAGAGCGAATCCAACTTCCAAGAACACAAAAATACCGCCAGTGCTAAAAAGAAGGCTGTACAAGCTATGCATCCTCCCAATAGTCACCTATTGAGCTCGAACAATTAACCTAACTAAAAAGCTGACCCTTAAACTGAGAACTGTGTAACATGCACAGGAGAAAATCAGGATCAAACTCACGTGGAGAAACCACAAAAGAGCACAGAATATTGGAAGAAAGACAGGAGTCAGAGATATCATATAATCCATAAGAACATTTAATTGGCAATGAGCTGGTCATGTGAAAATCTCACACAGCTGCTGGACTTCATGACTCATAACATAGCTCCCCAGAGATCATATGCAGAACTAGGGCTGACAATATAAAAGATGGCGTAACGAATTAGTACTAACTCCGTGACGTGATTGGTCTGGTGGATCTTGGAGGGGGCCTGCATTCAACGACAGACATGAAGAGAATGATAAAGATCAAATATGTTTTTAGGAAAAAATGTATCACTGGTCGGGAAATAAGACGATTATCTGGCACAGTTCAGGATTAAAAGTCTCAGTTTTGCACGAGAGTAGA
The DNA here is from genome assembly GCA_963457665.1 of Thysanoteuthis rhombus. Taxonomy (NCBI): domain Eukaryota; kingdom Metazoa; phylum Mollusca; class Cephalopoda; order Oegopsida; family Thysanoteuthidae; genus Thysanoteuthis; species Thysanoteuthis major. Next base: position 1,701,843 of record OY735217.1, read on the forward strand.
CTTCTTTTTTTGTTTTTTTTTTTAGAGATCTGTGGAATCGAACCCATCACAACAGAATTGTTTTCTATGCTTGCTGCGTGCAAACAATTGTTCTATTGCAAGTCAGCCCCTACCATTGTTATTGTAATTGAATCAAGCCTGTATGAGATTCTTCAACATCCGGGACATTATTTTACCTCCTCCACGTGACCAGCTGTTGAATATATTTCTGATCTTACGGCTGCGTAATCAGATCTTCTCCGTCTTGCACTTTTGAGGACGTGGGTGATCACCATCCCATAGCTACCGGTGATTGTTTTGTTGTGTACCTACTCCAAATCCTATTCTCTTTTTTTGCCTTCTGTGAGCCTTAAGTTGTCCCAACCCTTTTTCCCTTCCTTACGTACTCCAATGGAAATCTCACCAGCCGATTGAATAGGGTGGACTTGATCCCAGCTCCGTTGAAAATGGTTGATAGGAGTTACTATAATGGCACATGTGTAGCCGTTCAAATGGTCTGACCAATACAATCTTTGTATCTTTCTTCGATCACTTGTAACATAACCCCTGTTTTGGTGATTAAACCTCCATCTACACCTGAGAAATTTTTATTGATAAATCTATACTTTCCCTGACTTAAGCCTTACTTCAGCGTCCAGCTAGATATGATTTCATCATAAAAGATCGATTCTGGTTTCTATTCATTTTTTTTTTTTTTTTTCGATCACTTTCAGACCAGACAGGTGCTGTATGAAATCCGATATGCCCCCCACACACACACAAACTAGTATCTAGTGGAAGATTGCTCCTCTTCTCCCTTATAATGCTTAAGGGTTTGGTCTTGATGACCAAAACTGGTCTATAAGTCTCCTCAAGACCATTTGTCTTATCTGCCATATATTTAAGTGTTTGCGTTGACTGTTCCTCTGAAATTGCTTTACAAAACACATGACAAGATTTAGTATTTTCACATTTGGCTTCAATATCGGATACCCCCCTCCCCGCACACTGGACCAGACCTGAAATGAATCCAAGCTGTGATCTGAATTCTAAACATTAAAAATTCACAAGACTATACACTTTGTAAACACATTCGTCCCCATCCCAGAGCGTACTTTTTCTTTTTTCTCAGGATTGGAATCCCCTTTAGCATGCAATGCATGATATACTAGTCTTGTTTTTCAAAGCATGTAAATTAAGTTTCGACACTTGGCTGGCCCAAAGACTTTGTAACCAGTGAACAATTGGAATTAACTAGAATATGCATTGAATGATACGCCCCCTTCCCATAAAGACTAGTCTCTTGTAAATGTTAATCATTTCCCGCCCACCTTGCAGAGTCTCCAAAGGTGCTTCAAAACATTCAGTTTCGTAACCCTTCTCGCACAAAGACTATCGTAACCATGTCAATTGTTCTATACGTTCTGACTTCAAATCTGTTTTAAAACAATCCTCGGTCTCAATTGTAGTTTGAACTCTAATCGCAGATTCCATCTTCCGTGTCCTTTTAAATTGTCTCCCCCACAAAGTCGTATTCAATGTGGGAATAAAGAGCGCACCCTCTAAAAATTCCTGGGATAGCACAGCTCAAAGACAAACTGCTTCCCTGCAACTGGGCTGACTAATGTAAGTACCTAGGACGAGTCCAGATGCTCAATGCGTTTAGCCTCAGTAGCCCTTATTAGCTATAACATTGCAACTGCTCAACACTGGGCCACTGTTACATCCTCAATTCTGAGTTGCTTATCGGTCACTCAGTACAGCAGGTTGTCTATCGGCTCTGTTCTAATAATGGCGGCTTTACTTGGTAATTTATCGTCAAACAATTTTGTATCACACCCTGGTCTTCAGGGTTTGCTTTGGACTTCATTGGTGGCTTTCATCGTTTTCTGTGGATTAAATTCTTAAACCAGTTTTTTCTACGTATTTGCGATAAGACTGGCTACTGTAGAACTAACACTAATAGTTTTTCCCTGGTAAATGTTAGACGAAAAATAGATTTACACGTGGTGCATTACATAAGTGGATGTTTACGAAGGACGCTGGTCCTCACTATTACGGTTGACCGATTTCATTCATCTGAAGAACCCCTTCTCACTCTTTTCTCATCGGAGAAAAGAGTGAGCTCGTTTATTACGTGTATTCTATTGATAGCTTTGACGATATCTTTTTAGTGGACTGGACCGACTTGTGGACATTGAACCTAACAGAAATAAGATCTGGCACTCAAACACAAACAAAACGCCCTTCCCTCATTATTTTCAAACTCCAGCTGCCCACTTATTTTGGCAACCCTCCGCTCTTGGAACTTATTTGGATGCTGTTTAAACAGCCCACGTGATTGTCACGGCTCTGGAAGTGGGTTGCAATCTTTGGGTTCCTGCTCCTTGGTTTCCTTGATAGGTGGTATCTCAAATCAGTTCTATCTGACGTCGATAATTAAAACTGATTCATATCCAAGTCCAAGCATCAATTGAAAGGTCGTCAGATCAGCAGCCTGAGGTAGATTTGCTCTAGGAAGCAATCCTATAGCAATGATCATGGCCATTGCCCCTCTTTCTTCACCAGCTAGTGCTCTCATGAGGATCACCAAGTTTAACAGTTGGTACACCGTACAACTCTTCCTTCCATAAAACCGATGAGAGCAGCATGGATTTCCTCTTGGAATGCCCGTGCTGAACATGCAAGTGGCCTTTGCATTAATGTAGTGACAAATTGCAGAGTTGGTCTCTTCCTCTAAGTTCTGTGACGCTATTCACGTGATAACGGGAATAGCAATGACAAGCAAGATGATACCATTCCTCAGGTTGCTGTTCGTTTTTCTAAGGTTCAATAGAAGGCGATCGATCACCAAAATCCACTTGGATTGGTCATAGGGTCGTCTGAGGTCCTTTTAAGTCAGTGTACATCTCTTCCTTCAGTGGCTTAGGTTGCCTCTGATGTGAATAACTACAATTATGGACCGGGCCACTCTCCGATACGCCCGAAAACCTGGATCTGGAGTCATGGTCTCTGCGAAATCCCTCTTTAGGCTTGAGAGGCCCCGACAGAACACTCTAAACCTGTAATGTGACAAACTACATTAGCCTGAGAAACGGTATATGCAAGGAATTTCCTTTACATCTAAGAATGATACCCGCTGGGGGAGTTTTCCACCCAAAAAGGCTTTGCATTTCATTTTCAATCCTTATCTTACAGCTTATTCACTCCGCAATTTTCTGCAAGGCAGTCTTTCCTCGAATGTCTCATCCGGGCAATTTTTTTCTAACTAAAACTCCTTTTGGATGTCTTTCATTCTTATATCGCATTGCTCACTCCCAACAAAAGACAGTTCTGTTTTTAATTCGGACAGTTTGGATTTGGCTGCAATAAAACCCTGATGTAAATCAACATATGTTCAGTGATCAATAGGGAAAATATAGCTGTAGTAATGTCTCAAAGTTAATGTACTTTTAGGCAATCCAGTTCTAAATTTTCAAGTGATTGCTACCTTCCCCCTCTTTCCCTTATCTTTAGATGTCAACTTTATAAACTCCTTGAAATATGTTTATGGCCTCAAATATTGAATATTTTTCGATACAGCAGTTCTTTTAATTGTGATGTATCGTGAATTCAAAACTAATTTTCTGTGCTTAATTTTACTTTTTCAAGTGGAAAACTTAAACTTGGTTGTCGGTTATAACTGGGCCGTACTTAGAATTAGCCGCCCTACACCGTATATTTTTCTTTTGGGGATGCTTAAGTTTAGCCAGGATGAGACTAGGAGACAACTGTTTTAAGCGTACATTGCTGTTTATAACGTCTGAAAACTAAACGTGGGAGGGGCATCTATCTTGGCTACGTGGGTTAAGGGTATGACTTGTCTTCGGAGATGCGATTCATAATCACTATTGCATTGTTTGTTTTTTTTCGTCCATGCAACCCTTCATACTTCAATGTTATCTCTGTCTCGAAAAGTGTATTCCAAATGTGCATAGGCTACTGAACGTTGGTGTATAAAATATATATAATTGTTTTTAAAAAGGAAAAGTAATTCAAAATAAATAGTCCATTGCGTTGAATCCGATGTAGAGAACATTGTCTGCTGCACGGACAACGTGGTTTCTTCGATGTTGCTGGACTGAGCAAAGGTCCTGACGTACTCTTGGGTAATGATCTACTTTTGCAATCACTCTCATCGGGTGGGTCACACAACGTCCTGAATTCGACTGTTTATGGATTGGCTACTTTCTCTCGGTCTCAGTTGGAGTCTGGGATTTGTCAATTCCATTTTCGTGGTGCCAATTGGCACTTCCTCCACGATTCTGAACTGTTCGTAAGTCACCTTTACGACTGCTCCCTTGGCATCTCGAATGGTTTTGGAGGGGGTGGAATCCAATTCCAGCCTCTCTAATCTAAGGAAGCTCTCATTCATCAAGCATCAACATTCTTCCTCAATGGATATTTTAAGGGCTTCGAACCCAGTATTTCTGGTCTCTAGGTTTTTTCTTCAGAATTTTAAACGTTGATTCTGTATTTACGCGTTTGCAAACAAACAAATTATAATTAATATTTAATAGTTATCTCCCTTAATAGATGCATGTGGTTCCTTTTATAAATGTTCATGGGTGTGACACGTTTAGGGAAGGGAGATGCAGTGGTCTCTACTGGTCTTACCCTTGATTTCATTTATTGGAAGAATGCCTTATCTACCCCGAAATGTATGCAAGTATACAATATGCGGATGTTGGTATAGAGAGCAAGGTTTTTTTTGGTGGGGGAGATTTAATCTGTGCTTTAATCTTTTTCAGGACTGGATTGCCTTCCAAAAACTGATCCGACAAGTCAGAAAATAATTGGAGTTGAGAATTGGGTAACGGCACCCTTGTGACTGTAAAGATTCCTGACTGGAAATTCTCTTATTTGGAGGTAGTTCCTACGGAGGACTGAATATATAACAGATATATTTTTCTTTCCCCTTCCTGCTGTCAGTTTCTATTTAATGGAAGTTAGGTTGTAGTGAAGACAACACTCGGTCAGCAAATCCAGTCAGTATTACTGGTCGAGTTTGGTAATCCTTTGCTTAAATAGGAACTCTATGCACCCATTAGACAGAGGCTACTCAAACCGCCTCAGTACTAAGAATGACTTGCTTCCTTGGGTTCATGCCTCCTAGTTTCCTTGCTAGAAGCGATATCTGCAGACATCACTCACTTGACATAGTTACACATTTTTCAAGTTTGACTTAAATATGTATCTACTCTGAACCCTATCAAATAAGTTGATTCACAGCAGGTCTCGTACTGAAATCCTAAAACTTCGTTGATACTTGTAGTTGGCAGTGTCAAAATCCTTTGAAACCAAGAAATATTAAATAAGCTGTATTTGTATCGATGGAATTAGTATATTTCATGAGTTCAGTCTTTTCTGTTAGTCAACTGAACAAGTCTGTCTTATAGATAAAATCTGTAATATCCGTGGTTCACTTACTCTCGTCAAACGTATTCCGTACAAAACTTTAGTTTTTGCAAAGCCCCTTTTACAAATGGTAAGGACCAGTTCCTCTCCACCCTTTCACTATCTTCGGTCCTCCTTTCCATTAGTGCCGAACTTAAAGATCCCCATCCCCAAACTGCGAGGGTGCCGTTTATAAATGGTGGCGGCCGTCGTGATTTAAGGTAGTTTCTGTCGATGACCCCCCCCCCCACACACACATACTCGATATGAATTTCCAATTCAGAGGACGCTTTGACTTATCCTTGGTCTGTCTTCTGGTGACTTTGTGGGCCAGTCATGCATACACCTCGCTGCATATCGGGCAGGTAATTCCGTACCCAGAAACTGGTGAGAAGCTTTGGCCCATTTTCTCTTTGCGTGCACGGCATCGTTTTCAGACCGCTGTGTGCGTAGACTCAAATACCAGTTTGGACTTAGGCTGACCCACTTATTTTGGTGTTCTTTCTAGAAAGTTTTGGGTAATGTCATTGCTTTAGTTTTTAAGCAGCTGTTTACATCTTTTCTCTCGACTACTTACAGGGTTTCCAATATCGTATCTCGTGTAGTGGACAATCCTAATACTTGAATTTAATTTTTAATGCAAAGTGATTGAACTGTAAACTACAGCCAATGCCCCGAACAAAATACATTCTGGACCACTATAAATTTACTTGATTCTTGATTCTGCACCTGTGCAATGGTTTCATGCGACCATTGAAATTTGTGCCAGGGTTTCACGCCCTGGATGTATTCTAACGACTGATTGCACTCAGGACTCTTCAGCCTAAGCGTCCACCTATGTTCGATTATGGAACTGTAGATCTCTGGGTCAAGATATATTTACTTTGTATGAGAATCGCATCCGTCTTGTACAAAGCCAAAAGTGGATCACTCGTGAAAATCCAAGTTTTTAGCTAATTGGTCTGGGTGACTAGTTTGTTTTACGATGAGAAAATTTCAAGGCTCAAGTCAGTATAACTTCTATTCCAACGTCTTCTCACTGCTTAAACAAAGTCCAGCCTTTTCCAAACCCTTCTGGAACTGAATTATTGTAAATGATAACCTTGAAATCCTCAATTTCCCGTATTGACAAAGTCGCAATCCTAGATAATTGGAGTAGCATAGAACTTACTAACCGAAACAGCTTACTGCTATCAAAGCTGTCGATTATCTCTAAATTCAATTTGAATTTGGAGACTCAATCGTCATAAATGGCTGAATTCTGTTTGATACAGCCATCAAGGCAATGGAAATAGCATTGTATTTACTGTGCGCTTTCGTTGGCTTCCAACATTGAGGACTGTCTTTGCAGCGCTTCTTTGAAGGGGTCACGGTAGACAGGATGCAATAAGTCACACTCCAATTCTCATGACTATTCAACCACTCGACCCGGTTTTGCATAAATATTGTGGATTCCTTTTTGCAATTCTGTACGGACAGTGTCTAGATCTTTCTCTCTGGGTGAGTTCCCATAGAATCCGTCGGTTTAGTGATTTTTTGACCGCCTCGTATAAAACATTCAAGATGAACCATCTCTCTCCTCGATCAGAGGAACAAGCTGAAAAAGGATGGTGTTTTGATGGTTGACAGATTGATTCATGTTTCACATTAGAATCTGTCCACCGGTGGTGTTTTGATTCAACGGATCTGTTTGCCTTGCAAATGTTCACACAAAATCTCTTGAAAAGAACGATATTTAGCTTCATCTCCAAGCGAGCAAAAGCCTCTTATCTGAGAATAAGACGCCCAATGCTTAAGCTTGTTCAGTGTATCAATGTGATTGGTATTGTACGTCAATGAAGTTTGTACTGCATAAAGGGTTGGGTGTTATGCTATTCCATGTGGTCAATAGCGTATGTCTTGAACTAGAACAGTTACTTGTTTTGGGATCTGGGTTTCAATTGAGCAGTTAAACAAGCTGCCGCTATAGTTAATCTGGTACAGCGGGACGAGTACTTTCTCAGCCGATGGATGGATTGGCCAGGGAGTTAAGGTCCTATTTTATGTAATGAATGGATCTGATGTGACTCTTCAATCTATAAGATTGACTTAACTCTCCAAATATTGTTACCTCTTGATGGTTACAAAAAAACTATAAGGATGTTTTCTTGATCTTTTATTTCCGTACCGTGTTTTTTTACTTTCTAAACTTTTTTTAAACTGACATGGGTGTCTATTGTATCCCAAGTTCATTCAGTGTCAGCACGTTTCTTACACGCAGGTTCCAGGTTCGATTCCCAGTATGAGCGAAATGGGGAAACTCCTATATTCTCCGGTGCACTCAGCAGGTAATCTAGACTAATGCCTGTGATTAGGGTTGACTTTCATTCCGATACAGGGTTGTTATAAAACTGAAGTTTTGTCAGATCATTTTATAATTGTCTACTTCCGTCGTCCATACCATTGCTCTCGTGATGCTGGGCTGTATTGAGATGAGTGCTTTTTGGTGGGGGGGGGGTTCTCAAAGTGGTAATTGAACCAAATGCAGATAGTTTGAAATTCTTAGCATCTCTTGGACCGATTTCCTTTCATTTCTGTAGTCTTCGATTAGAAAATATCATTTCCAGCAGTACTTGCATAAAAGATAAATTCCAGGTAGAATCTCGGAAATCCTACGATTCTTGTAATTCTAACAAAAGAATGGCTATGTGCATAATTCATTTCAAAATGGCTTATTTTTACCTTGATTTTTTTCCCCTCTCATTTACGACCCTGTAACGACAGTTACGGACATAAATACGTTACCACTTATCGAGTTGTTCCTGATTCCTTTTCCAATACGGCCTGTTCCATGCAACAGATCTCTTCCATTGCTTTAGATTACAGATGTATTTCTTACACACGACATACACGATTCAGTCAGCCACTCAAAATTCCACTCTAACTTAACACTGCCTTATGCTACACAATCGTGAAGCTTTCAGCTATCTTTCCCCGATTTCCAAGGAAAACCTCTGATCCTGTGCTGACGTTTTTAAACAGGCGATCAACTATTGGGGGTGGGGAAAGAATCACTCGCACATGATCCCTTGTCGAAAATTGTTTATAACGGAGTCCCTCTCCGGATTCGTGGGGGGTGCTGCTCCGTGGAAAGTCGTTATCTCAGAACCGAATATAGGATATCAATTGGAAAGAAAGGCACTGGAAAGTTCAGAGCGTTTTGTATTTCAATTTTTTTTTTTTTTTTTTTTTTTTTTTTTTTGCAAACACGCTTGCAATACAATATAAAGTTTGGAGTACCATTTTAGGAAGACAGGGCTTCCATACCTGGAATTGACTTGCAACAGTTTCCAAGTAGAAAGAAATCGTAAGCACACTTGATTGCTATCCCTTTTGAATTAGGATTCGCGTTCAGATTGTCTTTTTGTTTTTCATATTTTTTCTCTTCAATCCAAATGCCTTCCTAAAGCATCGTTCATACTATGACTCTCCCAACGGCAGCTAAACACAAATGCATGGCTGCTTATTGAAGAACTGCTGGTTCTTGTTTTCCAATGCACCCCAGACCCACACAGCCGATTTTTCCCTCTTAAATATTTTTTATGCATATCCACAATGAGGCACTATCGGATCCGGCACTTTTTTCTTTTTCCCAAATCGACTGATCCTGGGTGTAGCAAGAGTAACATGCTATCAAGGACCCTGCGCTATATGCACGCGAGCTATCTATTCCAATTCAATGATTCTATCATTATTCTAGTGCTATACTGCCACCAGCTTTTTATCAACGAAGTGTTTTAGTTCTAGCTACTGCACAGGGACGTATTTATATTATCAAAATTGGAAAACATGAAACAAATTTATACGTGTATAGAAACTTTAAATCTGATGCAAAGTCTTGAAGTGAAACTAAGATTACGATCTGGAATCGCGTTCAAAGGGGACGGAATCCGGGTAGTTCCTACTAAAGTTAATGAGGTCTTTGGCACAAATCTAAAGGCTTTCTTGCGTATTGATCTCATTAGTACACGGATCTTCATGAGGATATGCTATGCAGCTCTTGAGCTAAACTTTGGCGGACGCTAATCTAGTTAATTGAATGGTTTGTTGCTGACAAAAACTTTTGTAATTTTAAAGATTTCAGATTAGTTTGATCAAAATAAACGCAGTTGCAAATATTCAATTTTCCAAACGATTTTGATATTTGAAGAAAATTGTCTGAAATTCAGGATGTGGTTTCTACTCTGCTGCAGCCAACAACGTGACCACTTCGACACTGCTAGACTGAGTGAAAAGGCCAAAATATGGGTGGGGCCTCTGAGAAACTATCTGGACTCATTGTAATGCACTGAATGACCCCCTCGCCATGAGTCCTAATCTTGGATAATATCCACTCATTCTGTACGCACTTTCCCTTACCGGAATAGCAGTCACTCTTCTAAGGTTCCTTTAGTGGAATTAGTTTCAAACATATATCGTAAAGTAGTCATTATTTGCAAATGAATTTAACGACAGGTTATGAGTGTAAGATCAAAGTTCGAATCAGTACCCCTCTAGTGCTCTCTACATATATTAGTCATTATCAAGATGTGATTCCAATGTTGGTCAATTTGCAATGGTATAAGCATGAATGGCATTAAGTAGTTTTCCATGTTGGTCATGTTTCCGAGAAACGGACTTTAAAATGGTCCCCATATTCATGATTTTGAAATCGGTTTTCTCCATGCTCTATAACTGATCCGACAAAGCGAGCATAATTCGAACCCTTTGAGAATTAGATACCGTGCGCTTAGTATCAGTTTCCCGCAGGGACATTGTGCACCAGGTATACACGTTTGCTTTTAAATAGCAAATCCGTCGCAGTCTCCTAATGACCCTCTTCCCTTGAGTTGTTGAAACTTGAACATTGACATAAATAATGGCCCGAGTATCCTGGAAGAACTCCATTTTCAATGTGGATCCAATCTGATTTGATTGCTTACAATCTGCTTCCAATTAGACAATTACGACTTAATCCATTGGCAGTCGGTTTCGAAGTGGAACTTTAATCCTCATTGTTTGGTCAAGTGTCAAAAGCCTTTGGATGATTAATATCTATATTAAAGGCTGCAATCATATAAAGTCTGATCGCCTTAGTATATTAACGTATACACGGTAAAAGTTCATTCTCCTACATGCAACCTTTTATCTAATCAGTAAAGTTGCTGCATAAGTGCAATGTCCTGACTTGCTTATGTATTTATCTTTCTATGGCAATACATGCGTATTTAGTTCCTACTGCTTCAATATTAAACTTCAGTTACTGCAAATCCCTTCGTACGGTCGGTACAACTTGAAAATAATTGAAACGATACTCTAGGCCATTGTAACGTCTACATAACTTATCTGGATAACAAGTTTAGTTATCAGGTTCAGTAAACAATTTTCCGCTAGTTCCTACGGGACACCGAAATGTTGCTTTTGGCAAAAATACACGATCTGAACAATTTCTTTTCCCTCACCTTAGTGGGATTTTGTTCTTAGAGGAAGACATTAGTTTTCCTATTTTTTCCCTCATGAAACTAATGTTCGAAAGTAGTTATACTAAACAAAACATCCGGAAATTCAATGCTTGCATTAAAGGTCGTTGAATGCCTCCGACTACTTCATGAATTGCAAACTGTTTCTGAGTCTCATTATGACTGGTTGTTATCCTCAGTCTTTATTAGAGACTTAAATCTGATCGCCGATTCTATTTTCCGTACTGCTGACCACTTGGCCACTGCAATTTCCTGAATTCCGCGCGCCACTTTAAAGCCCAAGAAATTGAAAAGATATTCTAAACCTGTCCAAGTAATCAGCTTGAATCGGCAATGTTCTGCTAGATCCTTCGGAAGGTTGGAATGCAACCTTTTGGCACCAATATAAGACCTAAATATTTTTGTAAGCAAGTTTTGTTTTTCTTGTTCTTTGCTTCTTTTTTTTCTAGTTTGTACAAAGCATCTCATGGACACTTTCTGCGACTTCTGAATCACGTTGCCACATCAATACATTTGTTTATTTAAAGTAGGATTCTGTTGGTGAGGGATATTAGTTCCCTTTTCTCGCTTTCTCTTTATAATAAAGCTGCTCTTCAAAAGATGTTTAACAACCTTAATAAATAAAATGCTTTGTCACTTTAGGCTTCGTTTTAAAGGTTGTTTTATTACGAAATTGGCTCACAATACGTACTGAATTCAAAGCTGTTTATGGGTCGGTAATTCTGGCCGATACCTGTCACCCTTAGTCTCAGTTAAATTGATCGCTGATTTGAATCTCCAAACTGCTAACCACATGGCCACTGCCACTTCTGAGTTCTGGCCTATTCATAGGTCACTCCATACGGTTGGTTCCTGGGCGTTTCTAAAGATCTTCTCGTTGCTTTTTGTTACATTCTACATTTGGCCTTTAAGAAATCCCTCGTTCTCGCTGCCTCTTCAGACCTCCACCAATCCATGATTTCTCCGAGGATCACAGATACAGGAAAAGAAATGACACTGCACTGCCTTGAATGCTGACTAATATATATAATATATATATATATATATATATATATATGGCGACTTTCTACTGAAGTCAGCGTTGAAGAGACGATCAGAATCCGAAATAAATAAGCTTTTGATCGGTCACTTTAACGCTGACTTTCAAATGAAAGTCTCATGTCATCACTCAATGTAGTGCAATGTCATTCCTTTCCCTGTATCTTACGTCCTTGAGGACATTTCTTACGCCTCACTAATTGAATCCATTGGAAATTAATCGTATGATATAGAGCGAAAAACGGCTTTTCTTCTGCGATGGCTTTAAATGTCTTTCTCAGTGAACTAGACCACCTTCTGGAACTGATCTGACAAGGTGAACATTAATTGAACCTGACAAATTGAATCCGGATTTAAACTCCTGCCAGCATCTTTTTATAAACCCAAGTCAATGTCCCTAACAAGATAGCTCGGTTATTAGCCGGCGTAAACAATTTCCAGTTAGTTCCTACGGGAGACTGAATTTGGGACTTTAGAACCAATAAGATCTAAATTATGTTTACCTGAAAATCATCAACCATCCGCTCTAGTAGGAACTGAATCGTGCACCAGGTAGAGAGATGCTATTTGAAGTGTAAGTTAGTGACTGTATCATTACTTATTGTTTGAGAGTAAAGGGGGTTCTGGTTGCCTCTTGACTTCCTTAGAACAGTCATCTCCATACATCACTCTAATCTGATGTGATTAGAAATAAAATTCGGATATAAATTGTTCAATATAGATCAATATGATGCTTAATCACACTCTGACCTCTATTAGCCAAATAAGTAAATTCATTGGTGGGTTTCATACTGAAAGCCTAAAGTTTAATTCTTCAAATAATATTTTGTAGCTTGCAGTGTCCAAAAGCCGCTGGAAAATAAAATTAGAAGCAATATGTCTTCAGAAGCAATTACTTCCTGTTGTGCGACTCTTGAGACAAACAAGGAGGCTCCATTTGGTTTGATTTGCAAGTTTTATGGTAAGCCCAAAGATTTGCCGTCTGTAAGTGGTTAATGCGGGAGGCTGTTGTGATTTGTCCCTGACAACCTCTGATACATCGTCCACTACCTCATGTTAATTTTCAAGCTCCTCGGGTCGGGCATGTGATTCCGTATCAAGAAACTGGGGGGTGGGGCTTTGGGCCATCTTATCTTCATGTGCACAACATTGGTTCCTGACTTCCGTGCGTGGTAAACCATCCTGACAATTCAATTTTAAACACAAAGAAATTAAACTCTAAATCAGTCAGTACCCCTAGCAAGATGTATAGTCTGGATTACTATAAAATTACTCGCTCTGTTCGAACCGCTGCAAAAGGCTTCACATATTGCCTAGGCGAGACTGATATATAGTTGCGCCCTGAGGACTTTTACGCCCTATGTTAATCCAGCCCCTGTTTGGAGTCGATTCTTTCTTCTACACGATTGGATTATGAAACTGTAGATTTGGGGGATCTAAATATATTAACACTTGTCCAAAAGTGGATCATTTGCAATTTTTCAGATTAGTGGGATTATGACTTCGATGAATAAATCCTTTTTCAACCAGGACTACAATCTTCTTCTTCCAATGCTTTTTCACTGCTAAATTCACCCTTTCCGAACATGAACCATTTCGGAAAAGCACTCCACTAATTTAGTTTAACATGACCCCAAAACCTCCTTTTCAATGTCAAGTGAGTCATGACGTAAATCATTAGTCACAAAACTGTTTACAACTATTAAAGAACTATCTACAGTAATCTTTAAATTCAGTTTGAACACAGAAATTCAGTCGTCATTTATGGTGGAATTACTTGATTCAGTCATCAAGGTAATGCGAATGACATTGAATTTGTTATGCACTTTCGTAGGTGTTCTCAATACTGTGAGTCGGACAGACTCACTGCCCTGACTATATTCCTGCAGATTTGGACAGCCTCTTGGTCTTCCCTTGGATGGATTTTTTCAATGATAGATTTTAAACTCCTCCCACTTAGAGTTACCAATACTACAATCCATGGAAGCAAAACGGTACATTCCAAACATTTTATTCAGAAATCGACATTTTTATAAAATGGTGTTTTACACCTGATTAGAATTATAAGGCCAGAGACAAATTCTATGAAATTGTACGAAAACATTCAACCCAATTTAATGAGTTCTACCTCCACTGGTTTTGATGACTTCAAAAATTCTTTGGAAACCTTTCCATTAAGGTGCGGCAGATGTCGCTCCAGCTTCTGAAGATGGCTTTACGAAGCTGTTTCCATTTCGATAAACATCTCTTGCTATCGATCCCCAAACATTTGGATTCAAGTCCGGTGAGCATACAGGACGTCTCAAGAGATGAACTGCATTTTCTTGTAGAAAGATCAAGATTCGTTGTGCAGCGTGGATTGCAGCATTATCCTGTTAGAATAACCATCCGATCCCACACAAACGGTGACCCTCCGTCACCAATGACGCTTTTTGTAGCATGGTAACATAACCAGCCGCTGTCTGAAGACCCTGGAGCTCCATGGTTCCTCTGTAAGAAAGGCACCCCATACAATTAGGGGCCCTCCTTCACTATGACGTGTGGTGAAACTTTCAGGGGACTTGTTTTTGTTATGCCAATATCGTTAGAAGCCATCAGGACCATTTAGAATGAATTTCTCATCAGGAAACAGGACTTTCTTCTGGTTCTCAACGTCTCATGTTTGGTGTTCTCGACCAAACCTTAAACGGCCCACCTTGTAACGTGGAAGCAGCCAAAGAATATAACCTTTTTTATTTACCATGCCTTTTTGTCGTAAGTGTCGTCTGGTTACTGGATTGCCATCAGCATCTGTGACTGCCTTAATTTAACTTGAAAAAAGTCCCCGGTCCTTCACAACAACCAGTATTCTTCTTCTCAATGCAGAAGACTTTTCTCTACCAATGGATTTTGATTTTTCACAATTCTCACTGTCCTTTACAAAGTGACAAATCAGTTTTACTTCGATTTACCTTAGCTGCGATCGCCGGCTGTGACAAACCTCGCTTATGGAAATCAAAAATTCGAGCACGCTCAACTTCGGCAAGTTTGGTTGCTTTAGGCATGGTGACACCTTTATGCAGTGATTGCTAATCTATAACTGAACTAAAAACATTGGGATTACCCTAGATCCAAACATTTGTACCCCTGGTTTTATAATTTTGATAAAGTGTAAAACGCCCTATTTTATAAAAATGTCAATTTCTAAATGAAATGTTTGGGATTTAGCTTTTTGTTTCCATAACCTTTTAGATCGTAGTATTGGTAATCTCAAGTCGGAGTTTAAAATCTATTAAGTTTCTTTAAAAAAAAAAATTTTTAAGATTCAAGTAGTCTTAAATTTTTGATCAGGAGTGTATACATTAATCAGGTTTCCAAGCAAAATCTTGAATTCGCAATTTTAGTGTAATTCAGTCATAAGAATGACTAATTGCATAATTCATTTAAAAATGGTCTTTCATTTTGCTTTCGTTACGAAGTGCGTAATCGCTTATCGAGCGGCTTTTGGTTCCTTAATACCTCTTCCCTGCGGCGGTCCTCTTCTATTCTTATAGCTTATGGTAACATTTCTTACACAACACACGCTAGTTCTGGTTAGTATATTGCTCCCAAATGCCACTCTCAATTAGCATATCTTGGGATACAGAATCGTGAAGCCCATTTTAAGTTGACGCTTAAAACAGGTGATCAGTTATTGGCGAGAAATAATCACCTTCATGTAATCCCTTTTCGTCCTATGTAAGGAGTTGGTCATAGTCTAGTTCGCTCCCTTTAAAATTATGCGTTTTATTCAAATCGAATAAATTGAACCTATGTTTGCCAAGTTCGGAGTAGCTTTGAAAAAATTGGTACTCGTACCTGAAATCGACATGCAACAGTTTTCAATTTGAAAGAGTGAACCCCCACTCGCTCAACTGTCACCTAGAGATTGTCACTACTGGCCCTTTGAACTTGGAAATCTCCGGGGATGTTTGTAAATATTTATTGGAAACTGAAGTTGTAGCCGCTAGACGAGAACGAAGTGATATTACTAAAATCACGATGAGAATATCGGAATTGGAAAAAATAGATGCATACGTATTTGGAGATTGAAAAGTTTCAAATCTGGTGACAGGAACTACCTATTTGATGCAGTTTGTCTTCAAGTGAAATTGAAATTTAGAGGAATCCTGCTCTAATAGAAGGCCAAAATGAGGCCTTTAGCACTAATGAGATAGTGAATCTTCTCACACGAGTCTCATTAGCACGGATGTTCCAAGGGATATATTGTGCTGTTCTGGAGTAAAGCTGTCACGGAAAACAACTTGAGAATTAGATATGTTGCTGGCTAAAACTTTTTCTTAAATGTTTTAGTTCAGATCAAAATTAATGCATCTGCAAATACAGAATTTTATACCATTTCATTCCGACAAAAGGGTATTTTCTTTGATTGACTGGGGGCAAGGGTGTGATCTGTCTAGGTATGGCTCAGTGACTACTTCTAGCGCTGTTAGACCTTGATAAAGACCCTGATATAGTTCCTGAGGCCCTTCCCCAAGACCCTCTAGCCTATTTAGCTGCTCAGGGCCCATTGTTATGCACTAGCTGAATCCACCCCCAATGGGCCTTCACTTCGAGTAATATCGACTTGTTCAATAACCAGTGGCTCTCGCTGAATGGACTGACAGTTTATTAATTAACTGTCTGAGGTTCGAACTGGTGTCGACTTACAGTACTCATTATAAAAATGGTAGTATGACTCCAATGCTGAAAAAGGCTTGAATTGAAGCTTACGCATGAATGATTTTAAGTAGTTATGTTGGCAACATGTTTGATTTCCACGAAACGGAATTTAGAATGCCTTCACCACATTCATGATTTCGGAATTAGTTTTCTACATCTGACGCCACGAAGGTTTTTACGAACAATGGCTCACAAAACGTCCAGAATGTCAAGCTACTCATAAGTCACCCACTACGGCTATTTTCTGTCTCATAGTTTGAACTCTGATCCCATTTTACGTGCTGCTAACTGCTTGAGCCAACATTTCCTGGTTTCTGTGCTGCTCCTAGCGCAACCCCCGCACCTGATTCCTGTCTCTGACTGTTCTATGTCCTGTTTTGGCGGTTGCTTCTTGTTTAGTCAATTTTACTTGTCGATTCCTCGTTTTTCAAGTCCCATACTTAGCCCCCTCCTCAAATCAATCCACTGTCTAGTGGGGCCTTTCTCTTTTGGATTTGATTGGTGGCTTCAACATTGTCTCCCAATGGACTGAACTGACAAATTGAACCCAACCAGAATTTTCTCTAAGGTGGCTTTTTGATTAATTACCTTAAGTCAACGATTTTTAGCTACTTGCTCCGAAAGTTCAAAATGGGGAGCTTTGGTACCAAGAATCTTTTTCCCGAATCTCATTAGTAAACAATTCCATAGGATATGTTCGAAAAAAAACTTTAAAAACTATCCTTGAAGATGTAATTTAGGTGAAGACCATTTTTCCTCTCCATGTCTTTAGAAAAGAATATCCCAGTTTCTCTCCTATTCTAGCAACCTGCTGTCCCAGTAGAAACTTCTCCAGTGTACACCGGATAGACATGTTTGCTCTCTAAACAGGAAACTGGTCACTTAGGACTGAGAAAGGATTGCCTTCGAATACATGCATCTTGGTGTCCTTAATACAACTATTTCCGGTCATCTGTTTCATCTGACATGGTTAGAACACAAATTGATATAAATGAAAATGGCCCAAGTATTGATCACTAAGTAATTTGAATCACAATATGAATCGAATCCAACATTTGATCACTGATTAGACAAGAGTTAATCCATTGGCAGAAGGATTCGTAATGAAATCCCAAATGTGTCAAAAGCCTTTGAAAAATCAGGAACAAATTGCAATCTGAATCAACTGCATCTAGTGTATTATCTATAATTCTCAGTCGAAATGCCGAGGCATATTTAAGGCAAAGGAAATTCAAAGAAGCAAAGTTGTCACGGTCTCAGAACGGCCTGGCTTCCTTGAGCTATTAAAACTTAAGCATTATAATAGCCTGTGTATTGAACCTGAAAACTCAATATTCGATGTGGATCCAATATGATATTCGATTACTTACAATCTCTGCCTTTAATCCATTTGCAGTCATTTTCGAACCGAAGCTGTAATCTCTTGTGGTCAAGTGTCAAAAGCCTTTGGAAGATCAAGAAATATCAACATTAATATCTGAACTGGTGGCCTCCTGTACATGAGGAAGTGTATTTATTCACAGCTACAGGCGTTGTCTTTACTGGCTAATGTACTTCCAATGGCCATACAGACTTTAGTTCTTGGTGCTTCAATATCGAACTTCAGTTACTGTAAATCCCTTCATCCGATTGGTACAAGGTACATCTTTAAAGTAATTGAAACTGTACTCCAGGCCTTTTTTTCTCTAATCTGTATTGTCTACTAAACTTTAGAAGTTTAATTATCAGGTTCAGTTAGCAATTTTCCGCTATTTCCTACGAGAGGTCGAAGTGTCACCTTTGGCACTAATACACAATCTGAACAATTTTTTCTGCACCTTAGTGGTCTAATTAGTAAGCAGAATTTCATGGGATACGTTATGCAATTGAGTTACGCTGCCAGATATTTGGTGACTTGAAGTAAGGTTTAGTTGTTAGAGGAAGATATTAGTGTTCTCTTTTCTCAATCATGAAACTAATCTTCGAAAGTAGTTATACAAAAAATATCCGAAAATTAGATGTTCGCATTAAAGGCTGTTGAATGCCTCAGACTACATCGTGAATTGTAAGCTGTTTATGAATCTTATGACTGGTTGTTATCCTCAGTCTTTATTAGATTTAAATCTAATCGCCGATTTTATTTTCCGTACTGCTGACCACTTGGCCACAGCCACTTCCTCCCGAATTCTGTGATTCTTGCAGGTCACTCACTGTGACTTGTTTTTGTGCGTCTCTAGAGGTTCCTCGTCCTGTTTTAGTGGAGGCTTCTTGTTTCAGCTTAAATTCAGCCTTCAACTTGGAAATCCCTCGATCAGAAAGCCTCATTATTCTAACTTCCTCTTCGGATATCCCCTCCCCATTTCATGGTCTGACAGGGCTTGTTTGATTCAGATTTTGATTACTCCTTTTGATGGTATCTTTTGATTAAATCCACCATTTATATTCTGCAGTCAAGGCAGTGCAGTGTTGCGTTCTAAATTATCTGCGGTCCTTGAGGAAATAATTTCTTACGCCTCACCAGTTGCATTCATCGAAAGATTCCCTTCCTCTCTTCTTTCCTTCTCATCTACCCTGAATAGTATGAGATAAAACACAGGACAGTCTGTTTCTGAGATTTTCTTGGTTTCAACAGTCTTTCACTAAACCGGACCACCTCCTGAGATATCTTACAAGACGGACATTGGACGAGAACTGGATACAGCACTGTACACACACAAATGTGTGTAGATGTGTAAAAACTAGTGTCCCTAAAAAAAATAGCTCTTACGGTGAGTTAGGTTTTCACCAAGTTTCTGCGGCAGGCCGAAATGGGGGCCTTTAGAACCAATAGATCTAAACGATGTATGGTCTTGTAGGGTCTCTCAGTCCGCAATATGCGTAGATAAATCCAACATAAACAATTGTTAAATGTAAGTTAGATAGTGGTTAAACAACACTTCCAACGTTCCATATATAATAAAGATATTGCAGAACTGGTCTCTTTTCGTAACCTGCTATTCGAGTAGGAACTTCTTTATGTACCAGGTAGATATATA
The DNA here is from genome assembly GCA_963457665.1 of Thysanoteuthis rhombus. Classification (NCBI taxonomy): domain Eukaryota; kingdom Metazoa; phylum Mollusca; class Cephalopoda; order Oegopsida; family Thysanoteuthidae; genus Thysanoteuthis; species Thysanoteuthis major. The sequence continues at coordinate 1,721,509 of OY735217.1, forward strand.
TGCTACTCAAACTGCAAGTTGATGATTGTATCTGAACTGGGAACTTCTTTTTTCAGGTTCATGCCTTTTGGTTTCCTCAATAGAACTGACATTTCTGGACATGACTCTTGTTATTAGAAATCAAATTATTGATCATTATGGATCCAATTCTAGGCTTAATCACCTACAATCACACTCTGATCCCTATAAGACAAATGAGTGAATCCTTTTGGCTGGTTTCATACGGAATACCTGAAGTAATTTTTCAATTAAAATGTAGTCAAAAGCCTTTGAAAAGTCAATATTACCAAAGCTACATTTGAATGATCGATGAAATCCAGTAGATTTGAAATGTCAAGAGCTAGTGCAGCCCGTTATCAGTTAGTCACCAAGTCAATAGTTGTTGCATATCACAGGTACACACGTAATATACTTGCTGGTTTGTGCCCCCTTAATCGGTCACTCTTACGTATTCGGTTCTGAAGTATTAAACTACAGTCTTTGAAAAGCCCTGGAGTGAGATATAACGTTAAACCCGGGGGTCGCACAAGTGTAACCGAGTCGAACACGTACTCCATCTGCCTGACCTGCTTCGAATTGTGTGCATCTACCTTTTGTCGAACAAGTAACTAGCAACAGAACAACAAACACCGGTAATTAGTACTGAAGGTCAGAACAGGAATCGAGCAAAACATTTTCAAAAATGTTGAATTCATATCAGGTAGGGATGGGGGAGGATTTAGTTATCCTTGGTTCTGAGTCGGATTCTGTGGGTGCACACTTGACTGGTCAGTCCAATCTGCACCTGGAAGTTTCTCTGGTGTGAAAGGAATGGTGGCGACAGTTGAGGTGTCCGCTGGGGCCAATATTCGTGACTTGTCTGCTTTGCTCAGCTGTAAAAATCCTGTTAGTGTCGCATCCCTGCGATAAGCTGATCGCCACATTTGTTTTGGGCTGTCTGCTCCCTCTCAGTGTCTTCCAGCCTCCGTGCTTTATTGTAAATCGCCAAACGGTTTCTTCTAGAAGCCAGTGGTCTGTGACAGTATCGATTATGTAGATGCTGGGTAAAGTAGCTCGATTGAGGACCTAATGATTCTGTCATGCTACTTGGTACCAAGAAGCCTTTGTAAGACAGGTGATGTCTCACATGTCATTGGTAGATAGCCTGTCTTACATTCACAGAGCAATGTAGCAAGAACAATGAATCCAATACACAATAAAATGTCCTCGTATCTTGCTATCACTGTTATGATCCTTGTACCATTTGCATTCTCTGGCTAAAACGACCAATATCTATTGACAATCAAATTTAAATCTTCAAATTCAAGTACTTCATAACACAAATTGTACGAACTTACAATGTAAAATATCTAACGTAACAGATGAGTCTGGTCTGACTAATATCACTTGCACACTCCGCTCTAAAATTTCAAAGCCATTAACTTATAGTGTCTGTAAGAGATTGGATCTCTGTAAACCTAGCTGACTGAATATAATTCGATTCTTCCCAGACACTTGATTGGAACCTCTTATTTACCCTGGGAATTTGTGTGGTACTGTCGGAGAAACCGTCTTATCTTATTTGGGTGAAAGATTCTTACTAACTTGAAGTTCACCAACCCAGGTATTTATCTGAAAACCGTCTCAAGTTGATTAAAAAAGAAATCCCTGAAAAACTTTAATGGACCACAGGCAGTAGCATTCCACTTATAATATTTAATCTAATGACATAAAATGGCTTTATTCATTTTATCCTGAAATAAATAACGCTGCCGTGATTATTTTCCAAACTATGTGCAGCGATTTCGGACGCCCTTCCACTCTGTTCTGATCTTGCATCGATATTCCTCTTTCCCAAAAATGCCGAGTTACCTTGCCCCAACGATTGTAATATCTTACAATGCATAACTTAGTCTTGGCAAACTGCAATCCTGATTTAGAACTTGAATATTTTACAATTTAACTCGCACAGGCAAAGAAATTTCGACAAACTTTAAAGCAGTATATTTTTGTTTAGAATAGATTGATAATCGAAATAAGAACCTTAAGAATCTACAAATATTTTGTCCACAAAAAACGAGGTCATTTATTTGGGAATCGTAGAATTCTGAAGTCCTTGATCCAAGTAACTCTTAAAAAGCGTTTTAAGCAATTAAAAAAAAAATTCTAAGTCGAACTCAGGTGATTCAGGGCTAGAAAGACACAATTAAAAAAAACACAAATGAAAATTTGAAGAAACTAATATCTCCTTATATGAACAAATTAATCAGGACAAGTCCTCTCCAAAACAGCCTGAAATAATACGGGTACCTTGCAGGAAGTGGTCAAAATGCTTGATGAGATAGTTTTGTAGTCTTAGTTCAATTTCAGCTTGGTCATTCGCGTAATATGGGGTATAATCGAGAAGAATTGGTACTTTTTGATTGTCCAGTATCGGACGTAAACATTGCTGTTCTTGATGCATTTTCTCAACTTCTTGTCAATACTTCTTTGCATGGATGTGGAATAAATAAGTTGTAGAGAATGATTCTACTTGCAGACCACCTGATTCAGGTTTAGCTGTGAAAAGTATTTTGGTGTTTCACCTCTGTCCATTCACTTTGCAGAAGACTATCGACTGTTGTACAGAATCCATCCTTCGTCACATTACTATCGGATTTCCTTACTAACAGAATCTCACTGCGTACTTACGTCTACTGATACTCCTTGTGATGTGCCTGAGGTCGTCAGGTGTTTCAGTTCTCTCAACATCATACATGCTCCTCCAGGTGACCAAGCCAGGACTCATCAGAACCCAAATTATGTGTAGATTTCTAGCCTCTTATTACTATTTTTTCTCTTTAAGCCATAACTGTCTTTAGGCTTTGTCATATCAGTGATACTTTAGATGCCTCTATTTCCTCTCACAGTCGATGTCCAAAAATATGAAGCATCTGGTTAAATGAATTCCCTGCATTCAAACCTCCGGGGGTCACGACTAGAAACAGTCAACTTAAGTTACAGTTTGCAAGCTAGTCTGGTTGGATCCCTTTCGTATTTATTGCATGTATAAGTTGTCTGTTGCTCCAATGATATCCGAATCTGAAGGTTCTCATCTTTAGCAGCAAGCAAGAAGCCAATTGGACCACCACTCCTAGGAAGCAAGACATGAATCTCGCGGGTCTTTTACAGATCTACACAAACTGGATGCTACTATTTAAAAAAAAACTGTCACTGATTTTTGTGGAGTCAAAGAAAATGGTCTAAAATGTCGCCATTGTTAAACTATGGAAAATCCTAAAATTCTACAGCCGGATGCAATATAGCTATTTCAGTGTCAAAATTTTAACTTCAATAATCCCGTAAATGGAGTGTCACTTACATGTATTCAAGAGTTTTAGTTGAATGCCTCTAGATAAGCGGCCTATTTCTCTGATACATTAATAAAACTCTGAGTCTGATAAAATATAACTTGGAATTTCAAAGTATACTCATGAAATTTAAGTTTGTTAACCAATCTGATATCACTGACACGTGTGCCATGTGTTCACCATCACTGGACTCTACGGAAGGCATAAAATCACTTAAGAACTTTAGACAAAACTTGTAGTGCCAACAAATATCCTTTTCCGGTAATTCAATCAATGAAAAGGGGCATCAATGCAGAAGACCTCGTCACCAGCTGTCATGGCCACGATGCCAAATTCTTTTAGAAGTTCTCAGAAGTCTGATCAAGATCACCAAGGGCCGGAAAGATGCCACTGAGGAAAACAAATATTAAACAAATTGAAGAAAAATCTCCCCTTATAACAGGAAGGAATTTGAAATTATCTGCAATCAGTGCAAATCTTCTGCAAGAAAGCCTGAAACAATATGGGTCCCTGTTGAGCAAATTACTAACTCTGGAAAAAAATGAAGCGGTTATGTCCATCAACAGCTGCCGATTCTTGCAGACATGACTATCTCTGCCAACGTCATTGTTGCGGGGGTAATTGGGTATGGATTAAAATTTAATTGAAATCTATTCCGTATTTTCGGAGTTATCGCAGACAAACAAAAAGCATTCGAATAATCATACATCTCAATTTTAATGACTGAAATGAGCAATTGAACTCCCAACCCCAAAACTACATTGTAAACGTTCCTTATTAGAATGTTACGATTGTACCTGATGGTGAAATGAAAGTCTTTCGCAATCAGCCTATTGGAAATTTACTAACTGAAAACTGTCAATGTTCAAACAGGACGTTGTATGCAATATGGTTCGAACAGCCTTTGCCGTTCAACAATCAACTATAGCAGTTTCTCTTTGCAAACATCTCTTGTGTAATTAAATGAAGTTTAATTTTTCTATAAATACTAATGCACTGCAAACGTCCCAAATAGAATCTTTCTGTTTAAACGTCAATGTAACTATTGTGCATTGATGGGCTGACACGCTGAACGAAATTTGCCGATTTAGTTCATTTGGAGCCGGATCTAGCTCCCTTTTGTATCTATAGTCTGACATGGATTATGAATCTCTCTTCATAGTTTGTAAAAATTCTCCCTTTTTCTGCTCTTTGGAATTATGTAAATTAGATGTTTCATATCTAATTCAGATGATTTTGTAACACTGAAGAGAAATAATCAAAATATTTCAAAGCTGTAGTTTGGTTTGGCGAGCAGAAAATTATTTTACGTGACGATTATGGCAGGGTCATTCACACAAAGTTTGCCCCGCCCTTACTAACATGCTCCTCTGGAAAAGTAATGGTATTACTAGAGAGAAGGAAATTCTTATGCAAGTATGAAAAACAATTGTCTAGACATAAAATCAAGACCTTTTGTCATACGAAGGTTTACGATAATGAATACACTTCCATGGATTGTGAGGTGGGGTTCCCTTGTTAGTCTATATTAGAAACTGGCGAACAAAACTGTAAACATAGGTTTCTTTCAGTTTTCAAGTTGGTCTGACAGGCTATGTATCATGCGTACAGGCCGTACTAATGGGGTAAAGAGCTGAAAATTCGAACATCTACTCCTTATAAGTAATTTTTTTTCTCTCCAGCCCCCAAATACCTTTTCAGATTGCAAAGTGGGCTTATGCTGATTTGTTCCTTTAAAGTCCGTTAGTTTTTAGGTTTTTGTGGGTTTTTTAATCTGATTACCCAACACAACCAAGAAAAATCTTATTCATTGATCAGCCCCTCCCAACACAGCATGCAGACGTTGATCGTGGGACGGTTTCTTTTGAAATACCAACCTCTACTTGTAATTATATTCAAATGTAATACAGAAAAATCCTGGCGTTTCGTAGAAATGGCTGGAATTCATGTCTTCTTCCAATACAAAATCTAATCATCGAATTGGTTGGCTTTTTCTTACCCTTTGTCGGTATTCAAATCAATGGTACAACTAACTGTTCGGAGATATTGAATCAGTTAGAAACCGTTAATCCAAACTACCAGCGCAAGTTTCTTCGGTTTTCAAGTGGGTCCAACTGGCTGATAGCAACTTTCCCCATTATATCATATATAGTCTGATTGCCACGGATAAAGCGTAACAGACATGAGTCCCACTGAAGCTCAGGATTCTGCGGAACAAAACGATATTGTAAAATATCTAATTCTTTATTTGTGAAGAATTCCTTCAGTTTTTGTCTTTTTCCCCACTGAACTTTAATAGAGTACCTTCTGCCGGGATGATTCCTTAAACAAGGCAAAAATATGTTATGTTAATTTTTGTGCAATATATTTTCGGAACAACTTTTGCCGTTCAACAGTCATATTCACTTGGCAAACGTCTCTTAATTAATTTTTCCTTTAAATACTAATACATTGTAAACGCGTTCCAAATAGAATATTTCTATTTACACGTCTATGTAATGATTGTACCTTCTTGCTGGGCTGACAAACTGGAACGAAATTTGCCGATTTAGTTCATTTGAAGCCAGATCTTACTCCCTTTTGCTGCAAGGGAGAAATTTTGCATCTATTGTCAATAATTATGTATTATAAACATGCCGTATCAAAATAAGTCTAAAACTGCCAAGTATGTGAACCCAAAATATCAGAATTTGCAATTTAATGAGCAAACCTGACTTCAGACTGAATGTTCCAGTGCCATCAAAATTGAGTTTTCCTTATTTTGATTTGTCTACCTTGGCTGTCAGCTGCTTTGCATAACCCTCAATTTACCCTTGGTCCGTGGATGTCATCAGACTGCTGAAGATTTCGAATCGCGAGAGTTCAATAAATAAAAACTTGGTAATTATCTTGAAACAGTTTAGAATTTTTCCTGGACAGGTATACGAACCAGGTAGTCTGAGAGTTCGCTGTTTTAACCGATGAAGTGATCGGACCCAACTTCAATGTGTCAAGTTCAACGGTTTCAGATATTGTTTATGAATTTTTTTCCAGAAACTCTTTTGCTGGAAAAGTATCTCTGGATTTCTGAAACGGCTACTTGGGCAACAGTTGAGTTGGGCGTCATTGAACCAACTGCAAATAGCAAGTCATAGGGATTAGAGCGTCAGAATGACTTTACCCGCTTGTCTTTAAGATAATCTCTGAAAGGAACCGTCAATCAAAGCAGTCATCATAGGTTGTAAAGCTAGTTTGTAAGTTCATGGTAAATTGGCCCCTTAGTTTGTCTGTCATCATTCATGCTTGTTTTGAAGAAAAATCAGATTTCTTCAGTGATCACTGCCCAAACAAAGGTGACAGAAGGAACTTGTTCATTGATAACACCTTTTCAGTTTTTTATTGATCCTTCGAACAAGGAATACTGTCGGAAAACGTTGGCCACGAGACTGCTTCTACTCGATCACTAAGCAGACATGTCGTTTTTAAACTAAGATGTAGAAAAGCCAAGTTTAAGGAGCCAAAATGCTAACTTACAAAGAGAAGCTTTAGTTGCCATTTTTTTTCCTGGGGAACATTGGATTGCAACAGCTCAACTTCCTCAAGCTTTGCACATATCAGTCTTGTCGTCTCTGCCTAACTCTTTAGGTCTGCTTCAGCTTCCAAAATCACTTATTGCTTGTAAAGACTAAAAAAAAACAACTCGGACTTTGGTAAAGATAGAACATGTCTTTTTGGTATGTTTATTTTTTTTTTTATATTTTTCCCCCCAAGACCTTCAAATTAAGAGGTTGTCTTGATCAAGATGTAGGAAAAGGTTTCTACATGACGTCTTAGAGCAGTAATCCTTATTTGGAAAATAGCTTCAGTTGCTATAGAAAAAGTTGTCTTTTAAAACTTTTCTGCGATGTTTTTGCTTACAAATGTGAACTCTTGTGGTTAAGGCAAATATTCACTCTCTTTTATAAGTATGATTCACAAAATTTCCCCCTGCTGTCAAAAGATTACATTACTTAAATTCTGGAATTATTTACTTTTGAAATATATCAAACATTGTTGTGCAATATTTTCTTGTTTATGTTCAATATTCTCTGATTGTCAAACAAAAGTACAATTAAGATAAAATTCATCCTTTTCTGTGTAACATAAAATAGTTCTACTTTAAATTTAGATTTTTAAATTGATTTTCTGTAAAAAAAAAAAAAAGGAATGTTTATTTGAATGAAAAAAAATTGAAAACGTTTGAGACACCTTTGTTTCAAATGTTTGGCAGTTATTTTAATCAGCAAAATTTGGAAACTGCTTCATTGTCAAAGCTTTTTCTGGTTTCTCAAGACTTTTCTCAGTACTTCTTTATTCTTGTAAACTTTCTCTGGAGCATAGGACGACACCATGCCTACTGACCCGATTTTTGGAGGGGAAACTACGTTCAGCCAGGTCAGTCATTTTACCCGCCTACACTTCTCTTTCCACTGATCTTCTCGGTCCGCTCCGGGTGTTCCAAGTCCCTATCATGTTTTTTTGTCTTTGTTACTGGGTTACTAGTTGAAATGGCTTTCACCAGCATGCCATGGTCTTTTTTTGGAAAGGAATCGTCTTGACCTAGCTATCTTCAGACTGATGCTACTAAGACTAAAGTACGTTTTTACCGGAATTGCCAGCCAATCCTTTGTCCTTAACCAGAGTCGAAACCAGCAAGTTGAATATCTTTGTGCTAATGGTAAGTGTTTTAGTGTACCCTCTCACCCGGATTACAACAACTCTGAATAAATCTGAGATAGCATGTGAAGATCGTAATTGTGCCGTAGACGGGAGCCTTTTTGACAATGTCAATTACGTTGTTCAAATCCAGTAATTGACTTCAGCTCATAACACTGAAATTCTTTTTGGTGGTTGGGTATTTTGTTTTATGGTTTGTTTTGGGGCATGTTTTTTTTTTTTTCATTTCCAGATTAAATTGACAGCATTGTTTAAGAGCCCCCAAAATTGATCCATTCGAAAGTCCATTTTTCCACCTTCACTGGCTGTCATTCAAAGCAACTTTTCACGTTTTTAGTTTGTAAACTGAATACTCCTGACTTTTCATTTTCACCTGACAATGAAGAGGTGCAATACGTAGCAATACAATTTGAGTCAATGACAGCTTCTAGGGAAGCAAACTAGCATATCCTCCATGGAGCAGCGTGTGCATAAGGGCCGGATATACAGTCCGGTCCTAGATTGATGTTGTTAATCGGCTAGAGTGCTGGCCGAGACGACTGCAGAACAATCTCTCTGTTGCTTATGGTGCCAGGTATTTGCAGATGGTCTCTCATCTAGGTGATGACTGGGTTCTAAGTCATCTAAATCAAATTGTACGAAAACTAACATTATTCTGACCTATTTCAGTCTATAAAGTGCTTGAATAGGTAGTGGTTGTCAATTTATGATTTTATGCTAAATTGTCCCTTAGTTTGTATCCGGTAGCATTTTAATTGATCACCCCCAGCATGGCAAGCTGCCACAAAAATTGGATCATGTGATGGTTTCTACTGAGTTACAAAGCAGCTCTCACATAGCCCCTTTCAAAAGTGCAAATGAGAGGATGAATATGGCGATTGTTGAATGGCTCTTTTTTTCTTTTGTAAAGTTCCGTTGACATTTGAATGAGTGATTTTTCTCCATCATTCAGTTAAGTGATTTGATAAAGGTTTTTAGAAAACACGTGATAAAATGTTCACCGTTTATATCCATCAACTGCTTTTTAAGGTATTCAGAGACTTCATAGGACTTAGTGAAGTACCACCTGGCAATTAAAGACAAAAACTAGGCCTACATCCCTCAATACTTTTTCAGATTGTAAAGTGAGCTTATGCTGACTTCATCTTTCAGTGTCCGCTAGTTTTCAGGTTTGTGTGGGTTTTGTTTTTGTTGTTTTTTTTCCAAACTGATCACTGAACTCAAGAATAATCTTATTTATTGATCAGCCCCTTCCAACAATGCATGCAGACGTTGATCGTGGGACGGTTTCTATCGAAATACTAACCAGATCGGTTTTTTCTTTCTATATTCAAATGTAATATAGAAAATGAATAGCGTGTCTAGAAATGGCTGGAATTCATGTCTTTTTTCAAATATGAAATCTACTTATTGAATTTGTTGGCTTTTCCTTTCGCTTTGTTAGTATTCAAATCAATGGTACAACTAGCTGTTTGGAGATCAGTTAGGAATCGTCAATCCAAAATACCAGAAGTTTCTTCGTTTCACAAGTGGATCTGGCGAACTGTTGGCAACTTTTTCCCCATTATATCAAATAGTTTGATTGCCATTGATATAGGCTAACAAACCTGTATCCTGCAGAACAAAACATTATCGTAAAATCCTCGATTCATGTGAACAATTCTTTCAGTTCTTGTCTATTTTCCCTTAAACTTCAATAGATTAGCAACTGATTGGATATTTCCATAATCAAAGCAAAAATCTAACCGTTACGTATGTTAATATATTTTTGTGCGATTAAATGGTCGGTTATTGTCTAGTTATTTTGAATGGTTTGATTAGATGTTTAAACTATTTCGAATTCATTATAATCGTGCTTGCTGGTTATGCTTCAAAATTAATTTGAATGTTCTGTTGGAAGATTTAATCAACATTTTAATAGCAAAAAAACATTACCTTTAAAATCATACATACACTTTTATACGTCTGTGTATGAAAGGGAAAGTTTGTTTTTGAAGGCACAAATTTTATTGAACGTTCAGAGTTTCAGTGTAAGCCTATGGTCTTCAAACTTTGATATATGTGAAAATGGTTTTTCAAAATCTTTATTCTGTGGAAAGTTAAACTATAAATACTGAGCGATTTCTATCTTGGTAAAGCACCCAAAAAAATGCAGGCTGGTATCAAATTTGACGGATTAAATTTTTTTTTTAAGTCTTAAATGCTATGCATTTCTCCGTAATATCTTAACTATACCTTGCAGGACCCAGTGGTAGGTGTTCCAACCCCGGCAAAATCCTGCCTCGAAATTCACTGAACCAAATTTATTGCCGCACTAACCGTTGACCGATGGTATGCAGGCTTGATGAGACCCATCTTTACGGGTGCCCAAACTACTCCTGCCCTATGCCAGACTGATTTGCATGCATTACTTATTTGTCATCCCCGGAAAAGCAACAACCTAAATATTTGTACAAATGTATATAACATTTACTTTTTAAAAGCACACGACCCGTCCTGGGGATCGCTCCTTGGCACTGGTTGCAACAGTTTGAAAAACTTCATCCTAAGCCATATATCGAATCTATCTTGCGTCTCATTCCCCTATGGTAGGGAAGCAGTTAAATATCTGATCAGTGTACAGTATTCGTCCACAGAAACTCACATGGGCACAAAACATTATTGATAAAATGAGTTTTGTATGTATATAAAGTTCTGCATAACTAAAAAGCGCTGGTCTCCAAATCCTGCTGTAGACTTGATTCATCAGAACCTATTGTTGAAATCAGAAAAGCACGACTTGTATTCGAGTATTCATTGTACAATATAGCTATAGGATTACGATTGTTCTTCCGATGCCTGACAAAGACAGCTATAAATCACAGCTTACAGCAGCAAGATAAACTATGATTACAATCCTTACAGAAAGTCTTCCACCCAATACTTGATTCGAATGGAAAAGATTGGTCACAAATTGCTTTTCTGATCATTCCCCACATATTTCTTTACCGTAAAATCATTTAATCTTCACACAAATGGCTCTATATTAACGGTGTCTAACAATTTAGTTGGATCTGGCTATTGTCCAAATAACCTTTAGCCTATCAAAAGGTTCGATTCAGTCCTTATCAAAACTGTCAACATAGCAAGAGTCATTGGAAAATCGAAATGGTTCCTGGGTGCCGGTGATCCATCAGTGCCGACCCAACCCCCTCCTTGCATCTAAAAACAAGATTTGAGATTGGGGGGGGGGGGTGTATTGTACCTTTCAGTATTGCCAGAGCATGGCATTTTACTTTAGCAGAGAATTCGTTTCGAATCTCCACTGGTTATTCGCTATCATAGACCGACGTGGGACACTCTTACAGCTCTGTAACGTAGTCCGTATTTTTTGTCACGTCATCGTCTGCTGTGACTGTGCAGTCCGATGTGCAAGTGATCCCACCCCACCAAGCTGACAATTACCCTCAGCAGCAACATCCTTCCAAGCTGAGCAAGGCGTACAATCTGGTAACTTTACCGCACTGCAGGAATATATGGCTGTTATCGCACCGGCAAACTCCGAGGATATGTGTGTGGGAGGTGTTAGTTGGCGTTCTTGCCTCAATGTAGGTAATTTAGGACTCATTTACAAAAATTAAACTGAAGGATCTTGATGGCAAAAGACTTTGACCAACACTGAAAGTTTATTGTCTACAAACTCTCGTGAATCATGAATTGCCCCTCATGTCCATAACCCTCAACACAAGCCCAGTGTGCTCATACGGGATGTCGCTGAGTGTACTCACTCGCAGACTTGTCACATGGCATACAGCATTTGTGTTCACGACCCCCAGAATTGCGTCCGACACGGGGCTGTTGCTGGCTTGTCCAATGGAATTTTCAACGACAGCCAACCCCACTGGTCATACCCAGACAGTCCCTAACGGACAGAGGGTTGTCTTCACTCAATACTGGCGTTGTGGACAAAAGCTAGCTGCACGATTTGGATTTTCGTGGAGTATGGTAAATGTAATTATCTTCATTATTCTCTCTCTCATATATATATATATATATATATATACATATATATATGAGAGAGACTAGTTGATGTCTGGGCACGCTCTAATGTATGCATATAGGTGATAAGGTACCGTTTCTATCAATGCACTGACTTACAACATCAGTCCAAATGACCCGGATGTACAAAGCAACTCTCTGTAAATAATCTACTTTCATAACACAGCAATTCATTGTTGAAGCAGAAACGGCTTGAATTTTCAAGAGTTGGCATTCCCACATACTGCCATTTGACGAGAACTGGTAAACCAGTACATATTTCGAATTTTACGCAACGGTTACTTGTTTTCCACTTGACAAAGAATATTTGAGTTTGTAAATATGTGGAGCAACTCTGCATAGAAGTAGTCCGTATAGAATTCCAGTTTGTTTCCATTACTCGGACTTCCTTCGATGTACGGAGATCCCCCTCCCCTAAAAGCCCTTGAAAGGATTGCATTTTTATGTCTTTGATTTACTACAATTTTGGATAAGGTCACTGACCAAATGTCGATACTCGTTGCTGTCCGGGTAGACCATGAAACGATTTGTTCAACTATTGTCCTGTCATCTCAGACTTAACTAATGGCGACTACGGATGACAAAGATATTTTGTAGTTTGAAAATAAGATAGTTTCAAGTAACTAATGTTTCTTTTTAGTCCATCGCTAGTCACTCACATTTGTTAGTGGTATATGTCACTTCTTTTCAGGGTCGTTGCCTGGATAGTCGCTGCAGGATTAGACATGTGGAGTTTGAGGCTCTACTCGACTTCTGTTGCAAAGTACATTGCTGAATATACGTTGAATTTGACAGCAACGATATCTTTGTTTCGGATAGACAACTACTCACCACCTGACATTTGGTGATCCGATACAAAGCTCCCCATTCAAAATATGGGTGATGTCGCAGCAGGTTGAATCGGGTTCAAAAGTAGGAAATTTATCAACTGTCTGAAAAGCCATTATGTCTCGTGAACAGGAGGCCTGTGATACATTGGAGCTGATCTGACTAGTCTGACAGCATTCATCTCCGGGTAAAGTGGGTGCGTGTGTTGATGTTCAATTATGCATATTCTGGGTCACATGACCTGACCCTGCAGCTCAGGTGATTGGAAAGCCCACTTTCATAACAGTTCATTGAAGTCAAAACAGTGGGTCTCTTGAAGAGTTAGCATTTCCACATACCGCCTTTTGTCAGGAGTAACAAGTAAACCATTAAGTGAATTTCTGTGACGCAATCTGGATTTCCCGTTGTCAAACAACATGGATGACAATCAGTTTTCAGGAACTCTTACTCCAGATGTACCCTTACTTCAATCTAATTTTTGTAACAAGTGTGCACAAAAACCGTTAGAACTTATTTCCTGGAATAAAAAAAACTACTTAGATTTTATCATTCTTGATTCAACTATGTATCTACAGAATTTTCAATCTCTTTTGGGGCTCATTAAATTCCTTTGTGTGCAGATAGCAAAACGTTTGCACACTGCAGGAATTATGCTGGTAATTAAATATTGTGAATGTTGTACGGTGCACTCTGGATTTCCTCTGGCCAAGAATGTTTGTTTGGCGTAAGGATCAGTGTGGAGTAACTTTTTGTGAAGATTTATTATCGAACTCAGCTGTGGTAACACTGGATTCATCCAGCTAAAACTGAGTTCGTCTTTAAAATTTCATTGATTACTAAAGTTTGCTTTTTTCCAGATCAGATTCACAGACCCAATGTATCCCAATACTACAATATCACACCGTGGAGATCTTGGATGGTTCTAAGCATATTCACTAGCAGTCTTGTCCCCTACGATACACTATATTCATTGACACCAGCATCACGTCCGACTATGGACTATTCCAATTTTGCCTGATACAATTCTCTACTACAGCCACACTGGGTGCGACAAGGGATCTCTTTGCTTAACAATGGCCCCATAAAAGAAAGGAAATCAAAACTCATTCGATTCGTATCGACAGATTCGAACGAAACCACAATATTCAAGAGTGATTGTCAACTTCATCCATGTTGTTGGGTTTTTTTTGTTTTTATTTTTTTGGTTTTGTTTTCGGGTCTTTTTTCAATTTTCCGTAATTTCCGGTAATCTAATAATTTTTGTGCACAATAACTCGTGTATATTTCTCACTGTGAGAAAAGTATGCGATATATCAGTTTCTTTTTTTAAGCAATTCAACTGCAAACAAACAGTTCTTTTTGTGATTCACACCCTCAACTTCTTCTTGAATTTGACAGTGAATCAACATTTCATTCAATAGAAGCCCAGAACTTGACAGTGGAACAATTTATCTTCAATATTTTAGAACTTGGCAGGGAATCAATATCTTTCATAGAAGCTCAATAAGCTAAGAATCGGAAACGATTATCGTAAACTTGACGATATGAAAATTGTCCACCAAACCTGGCTAAAGCTGTGCTTTACAAACCGGATAATTAGTGATGTACACATGGTATTTGAAAATTTGACCAACTAGTTAGATTTTTTCCCTCAATTATATCCTTATTATACTTATAAATTATAATCATTAATTACTTTTTTTTTTCTTTTTTAAAAAAAAACTCTGCGAAGTGTGTTGTTCGGGGCAAGGCTTCAAATGCAACGTGTCTTCACCAGATGACTTGATGGGTCCTCCTTTACGGAGAGGGCAGTTCCCATCGGTACAGATTCGGATCATATGATCCGGGGAATGTGCAAAGGTTATGATCCAGTAGAGTTGTAAAAAGCAACCTTTACAAAATATTCTTTCATTACACATTCCATTATTGTTCTTAATGCTGAAGATACACGGTAGTGGGGATAGGTTCTTTCTATTAAATGCTTGAGCAAATGTAAACTTGTAACACTTCAGGTTTTAGCCACGAGAGAAGGTGTGCCAAAATAAACTTGTTTCAAGCATAGCTGCATTAGTTAAAATTTAATTTCCTTGTTTAAATTTGTTTCCCCCTGAAATATTGAAAATACTCATTATTTTTAATTTTCATGTGATGCGCGGTTGGAATAGATAAATGGAAATAACATCAATCATTACATTGATACAGATTTAACTTGCTGGATGTGATCAGATGAAACTAGTGAACTTAGTTATTACATTATTCATAACTTTTCATGCGCTGGTTGCAAAACGTGTACACCTGTTTACCGTCTGCACTTTTTGCATCAGTTGGAACTGAGATACATGAGGATAGTTGATGGATCAGACACTGGTTTGTGTTTGGGCTGGACAATAACGTGGCTCTTATGTATAATGGTATTGGCGATAGGGTTTGTTTCTATCAATACGGAGCTACAAAATCAGGTGGTGATCCAGGTATGTGCGAAACCATTTTTACGAAATAATTGATTTTCACGATGCAACAATTCATTATTGAATTGAGTCGAATTCCCATATACTGCCATTACCAGAGGTAACAAGAAAATCCAGTAAGTACGGTTAATTTCGTCTGACGCACTCTGGTCTTTACGTTGGCAAATATGTTTTAAGTAAGGATAAATGTGGAGTAACTGTTCGTGATGACTGTCAAATGTAGGTGAGATAGCAATGGAGGAACAGGTGATATTTGGAGGGGGTAGAGGTAAAAGATTGATATTTGTTTCAAAGCATTCAACCTCTAAATAGATTCACGTGTTTAGTGGCACCTTACTTTATACTAGTGTCCAAACACTTAAAACGATTCTCCTCTAATGACTTTTCAAAACAAACATACACTATCTGATTTACAGACCCTAATCCTGGTCTCCATATCCTTCAGATGGTCTTATGGTTTAATGCAGAGCATGTTTCTTGCAGACTTGTCATCTGGGATCAGAGCTAGCGTAAGGGTTTCATGCACTCAGAAAAGACTTAAAATTTTACCTGTGGCTGCTCCGCTTTGATATTCTTTACTGCAGCCACGACAACAGTCCGTTAAGAACTGGCTGGGCGTTACGAGTCGTACGTGTTCAACCTTGATATCGTGGACGAGACGAAATTGCAAATATCCAATCTGAGCAGTAACAAAGATGGTCCGAACCGAACCAGAATATTTGTGATTGCCGAATTGGACTTGCACAACGATTCTCGCCCTGGTGATGAATTTTGCAAAGTGCATTGTCCGATAGCAAACAATCCATATTCATCAAATGCAATGTGTCTGATTACTCACCATGTGATTTGATAGGTTCACCGGTACAGAGGTAGATCTGAAAAATACCCGTGACAATTCGTAAAAATTGTCCCGCTTGAGAGTAGGAAGATTGATCAAATCTCTCTGAAAAGCAGAGTTGTCTTGTGTAGAGGTGATCTGTGACCCTTTAAAGCTTATCTGAATATCAATGTGTCTATTTTACAGAGAGGAAAGAGGGTGTCCAGTCAATTTGGAGGGGCGCTTTTTACTTGAAGAGTTTCCCAATTGAACGACCCGAGATACATTTGAGCATGCTCAGGCTACTATCTGAGCTTCAGGGTCACGCATCGATATTAAGATCCAATTAAGTAACTAGACTCCTGCTAATCACTCTCAAATCAGACTTCATCGTCCCTTTGTTTATTCATTAGAAGTCTTTGCTCACAATCGGACGCATTTGCAAACTCTAGACTCTTCAGTGGAACTCTCATAAGTTATATTGAAGCCTCTGAAATTGACACAAGTAGTAGTATCCCACTGTGCATTGTCCTTTCTTCCTGATAAATCCGGTGGTAGCAAATTTTATTGCTTCCTATAAAATGTTGTACACGTAAGTCTTACCAGATCCACCGGGCAATCCAAGAAAAAGAATCTGATTCACACCATTGTTGGCATTAAATATTGTTTGAAATACTTCGATCTGCAATTCACTCAATTTCTAATCCTCCTCCTCTTGGCTTCACTTTCATTGACTGTTGAATTGAAACCTAAACTTGCTTTGGATTGGACAACCTTCAAATCAATAGAATTGAGACCATGAAGTTATCAACCGTCTTACAATTGCATCCTCTCCAGGACGAGAAGTTAGCATGATTTTACCCATCGTCCAAGATGTTTGGTTAACAAAACTCAAATAAGTTATGCATTTTGAAGAGTAGCAGAGGAAGCATTTATCATAAAATCAAAGCAGAATTCGTATCTGAAGGAATCTGATACTATGAAGCGCCCCCTGAACATCCTCGTCTTATTGTTTGGTAAATCAAGACAGTTATCTGCTTTGGGGTATGTGTCGAGTTGTAACCTGTCATCTGTTAAATCTAGGTAACTTTTTGCTCCATTTTACGTGAAATATAATCCTGTTTGGGGTGGGGTTGTTTTTTGTTTTGTTTCTGTTTTTTAGATCTTTATCGCCACTCTATTTGCTGCACTAAGATCCACATCATTTTCGATTTTAAAAAAAGTAAAAAAAACAGGGAAGCAGAAATTTCCCTACTGTTTGTCACTCTGTGAGGATGAACCAAACGCTCAGTGCTTTACCTTATCCGATGGTCCTTCCAGAGACATTTACCTTTTTGAAAATACAGTTGGAAGGGAAATAGAGCATTTAATCTATCATGCATCTTGCCCTCAAGGAGTCTTCACATTGCCCAGAGCGTTGTCTGATCTTGCATCTACAAATTGCTTCATTTCAATCTACATGATCTGAACAGTTTTTGATTATCATTTTTGTCTCCATGCAAGCAATCATAATCTTTTTGAAGACATTCTTGTTCAATTATTTCATTGAAGCAATCGAGGAACAAAACACTCAGGTCTATACAGCATCTATAGGTTAAAAGGAAATATTCATTGTAAAGAAAACAGATCACGTCTTCTGTTGATAATTACATATATAACCTGTGCCTGGCCGGCCTCTGTATAAGGGGAAGCTGACATATGGAATATGCTCAATAAATCACCCAGAAGATTGGTGTGATACTATCATATCCTTCCCCAAGCAAGATGCATTAAGATTATCACTAGTATTGCGTAGGGTCTCCGGGGATCCATAATGTTCAGCAGTTATCTTTCCTTCTGAAGGATAATGCCTGCCTTTGCACATTCGCGAACTGCAGCAAAGGAAGGGACGCAAGACTCATGTCGGGATTCAAAATCGAGCCTTTTTTTCCTTCGACCGACCGAATATACATCGTTAGTCCTCGTTTGAAGACCAAACAAAATCTCCACACACTCTCTCAATTGCAAAAAGCCAGTGGCAGCCGATAGACCTTACATCTACTCTAGTATCTCTCTATCTGCCTACTCTAGTAGTCTCTGGCCAACCTTTGGTATTCTTTCTCTAAAGTCAATGGCCACTTTTCTTTTTCTATCTATTTTACTGAATTAACTACGCTTCTTTTTACCTGATACCGGAACTGAATAATCATTTAACCTTTTCTTTTGTATTTTTTTCCTGCTTTCTTTGGTTTCTCACGCAACTTAACTCACTATCTATCTTTATTTCTGTCGTTAGAATCCTTATTCCCCGTCCCTTTCCTATCAAATTCTGTTTACATTTTCTTTTAATGTCTCCAAATGGCTTTGACTGGCTATCTGCGGGGTTTAACCTTCTTTTCGGCGTCCGAAAAGGGTTACTCTGTAACAGCTTTAAGTATCTTCAACAAAAAATGCTATTCAAAAATAAAATAAAACATGGAATAAAACAAAATGAAATATTCGATTAGTCCCCCCCATCAGCCCTACAATTGTAAGAATTTTTGCTTCATGTCCAGCCAATTGGCATTTGTTTTTACGATGGATTCTATATCTCTGACTCTTATGTTGCACATGATTCTGATATGCATATTGAACTAAGAACCATGTGATCTTTTGATTGCGTTCTTGGCTTCATAGGTGACTATCCGGAATACACATTGGTTGTATACCCTTCTTTTGGGGACTAATGGGATTCTCCTGTACTTGAAGATTGAGTATACTCTATCAAAAACTTGTTCGTCATTCTAATTTCTTCTTTTGACAATTCCATGGAGACTCGTTTTCCTATGTAATTGCAGTGGTCTACTTTCTCCAGCTCTACTTTCAAAATGAAGATTCAGATTGAATATTCTTGCTACCAAATCTGGGCTGCCGAATACTTTTAGTCCAGGGAATAAATTCGTTTAATTTCGAACTAATTTCGGTTGCAAGTCACGGTAATAAGGTCTGGTGTACTTATTAAGCAACGACAGCCATTGCATCGAGATTTCTTTTCCCTCATATTCCGTGAAGACCCTTGAAAATATGACGGAACTATAATCGTTCTTACCACTGACATTCTATCGTTGGTGAGGTGATCTGCAAGGCCTTGCCTAATTTCAACTTTTACCTGATATTGCTGCATTTTTCCCAACTTTAGATTATTGGCTTCGACTTCCAAACATATGAATAACAATGACTCAAATTTAATTTCCATTTCATATTGCAGCATATCTATTTTAGGTATCCTGCTGGCCTGTGTGTCAGTGGTCTTCAAATTTGTACTACTCGGGGAAAACCGTTTTAATAATCAATTTATCTTGTGAACCCCTTGAAGGAACATCTTTCATACTCGACGTAAACCTATTTACATATGTAACTATTTGATTTTGGCATTATTTATGGAAATATCTTGGTGTGTATATACATCCAAATAGAAAATGCACACTGGAGTGGAAAAGTAAGAACAAGGCTCACTGAAATAGACGTATGGATGACAACTGATAGGACAGCGTTCGTATCTTATATATATATATATATATGAATCTTGTATTGGAATCAATCTGCAAAGGGATCGTTTGTTTTTTTTTTTGTTTTTTTCTCTGATAAAGATTATATAAATATCACTATTTCACAACCTCTTTCCCCCGATAACACACGTTGATATATGAGCTCGTTTCAATTCCGAGGCCGAATGTACACACGGGGCAATACAAGATCTGAAAGTATTCGGTTAAAGAAATTGACTCATAGCGCTGGCGCTAATTCAAGTCTCAACCATATGTTTGCTGTTGCGTAAAACACCAAGTTTCTCTTTGTTCCTGGGATGAAAAGAGAATCATTGGCCAAGTACTATTCTTGTTAAACGATTGTATCAAAACCTTGTTTCATTTCTTTATGTAGTTATGATTAAGTATATTGTGGAAATGTCAGTTTCGCTGAGCAGTTTTAATACCGCTGTTCTATGCCAGTAGCAGAGGTTTTAATTGCTTTCCATCCTCTATTGCTATGAAGATAGTGAGCAGTTAGTTATAGGATTTAGGTCAGGGTTTAGGATGTTAGAATAATTACTGCACTAATTTTATTAATGAAGTATAAGTTTATTATTTACCTTCATTTTATTGTTGCTGTTTATTGGGGTCAGTTCCTTTCAGCAATGAGTAAATAAAGAGCGCTGATTGGAATAGAAGAATGTTCTAGGTGAGAACCGGACACGCGGCTCTTTACTGCAGTAAAAACCAACGACAATTGAGATGAGAACTCTCTTTGGAAAGTTGGTTTGGCCGCTGTCATTAAACATTGTCTGTAGGTTGATTACATCGCCTGCTATGTGACAACGCTTGAAAATCGAGACTTCTTAACTAGGGTAAATTTCCTGTTCTCTCAGTCCATGAGGTTTCAACCGCTGCATTGAAGGCATTATTTTCTGTAATGATTCCGTCCAGAATTTGCATGCTGTGATGTTGAAATCATGTAATCATTGGGTCTCTTTTTCTCAAAGATTATCGGCACAAGGTTGCTTCTCTCAATAAGTTGGTCTGGCAATGTATCTCTCTATTACGTGTACAGGGCACACTAATGGAGTGAAATGTTTGAAAATCTCAATACTTACTCGTTGTGTAAGCAACATTTTGGAAATTCCCTTGGTAAATGGGGTTTTTAGTGTACGCTAGGTGAATTTGCAATTGATAATATAGTTGGATCGCTAAAACAAAACAAGGATGAACGTTGCCAGACACAAATGAAAGCTGAGAACTAATTTAATAACACTATTTTCCAATTTTTGTTATAGATCATCCCCAACACAACAACTGGTTTCTAACTAAACCTGTTCTCTCTCTCTGAATGTCGAAGCCCGATTTTGAAAGATTTCTTCATCACCTCGTACATTCGCTCAGGATTGTGCAGTCTCGTTTCATGGTCGTCAGACAAATCTTTCAGATGGACCTGAACAAAGAAAACTACTGGTGATATATTCTTGAAACTTGCAAATCTAATGTTGAAATGAATATGTATTGATTGTCATTATGTATTTTATATTCAAATGAATATTTAAAGAATATGGCAAATCCCCCCCCACACACCATAATTTGAAATCACAACCAACTAATATATATATATATATATATATATATATTTGTTAGGAATTCTAAAGAGCTTATTTCATCCTTATGGATTAGTGAGATGTTGGTTTTATAGATACTTGAAATCCTGGCCAAGTGATTGGAAGTCAACTCTTGGACGGACCGAACTATCAAGTCTTGCGCATCAACGAAATTTGTTTCGCATAAACTCTACTTTTTTTCATCATTTATGATATATATATATATATATATATATATATAAATATATATAACCGAAGATGATTGAGTTTGGCTTTATTGCAACCAGGTTTGTTTTAATCTTATATTTCAGCGTCAAAAATGAAGACATTTTTTCTCTCCCCACCCTGCCCTCTGCTGTGGCTATGTTTCTGGGTTTCTAATAATTTTGTCACGGTGAGATGTTTATGGACCCTGGATGGCTTCAGTAAAAGGATGGTTTATAGCCACGCATTGTTAGTGCGTAGTAAATGACTGATAATGTGATGCTTGATACTTCAGACATCAGGTGATAACTTCTCTGCCAACCTGAGCGTCTTCAAAATAGAAAAAAAAAGTTCTTGATCAGGTAAACAATTTCAATAAGAGTTGAGTTGAGTTGAGCTCAATTAAAGCTTCGTATTTTTCTCCAGATACTCTGGCTCAATTGGAAAAGATACCCATAAATTTGCACGTTCGGAGAGACTATGATAATTGCATTATGGAGTGACTTTTGAACGTTATGCACAACGATTCCTGGTTACAGATCTATTTGAATTGCAATAATGTCAGTTGACACGCGTTGATATATGCGTTCGGTTCTCTTCTGTAACAGTACATGCAGAATATAATGTCTTGCCTCTTATGCATGAACTACAAGCATTTGGTGAAAGAAACTGACTCCTAGTTGAGACTTGAATTTTCGCCAGCGCCACATGTTTGTTGTCGCGTAAAAGCACGAAGTTTCCCTTTGTTCCTGAAATGAACATCGGTTATTCATCGGAACCAATAGAATCATGGGCCATACTGCACTGTTTCACGTTTCTTCTAAAACGTCTATGGTCAAAATCTAAAACTGGAGTTGACTCTATGCGTGTCACAATTTTTATTTCAGATTTTAGCTAGAATCGGTCCACGACACAACCAGCAAAAGATTTCAATTTCAATTTTTTTCAATACTCATAAAACCAGCCCTGACACTCATCGTGCCTCGCCCCTCAGCTTCGGCAGATCGAATAGGATGGTACTATGGGCGACACCAATGACACGTCAAAGGAGAGCGATGTCCCCCAAATGTGCATTTCAACGTACCCAGCATAGTCAGGGCTCTCTGATCTATGCTTGCTATCTGACTCTCACAATGAATTGCAGCATTCGTCTTGTTTTCCCAACAGAAGGACTATATTCCACCGTGGGAGATTATTGCTACCATTGATAGCAGCCGGTGCGTTCAAATATGGACCTCGCTTACGCAGGTCGGCGAAACATTTCCAATATCAGGGCACTGATTACCGGGTAGAGATCGACTTTCCTAGCATATCATCCCTAGAGATTTCTGATCAGTGAAGAGATGGTCCTCGAGCTTCAAGAGCCTTCGATGCGATCATGAACCTTTTCAAGGCTGCACTTTTTGATAGCTTAGCATTATGCTGCGATGCTCATGCAGGTAGGTCACCCATAGGGTTGACCGGGAGGATTAATTGAATTATTACGGACTGCCGTTGAACCTACTAGAAGTCATCCCAGGAGGACCCACTGCACATCTTGGCCATCCCGAGGGTGAAGTATTTATGACCCATCCTACTGCGAAATTGTGCCGCTGATGATAGAATAGAGCTTTGTGAGGTACCCGAATTTGAACTCCCTCACTTGTGAGTACCCCCACCCCTATAAGAATCAGTTATTCAACCAAGCGCAAGTAAACAGTGGGGCTTTCACATTTAGAACAATGGGCAGAAATTACATCGTGTCTATGCGGGTCAATCGGCCTGATGATGCTTTGTCCAGGGGGTGAGGACCCGACTGTCTAATTAAGTCAGCCCAGTCAGTCTGAATTAATTATCAGAATGAAATAAGCTCGTACATATCTGTATGATAAATACACAAACAATAGCTTTATCATTTTGTGCACTTGTTATATATATATATATATATATATATATGAGTTGCATTAGTCATTTAGTACCATGTTTCGCAGCGAACGATGCTTTTGTAATTTCACGACTGCTCCATGTAACGAATCAATTTGTGTTTCCTATATTGTACATCTAGAGATGTCGCGAGAGGAAGTAGTGCTTGCCTGTGAGCAGTTTTGAGACACTCATTTTTATTTTTCTTTCATGCAAAGATGGATTTGGAACATGGCTACGGTCAGCCTTTTGATAGACTTGATTTACCCTTAACATGAATGCGTCCCTGACATTGCACTACAACTGGCGAATAGGAAAGCTGTGGCTTCCATCTGTCGGTTGTATATCGATCAAATTATTCTATCTTATCTCCCAAAATCAAATCCTTTTTCGATGCACATAGGCATATATAGAATGTGCAACTTTTTTCATATCAGAAAATGTCTTTACTAAAAAAAAAAAATGTCGGTGCATTTTAAAACTAGTCTCACTTTTTCTTTTTCTACTATGAGGAAGATAACCCGTTTTGAAAATTCATTGGTACGTTGAGTTATGATTGAATGGGAGGGGGATAAAGAAGAATAGGAAAGTTTACAATCGCCAAAACTTTTTCCTTTTCTTTTTTTTCCCCCCAATATCTGTCTTTCAAAATGGCCACAGCTTCATCTCTACTGGTGCCATTAGCAAATTAAGATCAAAGCAGACTACTTGAATAGAAAAAAACACTGATCCTTCAAGAATAGCTGGAAAAATAACAATAGCAAAATGGTTTACCATTGGTCATGTGATCTACTATATGAATGTGGGTGTGGTTTATTTATATAAGGATTCGCTACATAAACAAGTTTGTTCCTGCCCTGTTTGGGCTTCAAGAAAATGAATCCGTTTCTTAGAATAAGAGAAAGATCATACAACCTAGAAAAAGAGCCCCCCCCCCAAAAAAAAAGGTTCTAAATAGGGGTCTATCTATATATTTTTTCTTTTAGTGATTGGTCGTTGCTTACCGAGTTTGTTTTATTTAGTGGAGATACTGTGCTTGTTGGTAGTTATAAATTAGTGGGATGTAGTGTAGGCATCTTATCAGTAAGTTGTTAAACCATCAGGATTTTTTGTTTTGGGGTATGTTTCCTCTCTGAGGGTATTGTATTCTCATTCAAGTGTTGGGGTTCACTTTTACATAATCTTACTTGTTAGACGAAACCTAGAATAATTAATGTTCCTACCTGACTAAGATAATTATGGCGATCGGGTTGTTCTTTTAAGTCGCTAGAGGTACAAATGAAAGATTAATTGTAATGAGGGAAATGAGACGTTTATGGTAGTTCAGTTTTTAATGAGGTTTCAAATTGTTTTAATAGAAATAATAGCATTTTTTACGCTGATCGGATTTTTTTCCTATTTATCGAATTTTGTTTGTTTGCTTTGCTTTCGTATATATATATATATATATATATATATATATATATATCCCTTGACAAGTAATTTATAACCAACAGCAAAACAAAATAACAATGAAACAAAAAGAACTCCTCACACCATAGCTACGCTCACAAAAATTCCGCCAATAGTATTTTGAAACGTTCATAATCAATTGCCTGAAACAGCAGAAGTATGAACGTGTTTATGAAACGAAAGTACTTTCTACTTATGAGTTATATATATATATATATATATATATATATATATATATATATATATATGTGGAAAGGTTTTGTTTCCTAATAGGACTGCTTCACTTGTGTTTTGTACAAGTTTAATACACATTCAGCTTGTAGCAGTAATAAACTCGTTGCTCTATAGAGAAAAATTTCTAAAATGTAATTGCTGAAACCCTCAAAAACGTAATGAGAATTTCTAAGTGCTTCCCATATTTAATCAGTTCTACAGTTTCGGTTGAACGTTTGTGTTGACATAAATGAGTTGATCAAAAAATGCCTAGATAGTGTGAGTTGTCAAGCAAAGGGGTATCTTTTTCCTCTCAGCCTAACTGAATAGCATAGGTTACCTGGGAGAATTAATTATATACAGTCTGGGACAGCCCACTTATTTTTTTTTATCTTGTCCAAAAGAAATACACAATTGGCTTTTTTTTCTTATTTGGATGTGATAAAAGCATGATTTGGTACACCTATTGCCAAGGCCACTCCAAAAAAAATGTTGCCAATGGCAAACATTTCAAAATAGCTGTTTTCAGATGAATTTTCTTATTACTCCATTCTTTTCTCTTTTTTTTTTTTTTTGTCGGGGGAGGGGGATGCTTTTTGGCTCTAAGTGTACCTAGTTGGGTTTTTTTTCTATCTTAGAAAGTAGAATTATTTTGCTAAGCTTCTCCACTTTCATTCTTTCGGAGTGTTCAACATAGGCAGATTTCGTTTCTGACGTTCTTTTTGTGATTTCGTGAAAATCGCCCACCTCAGTAGCAAGCAGACAAATATTGGAAGCCATGTTTGAAAATGTCGAACTTCTAAGAATTCAATTTGATCAAAAAATCGAATTCAAATATCTGTTAGGAATCTGCATTCTTGTGTAACAGTGATAGAATGTACGGTGGCCACAACAGTGAGCTTTTTCATTAAAAAAGCTAAATGAGAAAAATTGTTTTAGTTCGACTTGAATTTCAGCCATTTAGAGACTAGTCATCATACATTTGGGTGACACATCTCTAGACTTTAAAGCAGATTTTGGGTCATTGCATTGGATAAGACAGTGCTGACCACTTGATCAGTAAGTTTTTGCTATTTTCTCACTTTTCGAGTGCTATAAGTCTAAGGCATCTTAGCGCGGACTTTGGCTGGTGTAATCTTACAGCAGAAGACAAATCCGATTTTTTAACGCAGCCGGTAGAAGATATTTTTTGATTTTTTTTTTTTTTAAATACACAAGATGTTGGAGTGTAAACAAGGCAGTTTATAACTGATGTAAACAATGTTTTACCTTCTCTTCTACAAAATAGCGCTCTATGAACTTTCTCTTCTGCGTAAAGGCTGAGATAGTAAGGTTGTTCATCCTCACGTTTTAGAAACTTGTCATAAGTATTCTTCGTCTTCCTGGTACAGATATTTTGCTTGGAAGTACCTCATTCCATCAGCTGAACATTAACTGCTTTATTTGCCCCAAAATATCCTGCACCAAAAGAATCAAACTCTTTTCTTGAGCTTGGCCAAGGCATGTGATTTCTCTTCAGTCGTGACTTTACACCATCTATGCCAGCACTTGCAAGCAGTTATATTGCTCTGAAAATAACAAAATGGCAATCAATTGGTCAGGAGTATTTCTAAGATGGACATTTATCGATCCACTGACTTTAAACCTTGAGCCAAAGCACAGTTAGAGGTATCAATATCTTTCATATGTATTATGACTCCTTCCTGCTCTTGTGTTGGACTTGATTTGCTGCCAATTGAAAAGGGTGTACAACCAATGCATCTGTTCGAATGTCAATGTGCACATGAGAGAATAATTCTCATCATAACATAGAGGTTATGAGTACAATATATTAAAAGAAACAGGAGTCCAAGATATAGAATTCATTAGAAAACACAAATGATTATGGACTGGTTATGTTACAAAAAATATAAAATCTCCTGCCCGATATTGCAACTCAGAACGTGGATCTCCATGACAAGAGATCACATGTTAAAACCAGGGCCGACATAATAGAAGTTTGATTGTTGGTAAGGAACCGATGAATGAAATATGTGTGCGTGTGTCATTATTATTCTCAAATCTTCCACATTGTCAATTTACAACCACCATTCTGTCGGATTGCCTTGCATCAATACTATTGTATATATGAATAAATTATACGTAAGTTACATCAATCGTCTTCAATTAGAAAAGTGGAAATAGTCTATTACTACTTTTTTTTTTTTTTTTGCCTCCCTAGGTTTCTAAGAAATAAGATGGACAGGTTGCAGCATCAAGATCTATGATTGAGCTGCAGTGCCTCTCGTGGATCTCCGGTCCGATTTTCAACCTACAAACTCAGTTACAGCATTTAAAGGTCAGCTCCTGACAATGAGCTCCGTCCATTCTTCCTATCAGTCTTCTCTTCTTACTCATCTGGATAATTGCCTCGATGGCAATTCTCCACCGGCTGCGGTATTTGCCTCGTTGCCTGCCTTCATTATCCTAACTGATTTGCTAATGTCATGTGAAGCACATATCAGTGGATTAGTCAAGATAATAGCTTCTCATAAATGTAATTGTCAAACTAAAGTACGAAGTCTAGAGTTGAATCCGCTCTTGTCGAGAAAATAATCCTCACCATAAATCAATATGTAAAACCTACATTCCCCAACCATGATTTGAACTCGCGACTATCTTACTGACTGATAATTTTCCGTTGATATTTGATTCAGTCTAATGTGATACGCACTTGCTTCCTAGTAGATAGATATTTAATGAAAAATAATAAATATTTATACAATACGTTTCAGTAATCATCTTCAGTTGGAAAAGTTGGAGTGAGTTTTGACCTTGCAGCAGCCAGAGTCCTCAGTTGTGGTTGATATAAGAAACTGGTATGTAGAAGAGAAAGGAACAGGGTGTGTGCTGCCTCTATAATGGCTCGCTGAAAAAACAAAAGCTAAACGCTATTCTTCCTTTTTAAGCTTTTAAAAAACGTTATTTCAAGCGAACTTTTAAAAATCAGAATACTTGTATTTGGCTTCTATTAGATGATCATATATATATATATATATTGTTATATATATAATTTTTTTTTTCTTTCTCGAACCACTTTTTCTCTTTTAATCTCTATTTTCACTGGGGTTACTGAATTCCTCTCAAACGCTGTTAACCTATTTAAATCTGGTCTTGAATGTAATTTTTCTCCGTTCTTAGAACTGTATACTTCCGTTGCAGTTAAAAATGGTATCAAACTGAACTTAACCATTGACACTATATGAAAACAGATGGATTTCTTCAACAAAAGGACCGAGAACTATGTTCAGTAACATATTTAGTCATTTATGATATACGCGAAAAATCACTCTATTTCACTATCACTTCTGAAGTCCAACTGGGGTCGACTTTCTCTGCTAAGGTTTTTGAAAACCATTTACAGGAACTACAAATCCTTTATTGGTAGTTCTTGTGAGAAGGAGTTGGAATGAGGCTTTTGGAATGATATAGTTCGGAGAAATTTATTTGTAATGAAGCAAGGGAGTCTGACCATAGATTAGCAAAGCTTACTATTGATTTCTTACTAAACAAAAATGCCTCTATAGGCATCTCCGTTTACATTGAGAAACGTATTCAAAGCTGAGCAGTAGAGTGAACGATTTACTAATCACATTTCAATAGTTTTCCCCCTAAATTTTTCTTTATAATTCAGCTGATAACTACCTAAATTGCCTATAGACTTTTTTCTTTAATATGATAAAAAAAAAATCGTTATTCTTAAAATAATTTATCAGTGTGCTATTGTTTGCATGAGGTGATGATAAACTTATCCAATATTCCAAAATTCTTTGGGAGAAAAATATTTCGTGACTGTTTTGGTAATAGAACAGGAAATTAACTCTCTAGCCCAATCCAACTTGTTTAACCTTAGAATTCCGTGATTCATAAAAACGTTTATCTTGTCAGGTTCGATCAGGTCTCCTCTTGTCCTCTCCCTCCTCAAACGATGTAGAGATGCCTAACTTTTTTAGTCTATCCTTCTGAATTATTTCCCCATGTCGTTCATCATTCTGGTAAATTTCCTCTGATCTGTGGCCAATTTCAAAATTATATTCCAATTACCATGTCTAGTGCATACATAATTATGATTCCTCCGTTGGTATCTGTAAATAATTTACATTTGAAATACATATTCAACAATTAAAATGTACATTAATTCAAGTTATTAAACTTTTTTTTTTTTTTTTTAGAAATGAGACACGTAGATTTAGAGTGATATCGTATGACAGAATGAATTCTGTTTTGTTTCGCTTTTCAGATGAAACATGTGAGTTTGATCCTTAATGTAGCAAAGCATGTTTGTTTAGGTTTCTTCCTATATATTCTAGTTGATAACTTCTAAAATAGCTTTATTAATTTAGTTCCTAGTTATTCTTAATTTTCTTTCCTAAAAACCGGAAGGAAGCATTTTCGGTAGTACTATGTACAAAGACTCAATGATAGTTTCTCTTTGTTAGGCCAGGATTTCCATACTTTGTCCCTGTTTAGCAAAAAAACAACCTAAAATTTCTGAAAATGTGCATATTTAAAGTGTTGAAGGCAAATCATCTTAATTTATGGAAAAGTGACTTTAGGGTTATTGCTGAATCCAATTTCCGAGCTGTAACTCAGCTCAAATATGGCAAACAATGCCCAAAATTTGAAGAAAAAATTAAATGGGCTGCGTTTCTGAAAATGTGGTTATGCGAAACATATTGAGGAAATCCAAGATGGTTGCCACCATCGAGCTAAATCTATGTGAATGTTTGTTTTGTTTTTCCGGCAAGGCTTTTTTTTTTTTTTTTTTTTAAACGAGGTAGCTTCAATGAAGTGTGTTTTTGTAGGTTTTCACCCAAGTAAAATCCATTGCCATAATCTGATATCAGGTCCCCTTTGTAGTGTATTGGGCTCACTTTAGAAAACAATGTTGGTTTGCATATAGGTAATGTGTAGCTTAGAGTGGCCCGACATATGACCAAATGTTGTGTATGAATTATCCCTTCGGAAGAATAAAGCAATGAAGTTATGAAACCTTCCAAGAACGAACGAAACACTATCAAAGTGTACAATAACATCCTACAAAAGCCAATAACAGCTTACAGGGCTGGGTGCAACGTAAAACTAGAAAATATTCTCCAGCAAGAACTAAAGATGGTAACACTGTCTTCATTCATACCTGGTGGTAATCTACATCCCACCAATAAGTAACGTTAGTAACCATACCAGATGCTAGAAGTCCAAATACCACTGAAGTCATCTGAATCAGATTGTACCGTCTCCTCCCCCAAGAGCTGACCATGAAAATGAATGGGGTTTTTTTCACCACGTCAATGATTGTGGAAACAGGAATACATCTGTATCACGTCCTGGAATAACTATTTCTTCTAGCACACTGACTGAATGGGATGTATGTACCTCTACATGAAAGCTGGCAAGTCGAGGGCACCAGTGTCTTTCCCAGTACATGGAATTCGCGGGTGATTACTTGAAAATTAAGTGTCCAGAACTTTTTAAAATTTAGAGAAAAAAAAGGCCAGAGAGGTGTTCCAAAAACAGCCAAATGATCTCTCTAGTCTTGACGTACTTAAAGCAATAGAAAAAATCGTCTGCAAGATATGTCATGTATCTGAGGTTAATACATGCAACCCACCCTGCGTCAGTTTTTGTAGAAGTTGTGCACTGGGGGCTCTGCCATCAACCTCAGCTGCAGCTAAGTTTCATATTAACGTTCACACTACAAAGCAAGTGTCTGGAACCAGGCTTACTTTCCATATCTGGATCTTCTTTCAATGACAGAGATAGAAATTGGGTAGATGCACTTGTATGGTTATTTAATCAGTATTTCTATCTCGACAAGCTTTTGTCTGAGAGAATCTCATGAGATTGTACAAAAAGTTGTGCAACTGCAGGAAATGTATTGAGGCGTGCAACTCCAAGAAGTTTGACAATAAATTAATGTGTGCACCTATTGAGAAATTTAATGCAAATGGGCAGTGGCAGGTTTATACAAGTATGAACTAATGATTATTTGGCCATCTTTCTGGGATACTTTCCAGGGGCGAAAACATGGAGTCGGTTGATGACGCTGACATGAACTCTGTATTTGAAATGTAGGGACACATAGGGAGTCGGATTCAGCACACACATATATATATATATATATATATATATATATATATATATATATATATATATATATATATAATTTACAGAAAAGTTCCCCACTCATGGATAACATACCAAGACAGATTGTACTCTTTCCCTGGGAAAGTAACCAGTCTAGGAAAAGGGCAGATCTGATTCCAAACCAGGGAGTAAGCCCCCTTAACGCTATTCCACGACCTTCCTGCAGCCTTTCTTGTTCCAAAAATATCCCTTCGCTTTTCTCTAGATTAAATCAACAAACCTGAGAGGGGCCTCTGGCAGTTGGGCATCCCAGGATCCTTACATGCTCAGAAGTTAGGTGTTCCACTGTCTGTACAGACTGCACGAAGGCCATCACATAACAATTAGCCCCAATGCAAATTATACCCATGTTTGTAATTCAGGGTTTTTAATTGATACTAAGGACCCCTTTGCTCTAACTTTCTGAATATAATTATTTATCTGAAACTACAAAGTAGGCTGATTGCCTGATTTCTACAAATATACTGCAAAAATTTCCGTCTTGAGTGAAAACTGTGTCAACCAAATCAAGAGACAAGCTGGGGTACCGACAGTTTCTGCTCGTTCAATCAAAGACAGATTATTGTAATTGATTCCCCAAATATGAGGATCTACAAAAGCACTTTTCATTGTAATATTTTTGATTGAATTCAGAAAAACATGTACATAAATACACTTGGTTCCGTGACTACGACCATTTGGATTTCTCAATTTTCAGGCATTATTGGCCATTTTTAAGCTGGGCATACAATAGATTTGGAATCGGCATCCCATAATTTGTGGCAAACAGAAACATTAAGACGATTTTTTCATTAATATTTTGAATATACACATTTTCAGAAAGGCAACCATCTTGGATCTCAAATATTGAACAGTGTCAGCCATTTTTTGAGCTTAGTGTAAAGATTTGTATTCAATACCCTCAGAATATTGCTCGCTGCAAATCAACAATTAACGTTCAGGCTCAACATTTCTTGAAAATAACCTCGTCTGACTTATATAATCAACCAAAAGCTGATGTTTGCCACTTCTTACGTAGCGAAAAACGTACTATTTAACTTCTAGTGTTTGCTTGGGTTCTTCTTGCCTCGATTCACATTTTGCTCAGGATTTTATCAGATTAACTTGTAATGCGATTATTTCCTTATATAACCTATCATTCCTCTCAGATAAATGGAAATATGAAAGCTTTTACGAATAAAAATGATGCAAATATTTGTTCTTGTGTCTCTGAGTACTTTCTCATAATTTTACATCATAAAAAAAATCTTTTATCTGTTTATCGTGTGTGTGTTCAGATGCCCGTTGCTATACCATTTTGTCTGATGGCTTGTAATTCAGATATGCCGAAGAGAATCCATGAAGGGATTCCTTTATGCAAAAAGGTGAGGGTGCTTGACTTGAAATAGTATCCTTAGAATGATGAAATAACTGGTAAGAATGCAGTTTCTGTCACGTAACTTATTACGGTAGATTGAAAACACACATACACACACACACACAAAAGTACACATAATTTAACAATGTCTTATGGGGACTAATTCATTTCATCATAACTATGTATGTAAAGGAAATACACTGTTTGCCGAATTTCAAACTTATTCCATAAGCTTATTCCATGCTAATTAGTTAAATTGTCATTTAAAGAAATAAGTTCAATCGAAGAATAAATATGGTCAGAATTTTTATCATCGACATTTTCCACTGGAAAAAATCTAAAATTCATTTTGAAAAAATAAACTTTTTGTTGGTTTTATTATGACGGATTCCCAAGAATCTGGTTGTTCCTAAAAAAAATTCTACACCATTTTAGAAAAAGACTTGAAGATTGGCATCAATACCTCAGAAGACCGTGTGTTCCACTTTCCCTGGCCATACTGTTTTGTCTAAATACATAAACACGCGTAAATGTAAAAAGAAATGGATAGAACGTTCATGTTCATCTGATCAAAACTAGAATATAAAACTAAGATGGAATTACGAAATTTATTATTTGGCGCAACATAGGATTGAGTGTCATTCGCTCGAAGTCTTGAAACAGCTCTCCAATGGATGAGGAGGTTGAACTATTGTCATTGTGCAGACAAGACCGGAAGAAAGGCTGTACCTGCGGATGGAGACTTGCCCGTCTGGATATTTGCTTTGATAACAAGAAATCCAGTGGAGAGAACGCAGGGGACGATGACAGCACCCATAGAGACGGGAACTGACTACACTTGAAATACTAAGAATTAACGGTGATTTTTACATATGTAACACAATTTTTTTTAAAGAGTTCTGTCGCCACTTTTTCACTTTAAAAAAAAAATGAGACTTCTGTAGTCCAAGCTCAGGTCAATAAGTATTCTTGGCGGACTTGAACCCCACTTGGTTTAAAAACATTTTTTGATTCAATGTTACGTTTCGTTCTTTTGTTTGATATTTTTTACACCCACTGCATGTGTTCAAAAAGTATCAAATCTATTTATTTTTTTTAACCTTTCAAATTGATTTTAGTATTGTCCAAATTCTATCAAAAAACAACATTGATTTAAGATTAACAGAATCAGGACGAGATTTCTGATTTTTGTACACCTCAATTTTGAAGCTGTGCAAGTATGGTAAAATGAACCGTTTCAAATGTATTGGATACATTTTGCAATGACTGTAAGTATGAACACAAATCGGCAATGACACTAATGACTTAGAATTAAAAGGTTTCGTTTTGTACTACTTCCTACAGCAAATACTTAAATCGATTTTAAAAAAACGAACAATACACGTAATCCATTTAAGATATATTCTTTATTTCTCTTTAACCATGCATCGATGAAAGCAATGGATAGATTTATATGGCTTGTATCGATGCCTGATTAGATATGACGTCAGTAAGAGGGCGTGTGCTTCGGTTGGCTCTTCTTTGAAGCAAAGTCTACTAAACCGTATTAAACAAGAATTCTTGTACTGCCATTCCATCAAACATGTGCACGCCCGCGATTTGACATGATTTGTGTAACTTAGGGAATTTCATAAAATTACTGGAATGTTCAGGAATTTCACGAAATCACGTCACATAGCAAAGTGATTGACTAGCTTGTGATGTTAACCATTACTACTATGGGTTCGATCCACACGGAGTAACCCACCACTCTAGCGTAGTGTGAAAAAAAGCTGAAATTGGTAAATATCAAGTATATCCTACTACAGTATTTAGTATATATTCAGCTTAGTTTGACTCAAGGCGACAGTGGTGGATACCCAGTGAGGATTGAACTCATTATAATTGTAATGGCCAGCGTCAAAGGCTTGTTAACCATAACTACACTGAGAATGGGATTTCACGATATCACTACCACATACTCATAATCTAATAAATATACCCAAGTTTAGCGTGAAACTGAAGCGATCAGTGGGAGGGAGTGAAAAGACAGGCACGCTCTCCGATTAACAAAACATTTCATGGCAACCATTTTTTTCTCTTTATACATCTGTTTGAAAAAGCAAAATTGTGTTTCATGCGTGAAGAATAAGGAGTTGAGCAGGATCCTTTCTCATTTCGCTGAAATGATTGCAAATCCCTCGCCCTAATTTCATTTTATTTCTTCCTCCATTCTGATTTTTCGAGTTCACTTACTTGAACACTTTTGTAAATAATAACACATGAACAGGTTGTCAATAAAGGCGTGAAATCAAACAATCAAAAACACTTTCTTCACCTGCTCACAATGGTTTATACGATCCACAGATTTCAATGAAAATCGACAGGCATACAAAATAGACGTGATTGGCTTAGCGCGAAATGAAACTTGGGTCGTCGTTTCCATCCATTGTACCAGCCGTTACCGCTAACTCTTTTGGGAAAAGGCATGAATCCATTTCTCCCTTCCCCTATGTGTGAAATAGCGAGGAAAATACGGCTCTCTAGCCATGGGAAAGCAATCCAGGGCTCTAATTCCAAATCAGACAGTGAGCCCCCCTCCTTAACGGAGCTCGACCCCCCCCTAATCTGAAGTCCTTCCAGCAGCTCCTGCTTCAAAGCTGACGTTCTCCACTTCCATCTTGAATACAATCCATGAGAAGAATTCTGACGACTAGACATACGTTTCGCCTAGGCATGAATCCCCCTGCCCCCAGAACGGGGGTCAGTGATTCCAAAAATTTTCGAAATATGGACCCCTTAGTGTATAACAGTCTTTCTCAACGGCGACCATATCGCCTTCCAGGGGGCTAACGTTGATAGATGGTCATATACAAACGGAATCTATCGACATGAACCAAAAGAACGCCAAAAGTCAGTAAATAAGGGGAATCCTCTCCCGCTTGATGAATTACATATGTTTTGTTGTTTTGTTTTTTTTGTTTTTTTTTTTTGTTCGTTTTTTTCTAAAAACATTGTTTCAATTATAGATTGCAATTTCTTTTATCATGTAATTTCATCATGCAAACATACGTAGGCCGTCCCAGAGCTCCAAATATCTGCTGTAAACAATTCGAGATCGACCTGGCTTTGACAAAAAATGAATTACATAATTGAGGGTATTGTTCCTTTGGGATGAGAGCGAAATAGTTACTCTCAACAAATAACTTGACTGACTACAGTACATGATTTAATGCCCTCATACAACCTCGCCCCAAGAAGGGGACTTTTAGCGAAGTCGATTGATTTAAATAGCCAAAAGGGGGTGATATGAGGAAAGGTTGAGAAACCTTGGTGTATGACAATTCGTTTACAGTGCCCCAAATCAGAAAATACTTGAGTAAAGTACAAGTCCAATAACTGTCTTCCTATTTGCAATATTTCCGTTTCTTCTCTTCTCTACTTCAGATTTGTATTTTATCATCGCTTTCACGATTCGAAACCGCCAACGTAGGTTTCTTCAGTATTCCAGTTAGTCAACCAGTCAGAACATTGATGAAGCCCGTATGCATGATACATAAATGAGAATAGGGAGCTGAAATTTTATACATTCACTCTTTTTTTTTCATTTTGAAAATTCTCCTACGCGTCTTTTAATCAAGGGTTCAATTTACAATGCGAGTTAATGCTGAAAAATTCACTTATTTTATGTCTGGTA
Organism: Thysanoteuthis rhombus; assembly: GCA_963457665.1. NCBI lineage: Eukaryota > Metazoa > Mollusca > Cephalopoda > Oegopsida > Thysanoteuthidae > Thysanoteuthis > Thysanoteuthis major. The sequence continues at coordinate 1,757,775 of OY735217.1, forward strand.
GCATTCACACTTATGTTGTTTTATTGTTTTGTTTTTTTTTTTAACGGCTTAACCACACGAGAACTTACTAATTTGATGGCTCCACCATTCAGTAAATTCAATCTTCAATGAAGTTGTGGTAAACCAGGAGCTACCCATAGATAATTACAAATATTTTATCAATTGCAATGTACTAAGTGTTCAAAGTTAATTAATTGTAGATTTTGCAGCAGCCTTGGAAGCTTACCTTGGTGGATTGAACTACGGCCTTTCAACCGGAAGCGAGTACTCTGTTAATGATATCCATAACTGTTTATTCCTATATTCAGTCGCTGACAGCAGGAATCGAAACATTTAGATTAAATTCCTTTGTTGCGGAAAACAGCGACTGTCAGACGTGACAATCTCGAAGTTGCCACAACTGGGGAATTCGTATTTGGGGAAAAATATCGTATAAATAGTTTTTTGCTTGGGCATTGAGCGTCGTCTGACCACTAATGGAGATGTTTTCTAAAAATCTGAATTGTTAGGCTTTCACTTGAAAAAAAAATGTTGTCAAGTGAAACTAAACGAATACGTTTGCTTAAAGCTGGATTTATGGAATGATTGGTTTGTATTGAAATCTGGGATCATATAGCATCTTGGACCATGAATTGTGTATGATTTCAAGTAGCGGAAATTGTCTGGATTTCGCGCTGAACCAAATGTTTTGAATCATTGCCCTTCAATATTTTCATGCTTAGCTCTCACTTTTATAATTTGAGGGGTAAAGTTTCTGTCCTTCTGCCAAGGGCTTAAATCTCCCCACTAGTAGTTCTACAGGGGTTTATCATACACATTAACTTTGACGTTCACTGGGGGCTTTATTGCTATGAAATCGTATCTGACCCACTACAGAGGTTTTCCTATACGTCGTATTACTGTGATACCTTTGAGAGAAAATGTTTTAACAAACTCCAATCCAAGAAAACAATGCAAATACACATTGTGGGATTGACTTTGCTGGGTCGAAGAGGGTTAATCAATCATACCAAACCATTGAACCCTATTTTGTGCTTTGTTACATAAATATTCCAAGTCCATCATCACAGTCCCCTGCTGGGTGGTCTTTGGCGTGATGCAAATAGAAAGTTACCTCAAGATTGACTTCACCTAGAAATAGAAAAAGAGGCAAGCCAAAGTCATAAAAATGCTTTTGCTTTTGCCAAAATGACCAGATGGAGCAAAAAAAGAATTTTCAAAATGCCCAAATTGATTGTCCTAATTAAAGCAAGCAAATGAACAATACAAAAGTTTCGTTTCTGAGAGAATAAATCTCCTTTCATCCGAGTATCCCCCTTTCTGCAGCGTTATTTCGTATAACAAAACATTGATCAACGTTCTTTTGTCAGAAAACACAAATATTATGTTCCCTACACGCAGGTGTTTAGTTTGTACAGAGAAATACATGAAACTTTTACAGCATTACTTAGAACTTTTCTTCCACATTGAAATAAATATCTAAAAGCACACATCAAATAATCTTATTTACATAAGATCTCAGTCATAGATGTTACCATCATGATTCTGTTTAAACCTATTTACATTTGCTGATAGCACAACATATTCCGATAATCTATTCCATAATCCTATCACTATGATACTAAAAAAGAATTTTCTGATATTCGATCAACTGTTACGGCGTTAGAAAAAACTAGAGAGCAGTCGGAGAGCGCATACTTCTGTGAAAACGATCTAGAAAATCACCCCGAAATGGAATGAAGAGGACTAATATAATACACTAATATAATACACTCCCTATATCCCAAATTTGCTGTGCTTCGCTCCACGTGAACCCATCTCTTTCAAGTCCGTCGTCACAGTCCTCAACTAAGTGATCTTTTGGTCTGCTGTTCTTTCTCTTCCCAGCTGTAGTCCATCTAGCGAGGGGGGGGGGCTATGGTTAGTGTCACACAGAACTGTTAGTTACAGTTGAGTCACCCGTCTCCTAGCCTTCCAAAATTTGATCTCTTCCCGAGATATCTAGAATTTTGGTGATTGTTTTTTTTTTTCTACTGATGTTACTCATTCTTCATCCCTCATATTATTGAATGTGATGACATGGGCCTGAACATCCATTTGGATCTTCTGGAAACATTGTGTGGAAATTTTATGAGCGTATATCCAGATGTATGGGAAAGTATCACTTAATTGAAAAATATTTCAGGATCTGCCCTAGAATTTAACAATCTCCTCCTAATCACATTGCTCCCCCCCGCAAGAAATCTCATCGAAATTCAATGAGTACTTTCGGAGATATTGTGCTGACAGACACGTTTTACTAGAAAAAAAAAGGATTGCCAACAACGCACATGGAAGATTTTTAGACATTCATCCCATTGTCACCCCATCTGATGTCACCCGAGGGAGGCTGACCCGACCCCTTCGCCACTGAGTGCATCTTGAGGAAACTTTAAGTATTCTTTCAATTGACATCCTCAGGACATTACCAAACCATCGTAATGTAGGTTTCTTAATCTAACTCCCACTGACTGCCTCCAAGTTATGGTTTGCTCATCTGGGCTCAGGAATGACAATACGTGCCGAACTAAGTAGGTAGATATTGTATAAGTTTGAACATCTGAAATCCTGTCTCTTAACTTCGTTCGAACACTTGAAATCTTTGCACCAAACTTAACTTAATAGACGACCCTTCGTTCATTTATATTTATCTACTTTCGCTCACATTTATATCCTCTCCGAACCATTGGAACGCAGCTAAGACGCAAGATTCTTCGTTATATAAAACTTGTCAGTTTTGCACAGTTACTAAACGAGTCGCCTTCAAATCATATAGTTTTCTATTATATCCTGACCATATGTTAAAACACTGAATGAGCCAAACAGACTCGTCCAGCAAGACACCAGCTTACCAATTAATTGGTTTTGGTTTCAAATCACGTTAGGTCGGAGTTGATTTCATAGATGTATTTGTTCTTAGAAAGAAATATGCTCTTACGCATTTTTAACATAAACATTGGTAAATATGTAAGAGTTATCAATATAGCTCTGTCGGCAAGAGACACGACTACCAACCAGTTGTGTTTTCATATCAAGGTAAGGCAATGTTAATTTTTACTCCACTAGATTTAGTGAGGATTGTTCTTATTCTTGCTACGAAATCCGAATAGAGTATGGAATGCCACTTAAATACTATCCTCCTCTGCTTATAGCCTCATCGGGGATGTCGTTGGTAGATGCGCACAGGCGATTGTTTGGCTCGTCGAACCGGAAGTGGATCTTACTGTTTCGTCCTGTTTACGGTATCGAGTGCCATTTTTAAAGTCTTTGGTAAGACAGCTGTGTATCGTATAGCCTACTGAGCCCTAGACAAGCGCCCTAAGTGCAACCAGTCACTGTGCCCCCAGCTGTAATCAAATTTAGTTTACTAATATCCATTAATCGTCAAAATATTTCTCTTGACTTTCTATAAATTTTCACGCATGTTCCGGAAAACTTCGAATTCCATCTTGATGAAACGATTCTGGCTTCGACACAATAAGATTGTCAAGAGAATTTTGAATATCGAAAACGTCTCTATTTTTTGTTTTTAGACCAGAGAAAGAGCAGGTCTGGCTAGCCACACAATAAAAACCATCACACGAGCAACATCTTTGAATGCCCTCAACACAGTCTGCTGTCCAATTAAAAAAAGGGGAAAAGGGTGTGATAAATGGATAAGATATTTCTCTCACCTTTTTTGGATGAGGGACACTGCGTACGTTTTTTTTTTTTTGTTTTTAAATTCAGATTTCTCTCAGGATCAAACCGTCTGATGAAGCATAAACTTAAATAGCAAATTGTATCTCCTCTAAAAAAAAAAACTTTTATGGGAGGGGGGTCCATAAAACAAACTGCTTTTTCTAGACATACTAAGAAGTAGAAGTTTAAATTTCCAGCTTCATTGATGTGTCCTGAACGCATGATACATACATACACACATAGCCAGCGAGCCAGCTGGACCTGAGTGAAAACTGTCAGAAACTGAAGAATCTTATGCTAGAAGTTTTTAATAGTGCATCGATGAAAACAATCGTTAATCCAAGTCTAGTGATAATGCTTGGGGAAGAGACCCCCCCCCCATTTCAAATCAATTGTTTTGTTTTTTGTTTCGATCAACGAAGGAACCTGCAGACGAACGTTATCCCATAGCAGTATTCTGGTTCCTTTACATTACAAATAGACTTTCTTCTCCGATTGCAGCGCTCGAATTTCGAAACTGACGATAGAAACAGTTCGAAAAATTGCTGAATGCTGATGCAACTATGTACAGGGGCATCCACGGCCACTTTTCCTGGGGACAAAAAGACAAAATTATATTTCCATGAAGCAGGGGGGGGCAAAAAGATGTATTCGGAATATATTCTAGCTGCAACTCGGTTACATACTAAAAAGTGATATAAACATAGTGAATGGATACTTCTTGTTGGGGTTACGTAAAACAATTGTAAAGCACCATTACCCTTGATTATAAGGTTCCAACTTTATCTTCTCACTTAGGTTGAAAGGGGTTTAGACACCAATGACTGTAAGCCCTTCACAACCCACCAGATACAGAACAGTATCTTTCTCCCACAAATATCCAAGGTGTATATTCTAATCCAGTCCAATATTCGCCGTATAAATCAACTCTCCTACATAAGACAGCATTTTTGTCCATCAGACTATCAAGTTAAGACCCTATTAACTGACCAATATGATCCATTAGCGAATGTACAGATCACTTAAATAGTCGACTTATACACCGACATTCACGGTATGATTTTCGACGCCTCAGAAAGTTTTGTCTGTGAAAGATTATCACTGGAGAGGAAAGCTGGGTTCACTGCAACAATCTCTGCCTATCAAGAAGGAAATTGAAGGTGATAAGATTTTTCCCAATATTTCGCTCTGACAATCTGTGTGCAACCTAGTGGGGTATGGTGGTAAATAACACGGGTGTGCTCAGAGCTACGGATGCACATAAACGCAAAAATACTTTTATGTCGGTAAAAAGCAAGGTACACTAAAAGTCTTTTTGGTACAATGTAGGGAAGGTGTTTTTGTTTTTTAATAAAATACTTAAAAGCTTCTTTCGACTGACACTTTCATTTTCGTTTCAAAGGACATTTTTTCAAAGTTGCTCAAATTATTTCCACGCATTAAGTCAATCAGAAGCTTTTACAGATTTTTTTTTTCAAATTGAAACTCTCCATCTCTGTTTTACACTGCAAATGCTGATTATGATCATTTTGAAATTTTGTACCACTAAAACACTTTTCATTATTTCCCCTATTTCTTCTTATTTGTTCGCCGTTTGTAATATCGAATGAGAGAGAATGTGAAACTTCACTATTTATAATTGGAACCACTTTCCCTAGATTGTACCAAAAAGGCTTTTATTGTCTGTTGCTTTTTATAAACACTAAATAGTTTTGCTTTTTTGTGCATCCGTAGTTCAGAATGCCCGTAATACAAACGACCATATGCAACTGATACGACCCATTTTTCCAGATTTTGAATCTTTCCCTATACTTGACATACGTCTTACAAATGTTGAGTGATCGACATAAAGCTTCCTAACCAATTTCTATATCATTTCCAATTTTTTGTAGTCTACTGCTGCATACTCTCTCTACGGAGAAATCACTTTTCTTGAACTTTGCAAATTATTCAGAACTCGTACTGCTTCCAACTTATCTCCATAGGCTTCATCAATCATCTTCTTAATTTCTGTTGCTACTGCACTGTCCAAGTTGGAAACGAACGCACAGGTATTTAGTCCACTGCCATTTTTCTGTGCTCTTTCTTTCTTATATATATATATGTGTGTATATATATATATATATATATATGTATATATGTATAAATAAATGTAGTTTTGTTACATTTTATTGAGACTTTTTTTTTAATGGTCTCCTGCCATTACACGATTAATATATCACATAGTCTAGATAGCGTACATAGAATTGACAACTATCTTTTAATTGCTTGTTCTATTCGAGTGATACATTAACCGTGTACTTTCAGGAGATCAATTCAAATAAGATTTTCAATATAATATAATGAAATTTATAACCATATATATATATATATATATATATATATATATATGTATATATATATATATATCAAAGCTGAATACAGAAAAATGGTTTTGTCAATCAGGCTTGGACTGGAGTTTGACTTTGTTTCTCAGTCGTCTCATCAAATGTAGGAGAGTAAAAAAATCAATCATCCCTTACCCTGATTGAAATTGTATCCTTTATCAACTGAGTTAATCGTTATGGTGTACATATCCATTCTGCTAGATATATACTAGGACTTTTTTGATTCTGATAAATTAATATAGCTACAGAATTATTATTTTCCTACTGTGATTTGAACTCCTGATCAGCTGATTGTTTGCCGGATCTCTTACCGACTGAGCCAAACTGACAGGTCTTACGTATCTAAGAACATTAATCTTCGAGTTACACACGGGATTATTTCAATCATCTCCAGTCGAAATAGAAGTAGGAGTGGAGTTCAACCCTGCAGCAGACAGGCTTCTTCAACTTTCAGTCTCTCATTTCCAAAAGGTGAGATCGCACACCGGAAAGTAATAAACACAATATAATATTTGTGTGCGCACAGACTGCCAAAAGTTAGATAACATTGTTCAAACGGTTGAACCAATCATTTTGATAACCTGCTGACAAACACAAGAGAAACTATCATTAAAAACAGACAACTCTATATAATTTGCAAACACTCAAGTCTAAAACAGAATTCATGATGTTTACAAACTATATAATTTTAAGTCGATGATCACACTTAGAAACTTTTGAATTCTTGACACGCATTCTTTTTTTTTTTTTTTGAAAGATTGAGAAATGATATGCTCATTCTTACTAAATACCTAAGATTTTCTTGGGCACAAAGATCAACCTCTCAACCTTCAGTCTTTTTTTTTTTTTTCTTGCTCAAATTAGTCTGTAGACGTGTATATATATATATATATATATATATATATATATATATATATATATATATTTCAGAAGAGTTATTAACATACCAACTTTTCTTCGGACAAATGCACGAACATGTGTGTGTTGTTTCTGACAGTTTTGTAGATTGACGAAGAGGACAGATTTATGAGAAAGCTTCCTATTAGAAGTCATACAGGGAACAATTTCGAGAATTGTTTCTTGTTTTTTACATCTATCATCGGAGAAAGGGGTCATTAAAAATCCTTGCAGGTACTACATATCACACTTGAAGAAGGCTATAGAATGAATCAGGTTGCTGAGAGAAATAATGTTTGTCTCTTGGTACAAACTGATCTCTTCCCATCTCTTTCGGCTATGTAGACAAATGTTTTACTCCACACGTCGACCGATCACCGTTGTCCAGTGCTAGAGTAGTCACTGCCGGCATGCTGTAGGTCAGTCCACTGCAGAGTCATACCAAAAGCTTTAAAAATGGTACTCAATGCCTCTCTGCAAAGCTCTCAGCACAATGACTAGGGCTGATGAACCTCCACCTAAGACCAAGGTGTCACGGCCAAATCATGTTGGATACCATGCTCACGCACGATCACCCAAGTTAAGCAACTTCAGCAATGGTCACCCATCTAAGTACTGATAAGGCTCGAACACTGTCCCGAAAGCCGAGCGGAGTTTCGGCAGGTCTGTCAAGCTGAAAGTTGGTTATAACTAACCCTACGCCACCCTCGAGGTATAAGCGGAAAATGATGCGTTTCCACCTGCTGCTCGGTAAATCGCAAAATCCTGATCAAATTTAATGTAAGTGCAACAATGACGGAATAGGAAACCGGCATTAATTCTCGTTCTGGGTTTATGTCCCTTTTGTCATGAACATAAAAGACAAATTCTATAGAAACTCTATTATTTTCATCTGTGATTTTGATGCCTACAATAATCCCATTGACCAGCACCGCAATAAAAGAATATACGATATAGTCGAATAGACATAAAGCATTAATCAGCAGATGAGTCCCCTTTACAAGATATTCATTCTGCCCTCCGACTTTTCTCTGTTTCTTATTCACCTGCAAAGCGGACAGTGATTGAGTGATTCTGCCAAGTTCCCGGAGACCAGGTTCGGTTATGATGGTGGAATAATATTATTCTCTATTCTGAAGTTTGCTTTGTTTGGCACACGGTTAGTTAAGGGGGAAATAGTTGTAAGGTAATCTTCTAATTAGAGAAGGACATACCTTACCTAAGAGAAATCAGCATTCGTAGTTCTGGCTTTTTCAACTGGGTTCGAACACAAACCCAGGGCAACGCTTAATGCTTTGGCTCAGATGATGGTCAGATTTCGTAATGCTGGATTTTAGACTCTCCCCCCCCTGTCTCTCCCCCCTCTCTCTCTCTCTCTCTCTCTCTCTCTCTCTCCCCTCTCTCTCTCCCCTCTCTCTCTCTCTTCCCCCCTCTCTCTCTTCCCCCTCTCTCTCTCTTTCTTCCCCCTCTCTCTCTCTTCCCCCCTCTCTCTCTCCCCCCCTTTCTCTCTCATGATTTTTTGGAAAGATTAATTTTGTTTTTCTACCAAAATAACCACAATAAGAATCCACACCTAATTTAAGAGAGTAAACATTTCCCTGTTTGTCAGTCCCATCATATTGAAGCAAAAAAAGTGACGTATAAAAGTATAATTTCCCAAGTATTATTTGAATTCCCAACCAAATGATCAGTAGGCGATTCTCCCATCGTCCAAGCTAAGTTTGCATAACTACAAAAATGTATGTTACAGTTAGGTTCATTTATACTAAAATAAATATATATTTGTACTCTTTATTTACTATGTACTCAATACAAAAGTTACAGCAATCATCTTCAGCAGAAATAGAAGTGAGAGTAGAGTTCGCCCCTGATGCAGTCCACCTTGTTTGACTGGTATAAGTATAATAGAATTCTAAAACGAATTCGTCGTTATCAATGGCTATCAGTTAACTTAAACAGAAACCTTGTAAAAATATACATTTACTCGAACGGCGGAATTTCCTCGATATACGTTCGTCTAAGTATATTGAGTTTTCTTATCTCTGAGCTCTACAAGCAAATAAATCAAGATTTCCTCTTAACTAAATGCTAGATGTTCCGTTGCACAACTTTATATCTTTTTGAAATCATTTGGAATATAAGCCTGATCAAATATGAGGCTCACCATCCTGAATGATAATTTTAATATATACAGATAAAGCAGATTCCATTTAATAGAACCATCGGTTATTTCGACCAACCACACGGTAGAACCAAATTTTGTAAGAACCGATTCAAACGTCTGTAAGTATCGCTGATTTGCTTCGTTTATCATGACCGATGCGCTGCTTAGTTTGTTAAAGCAACAGTGCTATCGAATTAGTATTTCTATGAATTTCTATCTGAAGAAATGTTGAAAAAATATACTTCGAGTTATAAAACATGAAAAAGTATTTCTAGCTTGGGGCCCAAGTTGAATGTGAAATTTTAGAAATAGGAAAATAGTAGCTGTAAAAAAGACTTGAATTATTGAGATTTTCATGCAAGTTGACTCCCTTGAATTTAAAAAATATGCTGTTTCATGCAAAAGGAAATTATTTGTTCGGTCACTTAGACCAATCGGTTACTGGATCCAAGATCGTCAGTTCCAATGCGATCCTTCTTACCGGAATCTACTGTATATATTTACGAATGCATTAATGAACTACAAACGGTCGATTTCCACGAACTGGAACCAATTACGTATTCATGTATTATTACCATAAAAAAGCCGGCGGCTGTCTACTTGCTTGTATGAGTCTTATGGCCATCCATACGACTGGGTCTTGAAAGCTAAAAATGATCCAATTAGCATAACTCAATTTAACTTGTGCCAACCTCTAAGGACTTCAGCAGCCAGCGCTACGTATCCAATGTTTGCCTTAAAGTCAAGTGGTATTTCCGATCAAACTGCAAAAGGGGACATCTTTTTACAGAACACTGCATAAATAGGAAGTATTGGGGGAGCAGTAGATATTTCAGGTGAATTTGGGAGCAGATAATACTGCTCCTTCGAGGACCGACTCCTTATCCTCATTGTATTTTGTTTTTGTTTGTTGTTGCTGTATACTAAAACTATCATCATAGGCTTTTCCAGCTCTTAAACCGGTCTGTCTATCTGGCTTGTTAGCGATCTGTTGCAACAGTTTCTAGGCGTGATCCATATATTCATAAACAGCTAAGAATTCCAATTATGACTTCTTGTTATGTCTTGAAAATACGTTTTTCTTCTGTTTGCTTTTCAACTGCGAGTATTTCAATTTACAAATTGAGTTTATGCTAGGTTGGACACTAGGATGTCTCTGCTTGTATCTTAAAACTGTTTAGTGGTCCAGCAGAGAGCAGTAATTTATTTATCGGTCACTGTTTTCGATTGATCATCCCCAACATGGCATGCTATCGAAAAATGTTCGTCACAAGTTTCTATTGAGTGACTCGCCACACCCGTTTATATTTTCCTCTTTTACGAGGAACGGTCGACTGTCAGAGAACGGAAAATAAAAGGATCAGCTGAATGTTCGTCTTTATTGCCTCAAAAGACGAACACAATGCAGCTGCTCTCCTTTAAAAACGCAATTTTTCAGATTTCACCGTTTACAGAATTCAAACTGATTCAATTAAAATATGGATGCAATGTAGAATTTAGACTCCTTTGACTGCATAAAATAATTGTATGGAGAAATATTATCACAAAGGTTGGAGAACTTATTGATCAAATTGAATGTTGATTACCTTGTAATCTGATAACTTGCATTTTTGACTCGAATCAATTTTGGGGGCCTAATTTTACATCTGATCTATTTTATCAATACGATTCTCTGCAGATTCATTGGACTGTCAGTTATTGTTGATTGGTTCAGACATCTTTGATTTGTCTGCATAAGATACTTTAGTGGGCTCTCCTGTTGACGATCTCGGATCAACTGGTTCATGCCTTTTTCAATCCAGGTATTGTTTTCAGCGGGCAACTTGACCTCTCCAATTCTTGACCGAAGAATAAACACTCAATATTTGTTGAAGCTTGCAGGTAGGAGGCGTCAGTGAGAAAAAATGCATTTCGATTTTTTTTTAGTTTGAAAGGGTGGTCGTACTTTAAAACCATGGGTATTAGATTTTGTTGGGGACTAACGAAAAAGACCCATGAATTTTATTTATCATTCCATGTTAGGGGTTGATTGATTAAAAAATCGGAGAAGGGGAAAGTCCGGGATTGAAAAGGTTAAGCAGCTAGGATTGGGGAAAGAGAAGTAGCCTTTAAGCAGATACGACATTGCTTCCTGCATTTTATTTCAAACACACATTGCTTACCTTGAAACTAGAAGACAACACTTGCGTAAAATAGGATTAAATAAGAATGTCTCGTTTGTTGGAACTGGCAAGTAACCAGTGTCTTTTGGCAGCATACTATGTTGGGGGTGATCAATCAGCACATTGGCAGCAATCACTAAAAAAATTCTTATTCATTGATCATTCCCTTTTCCAAACAAAAGGCGACAGGTAAATCTGAATGTTCAAAGAAGGAAGCATGAATGCTACTGAGCCTAAGACCAATATAGCATAAAACTACATTGCAAATTGACCCCACACTAAAAAACTTTTCAAGGGAGGGGAATTTTCTAAAAAAGCGTTCCTTTCTAGACATAAAAAGGTGTAAATGCCTAATTTTAACCCTGTTTGCTCAGATACATATACATATAGCTAGCCAGCCAGACCATCATAAAAATTGAGGAAACCCATGTTAACGGTACTAATTGACGGTTTCCGATGAGAGTATGTATGTTCGAGGCAGTGCAGTGTGTGGGGGGTATGAGCTGTAGGACATGAACCGTTCTTTCAACTAGAAAATGAACAAGTTGGTAAAGTGCACACATTCCGGTCGATTGCATTCCAGAGTAAAACCACAAAAATTGTGAAACTGATTTTGTGAAAGTTTTCCCTGTTAGCTTTGGGGCGTGAACTGTGTTCTTAAAATTGTTTCCTCATGTGAGGTTGAGTTAATAAGTTTGTTTCTGCATGAATCATCCACTGTCTAAGATTGCTCCATGGTTTTTATATGAGTGCGTTGATTTATTCATTCATTTTTTTAAGTTTATCCAATACTCTGGCATGGACACCCGCTGCCACCTCTCCAGGGAGGGGCTCCAAAAGCATATATTTCCAGCAGTGTACAAAAGGGTATACTCGGAATATACATGATAAACTTTCCACCGGTGGAAGAAGTGATGCACTCACTGCCATTTTCAGTGCAAGCAAATTCAAGATGTCAGATAATACACTTGGCCGTTGCTGGAGGTGCATGATCTGACCCCGGGGGGGCACGATGGGATAAACACCAGTGAATAATAATACAGCCTTCCCATATAGGAACATTAGATATAATCATTTCTTTCCTACAGCCTTCCACAAAATTTAAATTGAGGTTACTTGAAACATTTTTTACTGCACCACTATCCTCTATTGACTACAATGTTTCAACTTTCAAATATCCTTGACTTTGGTGGGATGGTCTGATCCACTGAGGAGGGACAAAGCCTCGATTTCATCTTTCATTGAACGTACACTGCGCATGCATTTGCACATATTGCTTAACTTCTCTTCTTTTTTTCTCTTCAAATGCTGTACATGCGAATTCCTGTTGCACAATCGGAAGATTTCTTCGATTGTATTGGTCCCTTTATTTGCCTTCATGTCTCTCCTGTGTATCGTCAGATTAGGAATATTGGCGACAAGGGCTGAATTTCGTTGAACCAATTTGATTTTTCTCGTGATCGAATCTCGTCTGTGCTAACATCACGTTATTTCTCGTTTCCACACTGAACAACGTTGGCATAGCCTTAGCGTAACGTCAGTGTTCTGGAAAGATCTCGCCGTATAATGACAGAAACATTTCTATCATTTTGCCTCTTTAAGATCATATATCCCCTAGTTAGCTTTTTTTTTCTTTTAAATTCAGAGATCAGTGCCAAAAAAAGGCCAGTAAAGTAATTCGTTGATTGATCACCACTTTTTACAATTTTCACTATTGATTACCCTCAATATACCGCTAAAAGACGTTGGCCCCGTGACGATTTCTATTGAGTGACTAACAAGACCTACATCATACAATATTTTGATTCACTCCATGCTTATTCTTTTCAGATGTTCAGTCATTTCCACTGGTCAATAAATGTGGTGTAAGCGTCTGAAACTTTACCAGTAAAACATGAAATTTCTATGCGGAAAAGTGAATTGGGGGGAGGGCATGTCCGACAATGGACTGGAAGTTCATTTAAGTTAATTTCCCTGCTAACGACCCTTGAAAATGAGTCAAAAAGCCCACTTTCAAAATCCAGAATTAACAGATAATGGCAAAAGATTTATAAATATGTGTTCCGCTTAATAGAACCATCGGTTATTAGGATCAGTCGCACAATAGTGATGATTTCATACCTTGAAAATTGGTCCTAATTTGCTTCGTTTATTATGACCAGTGCACCATTTATTTGGACCAAACAGCAGTGCTACCGAATCAACATTGTTTTGATAGAATAACTCGAAAATATATATTTTTTCCGAAATTAGATTCTGTTTCAAATGTTTCTAGCTCATTACTCCAATTTTCAAAAGAAGGAAAAAATAAAAAAGATGAGTGACTTTTGTTGTAGGTTTTATGCCAATTGTTCCCCTTGAATTCAAAATGTTCAATAATTTATGCTTGAAAGAGAGTTGATCAGACCAGCAAGTTATCAGATCCAATATCATGCATAAAATACATACCAAGTGGGAGCAGCCCGATGGGTCGGGTAGTTTGGCTAGCCATTGTATAAATTTTTCACAACGGGTACAGGGTTGCAATAACAGGGCACTCATGGGTATCGAACTTAACACACTAGTTAATGGTCTGCGAGTCATCCCAAAAAGTATATATTTTCAGACTCCAGAATCAGTTTGTGTTGTCTTTGATTTTCCCACATCAAAACAGCAAGACCAATCCTCGTCAAATTAATATGATAAACACACTTTGAAGTGTTTACTCCCTTAAGTTAAACCATACCTATATTTGGAATCAACATTTCCCTATCATAATGTTGAATCCTGACTATGTGATTAAAGACGTCTCGCTCACCAAACTAACTTCACAATTATGTCTATCAAACGGAATTGCTTATAGGCTTATGATAGAATCATTCGTCTCTCCAATAGGAAGTGTTTCCATCTGCATGTGAAGTAAAAAGTTCTTAATTTGGCTCATCCGGAATTTGAACTCGGGACCTCTGACGCTCAAAGTGAGGAACATACCCCAGACCAACGAGTCTAAGGTTACCCACTAAGTTTGATCTGAATTGAGTAAGTTTTAGGTTGAATTCGAAATAAACTAATAACGCAACTGTGTCTGTCAAAAAGAGATTGCTCATGGCTAACGATATACATCTACCTGTGAAGTAAAATATTCTTGATTGGGCTCGTCCGGGATTTGAACCCGGGACCTCTCGCACCCGAAGCGAGAATCATACCTCTAGACCAACGAGCCAAAGACTCCTTCTTTAGGTTTTGGTTGAATTTATAATAATAAAGCTGATTTATCTCAGATTAAACTATTTTCACCACTATGTCGGTCGAACAGGATTGCTTATGGCTTGTGATGAAATCTTCCGCCTGTCCAATAAGAAGTATTTACATCTATAAGTGAATCAAAATAGTCTCGATCGGACTTGGAATTGGGTTTAAGCCTGCTGTGGCTAGGCTTGCTATGGCTGGTATTCTGCATGTCATTTTCCACGTAGTCCGTTCCCGAATTGCCTACCCCTAATCCTAACCCAATCCAATATCGATGTCGTCAATGTGATAGGCTCAAATTAAGTAGATTGCTCCCTACAAAGAAGTGCAGTTCCTCCCACTGAGATTTATTTTTACCTAACAACAATTGCACCGTTGCATCCCAGCGAAGAGGACATAAGTAATGATTGATGTTTCATTTACAATATATTTAGCCGAGCCTTTGAGCTGTAAAAAAGATCATCGCACTGGATCGAACCATTGACCTTCATGTCATTTATTATTCATAGAAATCTTTATGATTGATAATGAATATATAATGATCTTGAGGAAGGGGGAAGAGTCAGAGACATGACTGACTGCTGCAGGGTCTATCTCCACTCCTACTTCTATTCCGTCTCAAGTTGTTTGTTTGAAATCTTGTATTGCCTATGTGATATATAAATTCGTAAGTAACTTGTCAGTTCAGTTCAGTCGGTATTAGAACTGTCTTCAAATCGCAAGTCGAGATTTCAAATCTCTATACTGAAATGGTATATGTATACATATTTGTGTGTGTGTATATATATATATATATATATATATATATATATATAATAAAAAGAGGTAGACAAACAAGTCTAAATTTAATGATGATTTTTCTTATTACGGGAGGAAACGGTGTCAAATCCAACTTGAACAAGAGTTTGACCTTGAGAATTGAGAGGAAAACTAAACTGATCTGTTTAGTCATTCGATAGTTACCGTCATGCAGCCAACTTCTTTTAGCAATTGGAGGTGGGGAGGTTATCAATGAATGAATTACTAAAAAGTCTGAATTTTCTAAGAAAAAGGCGTGAATGCTGCTGGACATAAACTAAAGGGACAATTTAGGATAAAAGTAAATCGTAAATTGCCCCCCACCTAAAAAGTTTTTTAATGTTCATCTTGTCCAGAAAAACGGTTTCTAACACCCACGTAATGTGTTTAAAATTCCCAGCCTTGTAGCTCCATTAGGTGCAGTCTGTACGCATGACACATGGATATGATAATATCTTTGAGTTACTAAAAGTAGTTCATCTTTTACTCAAGCCATACGGAATTCAATATGGTGTGAACGAAATCAAAATGGGCGCCTATACTTTTGATCTAAGAACGAACATCCAATAAGATCGAATGTCACAAGGTATGGTGCATCTCTATATGCTTTTTTCAATACATTTTTCTCTTTTTAATTGATCACCCCAACAAAGCATATTACCAAAAGATGTTGGCTGCATGTCAATAGCTATCGGGTGCCTAATCGGACAGGTACTTTTGATCAAAGCATTGATTGATTTCTGATTTTTTTTTTTTTTTTTTTTTTTTTTTTTTTTTTTTTTTTTTTTTTTGAATAAAAATTGACGATTGATCTCAAATCTACCTTTCAGAATTCTTGGACATTTAAATCAGATTAAAAGTAAAAAAGTTAGGTGATTTTCTATACTTTATTCAAAGAATATTCCTCATTTCTTTAATTGATCACCCCTGCCAAACACAGCAGACCACCAAAAGACGCTTTCTATTAAGTGACTAACCATTTGATCTAAGTATAGATTCCTGAGTCTTTCTTCAATCCAAACAGATGATTGATTTCAATATATGGTTCAGACTCTGAGAACATCTAATAAGATTAGATGTCACATGACAAGTTTCCTATTTATTCCTTTTGCTACAGATATTTTTTCTATTTTTTTTTTATTTTGTGCTAGATTTTTCCAACAATGTATCACTCAAACTCACACACACACACACACACACACACATATATATATATATATATATATATATATATATATATATATTATATACAAAGATTGAATTATCTTTAGAAGAAAGGGAAGGGAAACAAATGTGGGGTGTTGGAAGAGAAAGGAATGAATAAACATAGGAAAATGAATTTAGGCTTCCTTGAGATTAAATAAGGATAATCCTTTTACATGTGTTGATTCCGAAGAGAAAACTTCTAATCCAATGACGACATACATTGAAGAGAAATCAAAGTCATTGTCAGAAGTTCCACTTCCTCATGAACTGATTCTACCTCCAAATATTTGCACAACAGAGACTTACAGAAAAGCTAACCAATCAACATGCTTAGCGCTTGTCAAAATAAATTTACCTAATTTTACTGATCTGGAATCGTTTGTCAAAGTCTTGAAATCCAACGGCTTGTTTCTTTCCTTTCCAAGTTCTCAACTCAAGCAAGTCTGGTGAGCCACTCAATAGAAAACTTCCATGGGACCAGCAGCTTTTAGCTGGATGCTGGATTGGGGGGGGGGTGATCAAGTAAGAAATTTGAAAAGGGATGAATGAGTAGTGGTCACCAACGAAGTCCAAATGGTAGAACAATCGTGAATGTTGCTGGACACAAACTAATGGACGAATTCAGCATAAACTTACATCGATATCTGAATCCACCAGAAAACCTATAAAGGGGGACTTCTCTGCACATAATAGGCGATAAATGTTGAAAATTTCTGCCATCTAGCTCCATAGGTGTGACTTGTTTGTGCGATGCATACGTACATATCCCGCCCGCCAGACTAGCTTAAAAACTGAAGAAACATAAGACAATTTTTCTCAGGAAGAATGCTGGAAAAAAGATCGACCTTAGCAGCTAAAAATTGATGAAAGAAAATACAAGTCAAACATTATATCAGCACGTCAAACCAACCAGTAAGTGAATCACCCCAGAATGCCTGGTAGCGTTGATACCAAGAGTTCAAAGGGACCTAAAAAAGATTTTTTTTGGCGAAGGGGCATGTTGAAATATCAAAAAATAATAAGATTTTCAGAGTTATTTCCCTTGCAACTGTTGTTTTCTTCTATAGCAGTGATTTTGAACAGTAGAAGCACGTGATGTGTGTTGGAAAAAGCTTTGAGCTTGGTGCTCATTTAAAAAATGCTTTCATTCGCATGAAATTCCGAAAATCAAAAAAAACTTTTCATGAAGTGTCTACTTGCTTTAGGCATACGCACTTGTAAGGTTCTTGGCTAAAAAGTGTGTAATGTATTGCTGACACAAGAAGTCCTCGAGAAGTCTGGTTAGTCTCTCAAAAGAAAACTGTCACGCAACCATCGTCTCTTGGCAGCATATTTTGTTAGTATTTATCAATTAGAAAAATTGAAAAGGTGGGTGATCAATGAATAAATAATTCCTCTTGCCCTCTGTTGCGTAGTGATCGCTTGAAACGTTTGAATTCGCGGAAAACAAGCGGACACAGAAGAAGGGATCAATTTAGCATGAACTTGGATTGCAAATTGAACTACCAATAACAAAAATATTCAGAAAGGTAATTCCTGAAATAAAACATTATTTTTATACATAAGCACCCTGTTGATATTAAAATCTGTCAACAAAAACTGTCACCATTGGTTTCTTTCAGTTTTTAAATTGGCTGGCTGGCTGGTTATCTGACTGGCTGGCTAAGTTTCACAAGATCTTGCAAAGGGCTATAATAGTGGACTCTCAGGGAGTATCAAAACCTCTTACGAGTTTAACTCAATAACTGGATTGCGAGAATTTCCGTTGTTGCAGTTCTTCTGCTGACTCGATAAAATTTCCGTTTCAATGAATCTGATGAGAACTCAGTTCTGTGAGCAAGGGCTTTTATCTTGTAATTGATAACTATTGCACTTGCCCCTTTTTGCAGTGAATGGGTCAGCCTTTTAGAATGCATATTTAAAAGCATAGTTTCCTCCATATCACCTATTCGTGACAAACTCAATCAGGATTGATGTCATGGGGAAGGGGCTGGATTACAGCAAATTTTGTATTGGATATAATATAGAAAAATACATAGGAATATAAGACTTCTCATTATTTCTATCAATATTCGGACCATCCTCATCTTGGTTGTTTTTCATACAACGTTTCGGCCGTTGTACTCTACGGCCTTCATCAGGTATCATCTGGTAGGTGTGGGGAAGTAACGAACCGAACCCTTCATTTAACAGACGGGGGTATATTGACCGCACTCCCCTCTTAGCGTAGTGGTTACAGCATCAGACAAAATTACTGCAATCTGATGGTTCCAGTGTGAGACAATAATAATACTACTAATGCTATGTGTCCATGTGGACAGGTGCTAATCTTTAGGAGCCTTTGCCTCAGTAATCCTAGCATTGAAATGGATTCGATATGGGAACCTCTAATAATGAAAGACAGAAAACAATAATATCAAAACACCAAAAACTGTCACCTGAGGTTTGTTTCTCTTGCCTAGCATATGGGCCGACTCTTTCAATTTTCGAATTTTCCAGTGTTCTTCCCGATCAATTATGTCAACCTTGTTCCACAGGGGTAGATGTTCTCCCTTTTCTTTCCATACGTGATCAGCTATACCCGATTTGTTAGTTTCTCCTTTGCTCACCGCTTTTCGGTGTTCTTCCACCCGAACCTTCGAGAGGCGACATGTTTCACCTTGTTATTCGTGCCCACAGCTGCACTGTATTGAGTATACACAGTTCTTGGTGTTCGATAACTCAGTGGGTGGTTTAATGCGGGAGAGGTAGCTGCGTAGCGTTGATCTACTTCTGAATACAGCCCGGATATTATATGGGCGCAGATCTTCTGAATTTTTGAGATGAGGTATTATTATTATCTCTATTGATATTCGGACCATCCCCATCTTGGTTGTTTTTCATACAAGACTTCTCAGTTTAACTCAATTAGTGAGGAAGTCGCCTTCCAAATATATGGTCGGTAGGGAAATGTTAATTTCATAAATACGTTCGTTTTAACGTGACAGCACAGACAAATAATAAAGAGTTCACTCCCCTAAATTTGGTGCAGATTGTTGTTGTTACGGAAGAAAAACAAAGTCAACTCCAACTTGGACTAAAGTTTGGCATTGATTTGGTCTGGCCTTCCCCCCTCCCCCAGGAAATCTTTCCCAGTTTACAGGTCTGTATCATGAATAGCTATCTTCTTCCATTATCGGTTCGATATATCTATCTTTCGATCTGTCGATTTTCAAGTTTTCTATAAATCTGGTTATTCCTGAGAATAAATCTGACTAACTTGAGGTTCATTCATAAATATCGAATCCATATTGTTTTTCCGACGCTTTGCAATCTACATACCTAATAAGAAGTTCCGTCATTCCATTTCGCCTTCAACCTTCCGGACAAAGACAATAATCAAGCATTCCCCAGTCGTCAATAGCCAACAATAAAGAAGAGCAATGCTGTTTATCGTGAAATTAAAAATCTGTGGAGGCAGCATGTGGGTTGAGAAGCTTAAGAGCTTAACACCGAGAAAACGCACGGATAGAGTGAAGAGGCAAAGATAAATGTCTTTTCAATACTATTGTATATTAACCCATAAACTGCGACAGGTGTTGAAGGGTAATAGTTATCCATTGCAAAAATAAACACCATTTGTCATTTTTGCGAGGTAATCCATCGCAAAAGAAGAGTCTTGACTAGCAGATAGAACGGAGTTGCTATCGATCGCTATAAAACAGATTTGATTCAGTTAACCTCAGTATCTTTTTAGATTTTAGATGGCAGTTCTGTGAGACCATCTAAAATAATTGCAGTGGAGTAGCCAGGCCTAGCGCTGGCATTGATAACACTTATGCACCACCACAACTGACAGAAAAGTATTAGTGACTCAAGTTAACCAAGATAAATTTCAAAGAATTACATATAAACCCATCAGCTGCGAGAGACGGCGAAACGGAATTGTCAACCATTGCAGGATAATAAAAACATTTGTTCATTGCGACCTGATTCACTGCAAGATAAAAGCCCTGACTCACAGATAAAAGTAAGTTGTCATCAATCACATTAAAATAAAATGTTTTGAGGTAACCCCATAACTGCAATGACGGAAAATCCTGTCGTTCGCAAACATGGTTCGTTTCCTCGAGAAAATTCTTTGGGCGAATGATTATCATATTCACAAAACTCGACAGAATTCCGAATGGAATGATTTGTGAGAACTTTTATGGCGAGTCTTCGTTATTATTTTTTAATTTAATCCCCGTGGGAAAAAATCACGGATATTCAGGTGTACCCTGCTATCCGAAAGTATAGCCTTTCTGCAAAAGAATTCTGTAAGCTGAAATTGCGTAAAACGAAGAATCAATCACCATTAATTTATATGGGAGAAGGGGTGAGGATGATGTCGGACTACAGTGTGGGAAAGAGAGGAAGGGGGTTTTGCTGCTTTCGTAAGGGTTCACTGCAGAAGATGAACACTACTTAAGCTTTTCACCTTTTTTTCCAATAAGTCCCCAAAAAGTGGTGTAAATTGAATTTATGAAAAGCGGGGATTACCAATATTTGATTACTTTTTTTTTAGTTTTTTTTCTCAAGAAAAAACCCTCTAAAAGTGCAGCAGTGCATCCATTGTTTATATTGTTATCAGCAAAGTTATAACCTTCAAGTTTGCTCGAATAAGGTAATGGTTAGTTCGTCTGCCTTGTAGGAAACAAGTCCTGGGTTAGATTCCCAGGACGAGCGAAGAGTATAGAAAACATATCATTAGATCAAGTACACCTTTGCATTCGGCAGCTAATTGAGTAAACTCTGAGTTGTGTAATTAGAGTAGTGGTATCTCTTCAGTGGAATAGCATCTAGTCAAGGTGACGGCCAAAAAAAAACTTGCAAGAATAAAGCCCTGATCTTGACCAGGCTTAGAACTCGCAAGGTAAATCATTTCATCACTGGAATTGAGACTTTAAAATTCTAATTTTAAAATAAGTGAAAGTCTGGCTGCTGCAGGGTCAAACTTCACTCATGTCTTATACACCTACGAATCTGTATATTATATACATATTACAAAAGTTGCAGTAATTTCCTTCAGTTGGAATATAAATATGTCAGTTTGGTTCAGTTGGTAAGTGAACCGCCTTTCAATAACATGGTCATGACTTCAAATCACAGTCTGGAAATTTCAATTTTATGAATAATTTCAGTTTCACGAAATGTGATGAAATGGTTTCCTCCCTTAAATTTGGGGATGATCATTCTTGTTCTTGTTACTAAGGAAAAACAAAGTCAATTCGAAGTTGGTTTTGGAGTTTGGCCTTCTGATCCATACCTTGCTGCGGCCTCTTATTGTCAGAGAAATTGGCTTCGAGAAAACCCACAGATAATGAGAAGATATGGAGACAATTTCCTCTTCGCTGGTGCAACGTGTTAACCCATTACCTGCAGCTGATGGTGGAAAGTAGTTGTTATCCATTACAAAATAGAATCTTCAACTCACAGATAGAACTGAGTAGCCAGAAATGACTATTGAACGGACATTTTATTGAGTAAGCCGTATAAATGCATCGTGTGAAATTCCTGTGTCATCTGCAAAGGAATTTCATACATTGCACTCCTACGGCAACATTGGGTTAATGTCATTTTTATGACTTCTTTAAAATGGTTTTACAAGATTTCGTCTTGCAAGTCAACGGTTAAAATATCTTCATTTACAAAACTCTGGATTGCTCTTTCATGAGATAACTCGTCGGCTGATTCCAAGTGGTAAATAACAAAGGTTTTAAAAGGAATTCTTTAAGACCTATTCTTTCTCTTGTAAATCCATAATGCCTGAAAAAATGTACGCTTTTTTTTTGGACACCTACCTTTCACCATAGCCATCAACAACGAAATCTCTTGATGTCCCTGTGATACTATTGTGATACTGAAAAGGGGACAAATTTTGTTTGGCATTTACAAGTTCTTTACCAACTAACCAAGCAAACTAACAACATTGCAATAGACAAAAAGCGATATTGACCCAAGTCAATATATATATATATACAGTATTTCCGAAATACTCACATAGAATATTGCCAGGTCGTCTTGTTCAGATAATCGAGGTTTCTCTCTTTGTATAATTGATCCGATCATTAAAGGTGGAACTTGAAATCTTGTTCAGTTAATCTGATATTCGAATAATTGAGGTTTCTGTGTTAACCCATTAACTGCAATTGGCGGCGAACAGTAGTAGTTATACATTGCAAGAAAAAAAAAACCTTGTCCATTGCAAGGTAATCCATTTCAAGGTTCAAAAAAAGTCTATCCATTGCAAGATAAGCTATTGCAAGTTAGTAATTGATAAGAGCCCCGAATCACACATAAGTCTGAAATGCCATAAATAAAATAGAAATTTCTTCTATTTGCAATTGATGATCTGACCAGAGAATTTTTTAAAAGAAGCCGGATTTTATCTCTGAAACTCAACTGAACCTTGTATAAAATTATGTTCTATCAGTTGTTCTTTTATTTAGAAACCGGCAACTAAATTGTCAACAATATTTCCAGTGTAGGTTCCTTCAATTTCTGAGATGATCTGGCTGGCAACGTTGATATGTACAGGCCGCACCAATGAAGCGAGAGCGCTGAAAATTCAAACATTTACTCCTTATCATGTGCAATTTTTCAACCCGCTCCCATAAAAAATTATCTGGTGCATGTTTCAATTTCCAATGTCATTTTATGCTAAAATGGCCATTTGGATTGTGTCTAAGAATTTTTAAAAAAGAACACGCGTAAATGCTGCCAGTGATCACCACTCAACGAAAGGCAAGAGAAGTAACTTATCAATTAATCATCCCTTCTTCAAATTTGGTCAATGATCTCCAACAAAACATGCTGCCAAAAGTATGTTGGTCACGTGACGTTTTCAACAAACCAGACCTGTTCTTATCCATTTCTATTTTGGTTACGTTTTCATTGCAACAGTCAAATCGAGATAATTTCAAATAAGTTTCAATATGATACAATATAACATAACTTATAATCATTCTGTCGGATCATACATCCATTTCTTATATAACGCTCCTCTATGCAGGGCTGAGCACTCTTTAAGTGGGGTAACTCGTTCATTGTAAGCTTATGTAATGCTCTTCCATAGGAATAGAGCTCTCTGGTGGATGAGGAATTTAAGAAGCTAAATAAATATATCGCTTAAATTCAGCCTTACTGACCGTCCGGTTCCGTGGCCCAGCGGTAAGATACCGGCCTCCTAGAAGCGAAGGTTTCAATCCTGCCTCGTGGTACTGGATAGGATAATGGATTGTCAATAGCCATACTGAAGAGTTGTAATACAAAAAACAGCTGTCCGTGGAAGACGTACACACACACACACACACACATATACATTATATATATAAATATATATATATATATATATATATATATATATGTATATTTATATATATAATGTATATATGTGTGTGTGTATGGAACATTTAAAGAGAACATGTGGGACTACCGAACTGTAGTGACATTCAAGTACTCATGTTGTAGAAGCTACAATTTTATGCCTATTCCCCACCATATCTACAACTCGTTTCATACAAGAATTGTGTGAAACACGAAGAAATACGGTAATTACATCGTGTTCGTTGCTTTTGTTAACCTTCCTTTGATATCTTTTATTTCAACCCGCGGGAGTTATCGTTCTTATAATGCCCTCGCCTGTCACGTCCGATGTCCTTTGGAAGGGATAACAGAATTCGAATACGTCAATTCTTCCCTCTTTACGATGTCCACTTGACTCAGGAATTAAATCCACGACCCCCAGGAAACCGGGTAGGCTTTTACCGAACGCTTTTATGCACTTGGTCATATCTTGCAGAAAATACAGGGTCGATGCATAGTCCTTGTGCAGATTAGTATTTCTGTCCAAGTCAGCTTTGTTCTTGTTTTTTGTTGTGGCTAATTTCTCACCGAAACAAGAACAATCTACGCCAAATTTAGGGGAGTAAAAACTAAAAGTAACAACAGGTCTGGGTTGTAATAATAAGAACGAGTGGTCCATGAATAAGTTACTTCTCCAGCCTCTTGTTGGGCAGTTATCACTAAAAAGCACCAAAAAAAATCTGAATTTGAAACTAAAGAAGATAAGTGTGAATGCTGCTAAACACAAACTGAGGGATCAATTTAGCATAAACTTGCATTACAAACCTAACTACCCCATCCACTAAAAATCTATTTAGAAAGGGTACTTTTTGAGAAATGTATTTTTCTGGATGTAATAAGGAGTATATATTTAGATTTCCAGCCCTCTAGCTCCATTGGTGTAACTTGTGCACGTGATACATACATTGCCAAACAGCCAGGCAGCCAGACCTACTTGAAGACTGAAAAAAAACTGTTTACAGTTTTGATGACAGTTTTGGTTGAAGGTTTCTGACGAGAAAATAATTAAGCCATGATAAAATCAATGAATCGCTCTTCTGTATGTTCCCTGCAGATTTTATAATGGTGAAGTGATGACAATTCAGAACTTAACAAGACTTTATTATGACCTTGTATATACCTGCTCAGAGGAGAGCCTTATTGGCATTGTGACTACAAAGGGCATATATACCTCAGTTTCGTATTTCCAAAATATCTCCACCTCTGTCAACAAAGATTTGAATATAAACAAATATTGTGTATGAAGAGAAAAGTTTCTTTTTCTTTCTTCACAACGACATTTTAAAACTTTGCCAATTCTTTTCACGAACAAATTTACTGATAAACGTACACGAGGTAATACATCTATCTCTTCCTATTTTGTGAGCTGAGGTAAGAAGAAAAACAAAGGGCTACAAAAGAAGTGATTAAGATTTTACGTTGATCCAAACACCCCCCCCCGCACAGTATTTTATATCTGCACAATATCTCTGTAAGTTCTCAATGAATTTCAATGAGATTTTGCCGGAAGGGTAGGCCATGAGCTAGGGAAGGATTGAATAAATTTGGGGGCGGGTCAATAACTTCTTTGCAGTTACCTTCCCTGCATCGTTAGTATTTCTGGAATGATTTTGTCCGCTTATTAGTATCAATGGTGTTGGTAGAGGTAAGCAACGTCTGAATGCTTTCTAGCTTGTTATAATCTTGTGACTGAAATACTAAGCAACTATAGGGACTGGATCACGCACTATTTATCCGATACAATAACCAAGGACTCGCATCTCTCGCAAACAGTGTATTTATCAATTTTCCCAGAGACCATTTTTATTTGAAAAACTCTCAAAGTAGTTTGAAATGGAATTTTCCATAGGAATAAATTTGAAAACTAATTAAGTTTTCATCTGGATGACTGAAACGATTTATGATTATTATTTTACAATTATCCTTCGGGAGCAGTTTTCATGTCTTTATTTTTCTTTACCACTATATATATATATATATATATATATATATATATATATATATATATATGATTAGTCTTAAATATCTACAAAAATTCACATTAGAGATATGCAAAGGTATATTTCGTTCTAATAGATGGAAAAATATGAAATCAACAATTGCTTTCCATGATTTTGAATAACAACAAAGTGATTGGTAGCCGGCTTTCTTACCCACCGAACCAAACTTACAAGTCTTTCATATACACGGAAACCTATCTTGCAGAAACACAATGATAAATACATACAAAATGATATATAAAGATGTATATTATATATGCACTAATTATAAATGCATTGTATTACTCCCATACTCTATTTGAAATGATCTCCCGTAATTACAATTCGGCCAGAGACTTGTCTGTTGTTATACTTACTGATCCCTTATCTCAAAAATTGTTTTTAGGGTAACCTACGCAAGTAAGCCGTGTTTCAAAAAAGTTATTATTCAGTATAAAGTATTATCAATATGCAATAGACATGAAACCTTGTATAAAATGATAAACTATATAATAAGGCAGGTGGTATTCGATCAATACTGCTGGGGTGCCATGTTTATATAACTGCTTTGTTTTTAAAATTCCCGGAACGTTGCCATGGTAAACCACTGATGACCTCAACAAGAGTCAATCTATACATATTAGTATAGTAACAAAATATATGTGAAACGGAAAATCACTGAGGGAAATGACGTAAATTGCATTGATAGATATGGGTGACTGAAGTGACACAAAAAAATCTTTTGAAAAAGTTTATTAGTGTTCTAAAAGCCGTAAAGCTTTCTAAACTATACATAAATAATACAAAATTTGCATATATATATATATATATATATGATGCAAAATTTGCAGTATTCATCTTTGGTCGGAATAGAAGGAGTGGAGTAGAGCTAGCCTATGTGAAGGGATTTTTTTCTTTCACACTTTAAAAAACAGTGAGTGGGTTCAAATCTTATTGATCAGATGTGTAATCATTCAGTAACTTTTTTTATTAACGTATTAACAGTATAAGTCAAGTTGCACCATGAAAAACAGGTTTAATATTAGTTCACGTTTATTGACACAATATGGAAAAACATAACCTCTCTCCCTCTCTCTCTCTCTCTCAAACACACACACTCCTTCCTTCACTCATTCACTTTCCCTTTGTTTCCCTCTCGCACAACAATGGTCTCTCTCTTTCTCTCCCTCTCTCTCTCTCTCTCTCTCTCTTAGATCACAGGAACACTGGGGGGAGGTTACTTTGACGAGCTGCGAAAAGCCGACCCTGGCAACTGCCTCGACGACAGTGGATTACAAATGTTTTTGCTGAGCATACACTAGAAAGGAATTGCCCTCTCTGATAGACAAAAAAAACCACCGAACTCGGCCATTTAGCAACATTTACGCGTCTTATTGCAATGAATTGATTATCCAATGAACGCCCTACGCATTCTATTTGCAACCAAATCTCGTCGTAAGATGCGCGTAGACGGCCGGCAAATCTGTTTGTCCATACAAACACCTGTCAGACGTGCAAGGCTTCCCAAGGCATCGAAGCAAAACGTTGAGAGAATCGGTCGTCGTCCCGAAGACCAAGACCCAACCGATCATTAGTGACTTACAACGGAGCCCATCCATCCATGAGATTATATCGATCTGGGGGGAAAGGGTTGACAGAGATCGATACGACTAACTCGAATGGTTGTTTGAATTGACTATTGGATTGATATATTCGAGGGATACTGTTTATAAACCACCACCATCATCATCACCATCATCATGCTAAATCGTGTTGAATGCATTAGTTCGATCATCGAAGTTAGGCAATTTTGAGCCTGCTCAGTATTTAGATGGGTGACCACAGATAATGAAAAGATATGGAGACAATCTCCTCTTCGCTGGTGCAGCGTGTTAACCCATTACCTGCAGCTGATGGTGGAAAGTAGTTGTTATGCTCTACAAAATAGTTCTATTTGTGAGTTGAAGATTCTGAGTAGCCAGAAATTACTATTGAACGGACATTTTATTGAGTAAGCCGTATGAATGCATCGTGTGAAATTCCTGTGTCATCTGCAAAGGAATTTCATACATTGCACTCCTACGGCAACATTTGGTTAATGTAATTTTTATGACTTCTTTAAAATGGTTTCATGTTATAAGATTTCGTCTTGCAAGTCAATAGTTATGTGGTAACAAGAATGTTCGGTGGTCATCTGAACTTAATATGCTTTGCCTCCGACAAACAGAACATCTTGTCCAGCGAGGATCAGGCTGTGCAACCGATTCTTTCTCACACACCCACGCTGCTCCGAGGGGGAGCACTTGACAGGGTGCTCTCCTAGGGGCACCATACTTGTATCGAATGGCAAAGACTACACTCACTCAGCAGCAGTGGTAAGCATCTTAAGTCCCCTTCTGGATAAAAGTATTTTCAGCTCTTTCCATGTCGACAAGGACTGTGCTGACTTCTGTCCTGTCTAACCTACAAATTTTTATATCCATCCATTTCGAGTCTGGTCTTCCCCTACTAAGTTTGCCATCCGTTGGGCTCTAGTTAACTAGTCTCCTTCGCCATCGGTTATTCTTGTTTCTTGCTAGGTGTTCAGCCCATCTCCATAACATTATTTCACTGATACGTCTTGCTGTCGTTTGTTCTCTGGCCCACATTTATCTTTTACTATCTCTTGGTGTCATTCCTTACAATGCTCTTTCCATCCCTCTTTGTGTTATTCTGAGTTTATTTTCATAAATAATCTCATATATAGCTAGACCTTAGTTATGAGATTGTACAGAAATTCTATGTAATTGTCTGACAGCCCCCACATGCGCGGGAGTGATTTGTTTTTCAATCAATATGTGTCTATCAACCTATGAATTGTCAATATACGACGATGTTTTTTTTATTATTATTATTATACAAGTGCCTAAAGCGTCAAACCAGATTTTTTATGTCTTGGTCCCATCATCAATCATCCTATCATCCTGTCTCATCAAAGACGAATAGTTACAGCGGTGATGACTATAGTTTAAAGTACAGTAGCCGAAAAAGAAACAAAATATTGGGTCTTCTTATTAGACCCCACTTAGTGAACGAAAACCTTAGCCTTAACCCCATACCCGGTGATAGAGGACAAAACTAATTAAACTATCAACGTATCAAACCCCATGGGTAATGAAAATTTTGAGTGTGGTGTGGACTGATGAAAAACCCTAAAATGCTTTGTCCTATTGATTGGACTTCTTCAGACAGAGCTGGAAAGATCTGGCAACTTGACTGATCTGGAAGCCAAATAAGACTGACCAGAAGAAAGGTTGAAACGATTCGATTCTTTGAGATGATATTGATAAATTGCAATTCAAGAAGAAGGAAATGCAACTTTTTTTCTCATAGGCTTCGGTTCTTTAAAATCATGACGATTAGCTAAACTATCTCTTAATTACTTTGATGTGTAGCGATGGAACCAGTCTGTATGCAATTCGTCAATTTGTTATTTGATTCCTATGTTTATACCAAATCGATGAAGTTGCCTTATTGGCAAAATTCACTTTTTTATTTTCTTTTAAAAGGTTGCTTTCACTTTAATTAAATAGACGTAAAAATTAGTATTTGATATTTTGGTTTTAATTTGATTAAAAACTCATTCAATCAAATCAAAGTATTTATTTCTTATCATAAGAAAACTTTCACCAATTAGGATATTTCATCGATCCGGCATAGCATATATATGTTTGCATAGATATACACGTACGCATTCATATATATATATATATATATATATATATATATATATATATAGGCGAATCAATTAATCTTAAGCTTAATGATCAAAAAAGCATTTTTTTACACAACAAATCCTTTATTTGCAACATAATCTCTTTTCTTGTGAATGCACTTAATTCTGTGCAGAATATTAATCACATTGATCGAAAGTTATATATAAACAGACACGTAATCATCAGCTTAATTTTGATCCGATATATAAGAGTGATCCAATATCTATAGCCTAAGAAAAATGCACCTACGCGCACTCGTTAATCGCCACGTGACGTTACCACAACACATAAGAGTTCTCCCGGGTCTCCATAATGTCTAGACGTGCTACCGAAAACGCTAGATCTCCACACACTTTCGAACTTTATCTACACGAAGTTCAATTTAAAATGCAATTTCAAAGAAAACGTCAGCGCTTCCTAAAATGAGCAATATCGTTCAGAACGTACTGGAGCGTCGTTAAGGCTGCAATGAAACGCCGGACGGCCGAAAAAATGGACACTATGATGGCCTCACCGCCATTCGGAGTTACTCAAAGGGAGTACGGATTGTGCCACCTCGAAAAAGTAATCGATAAACCAATGAATGCGATTTCCCGCTGTTGTATATGGAAGTAGGCAATGTGCAAAGCCATTTTGCTTCAACCTTGGTGCAGCATGATCTTTAAATGAGAAACAATGAATGAAGTGGATTTAGTTTCTAATTGTGTCTTTGAGTTTATAAGTATGAAAAGATACAGTATTGATTCACGAACATAAATGAATAGACAATATAATCACATATTCTATCACGTAAAAAAAGTATGGATTTAACTTCAACTTTTCAC
This sequence comes from Thysanoteuthis rhombus, assembly GCA_963457665.1. Taxonomy (NCBI): domain Eukaryota; kingdom Metazoa; phylum Mollusca; class Cephalopoda; order Oegopsida; family Thysanoteuthidae; genus Thysanoteuthis; species Thysanoteuthis major. Next base: position 1,788,281 of record OY735217.1, read on the forward strand.
ATTTGAAGCTCAAAGCGAATGTGTTTCTAGATTATAAGAAACATTCCGTGCATGTCCTTTTTGATCGAATATTTATCAATGAAAAATTCCTGCCTAAATGAACATTATTTGAACACACATACATGTGTACGCTTGTAAAGTATTAGTCCAGTGTTATTCTCATCTTTTCACATCTTGCAGGAAAGAGTTGAGGTGCCACTTTACACTTGAAAATTTCCGCTTTCAAATGGTCAATTTCCGTTAGTGCAGTTCCGTGTTATTTAAAGGTCTCCAGGAAACGTGGCAATTGAAGTCTAGCGATTATTTTACAACATTGTGACAAGTGCCGTCATAAGATATTGATTATTTTTTCGTTTCGTTTTTTCTTGTCTGGAATCCTCTCCTCGTGTCTGTTTCTTTCTCTCTTTCTTTCTTTCGTATTTGTACAACCATTGACGAAATTCTAACGTATATAATAGGCACCTAAAGAAGATCAACATTTTTTCTTCCATAAGAGGGATCTATAGAAATGACTGTCTTGTGCCAAAGATGGTCGGGTCTAAACGACTTCCACGAGACGCCAAGCCATGTATGAACTATAATTGGTTTGTTTGACAACATATATTTAAGACAGAAGTACTCTTAAGTAAATACGAACAGGTCGTGATCAATAGAGCAAGACATACAAATAGAATTGATGAAAACTGATAATTTCTGAGAGAGAGAGAGGTTCATTTTTATCTATTCAAGTGAGTTTGGTTATCTATTTATGGGTGTACCTAGTACTGCTATAAATACTGTTACGAGTCTATATCATTTTTCACATAACTGATCATTCTGTAGAAAAGTTGCTAAGTATTTCTGCTTCTTATTTTCAGTTGTATGATTTGATAAGTGTTTAACTATAGAATTGGGATGATAAAGAAAACAATCAAAATGATCAGCCATGAAGTCTCTGCTGTTTTGAAACTGCTCAAACCGCTTTGGATCAGTAAGATCTTTGTGTATTGTACCATACAGAGATTCACTGAACATCAGACTGTCGAATATGTGATTAGAAGTGAGTTAGGAAAGGGTTACTCAGTTTTATTTTGTGAGAAACGGGTCAATACATTTGTGTACGTCAGTTATATTCTCAAGGGTCAAGTTGAACATTTGAATGAGACCAGGTTCTGTGGAGAGAATCGGACGTTCCAATAGAACTCTGATTTCTAGATTTAATCAATCGGAGGATTAAATTCTGGACTTCCAGAAAGCCAATCCACAAAGTTACAAATTATGGAAAGAACTTCTTGTAGCAAAAGACACCTTTAAACATCTACTCATTATTATGACTAGAAAAAATTCTTTCCCCGAATAGGTTTTCAATAACGGGTTCAATTTACAATGCAAATTTATTTACTGACACTTAAGTGTGAGTCCAGCTGTTCCAAGTTTGTTTTGTTGGGCCGAAATTTCAAAAAACGTTCGAATTTTGAGTAAACAATCGATAAGAGGAGTAATTCATTTGTTAATCATCCCTTTTTTCAAACGTTTGAATTGATCAACCAACTCGGAATGCTGCCAAAAGTCATTGGTCAAGTGATAATTTATATCGAGTGACTCACCAAAGTTGTTCTCTTTGAATTTTATAATATGTATGAATGCATTGGGACGTATTTAAATAATTCGGCCATATACGAAGTCCGTACGGAAGGAATCCAACAGTTTTGAATATCTCAATGACCGGTTGTGTAGTATTGGTTCAATTTGGCAACCAATCAGAGGAGGCTTATTTCATATACATGAACAGTCACTCCCCCGTGAAGTCATTCAGTCGGCTGCGAGACACCATTGAGTTAGCTTGAGTGCTGTTTGACCGAGCGACTGAAAGCTTCACGTCTCATGCAATGTTTTTTGGGCAGTAAATCGCCTCACCCCGATCTTTCAGCCCCGCCCTTGCTGTTCAAATATGGCTTTTAACTATTCCCAAATAAATTTTAGATAATGGACAAGGTTGGGACGAATGCAGCGAGGTGGATTATTTTGAAAAGAACAAGGAGCACAGGAATAAGTTAGGCACAAGGGAAGAACTTTTGAGGGGCCAAAGGTGCCACTGACCGGGATGGGGACTTTTGAACAACCGTAGCCATCGATATATTTTCTGTATGTGCGTGTGTTTGTTTGATATTGTGATTGTTTTTGTGTTCCCGTGCCTCTGGCAATACCGTTTTATCCACAGACCTGAAAATTGACCTCAGTACTCGACTACTCTCTTACAAATTTTGGAAAAATTGCTTCTTTTTTATTTTTTTCAGTTTAGGGGGCCTCTTTTTGACGGGTTTATTACTAACATCTAAATTCTCCATAATCTTGATATTTCTAGATGTTTTAAACTCTATTTTAGATGTTTCCCGGTGGAAAATGCCGAAGATGATTCTGATTTATTTTTCGATTGATTTTTCCATATGACTTCAAAATTTTACGCTGCGGTTGTTTAGTTATTGACTGTGATGGCAAGTTTTTGGTTAACAATGAATGGTTGGATACTTTCTTGACATTCTTTGCAGATGTCTTCCTCTAGGCACGTTTATCTATGCCTCATTTTTAATTTCAACTCAACTGCAGTGTGAGGGTTGGCAACCTGATCACCCAGGGGCCTTCCAAGATACTTTGTTTTATGGTTCTTGTTAGCGTCATGGAACTGATTTTGTTTTCCCAAAGTACCAATTAATAACAAATGAATAATCATCTAATTTGGGAGAGTGAACTCTTCACTGTTGCATTAAATCAACCGATAAATAGAATTGATAATCCCCTACCGTGATTTCAAATCAGGACCAAGTGATCGGTAGGCGGCTCTCTTATGGATTGAGCCAAACTGTCGAGTCTTACATATCTACGAAAATGTATGCCATTTTTTTTATTACATATTCCGACTGAAGATGGTTATTGCAACTTTTGTGTCGTAAATAAGTAGGGGTAGAGTTTGACCCTTCTGCAACCAGACTTATAGTTGCTTGTAAACTTGGTAACGTCCAGAGCAGTCATTCACAACGGGGGCAATATCCCCCTCCCCCTGGAGTGGGGGATGGTGAATGTTGAACTAAGGTGGGAGCGATAGATTGTCACTTGGAAATGGGCAATTTTTTTCGTTTTATTCAATGTCAAGAAAATAAGGAAAGTTACTCCTACTTGTTGATTTACAAAAAATTCATTTTCAAAATGATTTCATTTAATAATTAATACCGTTGTGTTTTTCTTAATTCAACTACGCGTAGGTCGTCATGGAATTCCAAGTATCTGCTACAAACAATTTATTATGCATTAGCCAAGATATGGCATTATATAATGGTGTGGTCCTAATCGAAGATGTACTATGAAGCTATTTGATGTGAGCATTTATTTATATGTTCACGTTGTCAGAGGTTACAAAGTTTATCACACAAATCAGATACCACTCTTCGCTATTCTGGTTAGAATCCATGAAAATAGATAATTCAATTCAGAGTTTTTGTAAATTCCGGAATAGAAAACTAAATCCATTCCGTTCCAGTGTAATATTATAGCCGATTTATATTCAGGGCTTCATTCACGAATTGAACTGGAAAAATATTGATATTGTCACGAGATGAAAAGTTGGCATAGTTCAAGATGTGGTCACCTGCATTGGCTCAGAATATCAGATTATTTTGCTTGGGATTCGATCTGCATGGTTAGATGATTGGAGTTAGATTTTATTGCAGTAGAACTTCTCAAATCTGGCTACCCATAATCTTTCTCTCTTATTTCTGTCACCCTATAATAATTCAATTTCCAAGTTCTGGCGGTACCGCAGCTGCAACACGGGAGGAACGAGTGAAACAATGTCTCATATCGAGATTCAAAATCGAAACTTTTTTCTCTTCTCCGACCGACCGAAAATACATATAGTCTTCGGTTGAAGACTACAAAAAAGTCTGAGAGAGAGAGAGAGAGAGAGAGAGAGAGAGAGAGCTTATCGAGAGAATGAGAGAGTGAGTGGGGGGCAGGCCCGGGCCTGGGGCGGCCTATACGTCTCTGCTCGCCTACTCTGTCTACCCCAGAATCTGGTTCTGACTGTATGGTCTCTTTTAAAGGCAAGGGCTACTTTTCTTTGCTATTACTTGCATTAAATTAACTTACACCATTCTTATACCTGATACCGGAACTAAATGATCATCTACCCTTTTCCCTTCTATTTTCCTCCTGATTTCTTTCGTTTCTCAAGTAACCAAACTTACAATCTATCTTTCCCACTTCCGGCCTTAGAATCCTTATACACATCCACCTGATTAAAAAAGACATTAGGAGAAAGAAATAGAAAAGGGACTGTGACTGAATATATACTTACGGGGGTTTCAAGCGATAACGATTCATCTTGACCAATAATCTACTGACGATGTTTCAATTGTCCTTTCAGCGTCTGAAAAGGGTTACTCTGTAACTTCTTATCTTTGACCAAATATTTTAGTCAAGTTCACTTATATCCATACCAAAAATATCGTTGACATAAATGCTAGTGGAAAATAAAAAATGTTTAAGGATAATATTTAATATTCAATTAAAGAGTCCCCACCAGCCTTGATAAAACATTTTCCTTTGTTTTCATTATGGAGTCTAATTCTTTACTACGTGTAATAACACTCCCAACCAGAATCGATTCAGTAATCAATACTTTAATTGGAATATGATGAGACTTGGCAAACAGTGAGATTACCTGGAGTCATCTCTGGATGTAAATCATTATTACAAAAATGGCTTTCTTTTCCAGGTGAATGGTTTTGGTTCGGTTTAGGCCTGATCATAAGACATAATTTGTACAGTTGTTCCTCAAAAAACTTTAACCGAAAAAACATCATAATTATCACATTCTTTTCTTCAATTTCTGTGATTTTATTCCAGATTATTTTTTTTTAAAAGTATGGAGATAATTAATTGGGAACTATTTCTCGGCATCGATTTTATGTCGGATATGAATTGTCCACTTACTGATATTGTATATTGTCGGCAAAGCCGGTTGTTATGAATTACTTGGAATGATTCAGACACTTTTTCATCAGTATGTTGGTAATCTATCAGTTTTAGTGTGAGGGTTTTCAGTTCTCAGGTGATACATCATCCAAGTTGTATCTGTGTCCTTGTTTTACGGTTCCCTTTTACATGGCCTCAATTATTTGTTTAATTCTCTTAAACTTCTTGGTGGGTCGGCTTTTATATGTATAAGATAATTATGAGAAGATGATTAGATGATTAAATTGAGTTTATAGTTGTTTGGGGTATAATAATAATACTACAAATATCATTGGTAATACTACGACTACTACTAATAATATTAATTTGGTAATTGATTTATGTATACCTGTGTGTGGGGTGTAAAATTACGTTTTTTAATAGAAATTTTGAGCGGTGTCGACACGTGGCAGCTCATTCATTTTTTTTGTACTCAATAAGTTTATCCTTTAAGTGAAGGTGACAATTTCTAATTTTCTTATTCAAGCATAGATAGCATCGGTTTACAATATTTTGGCATGTGTGTGCTTATTTTGATATTTCCCATTTTACTGTGGACGTGAGATTTCTGTCTTTGAGGTCGCAGTGATGTGTGAATGGTGATGCATTGTTTTTGCATTTTTCGTTTGGAGAGGATAATGTATGGTTGGTTAATCTTGATTTAAAGGATGTTTTTGATATTCCTGTGTATTCCATTTCTAAGGGCTTCTCTGGGTTTGATATTTCAGCTTGATATATAATATCCAGTAGGAGACATTTGTTTTGCAAAAGACACCTGTTGCTATTCGTACAATTGCAGTCTGGTTTATTAACATTTTCTCTACCAGTATCATTCCTTATTACCTTATTGTTATGTTTTGTTTTTTCAATGATTTTGGGGAAAATGTCTAAACAGCTGCAGCTAACTTTCAGTTTTTCCTTGTTAAATATTTTACTCTTTGGGTTGCTCGGGGGGTTCTATTAGTTTCAGGAAGATTTTCCCTGTGTTGGTTTCGACTTGTAGAGTAAATGACCGTGTGTACCAGGTGATTTCTCTACCTCTAGTTTTAAATACAATGAAAATGGGGAAAAAATAATCCCGGTAAAACCGCTGTCTTTTAGTGTTTTTTGCTGACATTGTTAAATATTTTTTTCGTTTGAAGAATTTCGGATTTTGTGTTTACAAATTGGATTTCAGAATTTTCTTTCATATATGGTTTGTGGGTACTATTATGTAGTTTAAAAGTAATATCTGAAAAAATGTGAGTTTTCTATTGGCTTCAATTTCAACTTTCGAGTTCATTTTTCTATTTCTTTAATAATGCACAGGAGGCAACTTGTACGTAAAATAACGTAATGATTTAGTCAAGTTCAGAAGATGTTGGCTCCGATTCCCACGACTGAGGGGTCAGGCGAATTTTGGGGAAGACCTATGCATAACTACTGACGTTCAAGGGATGATAATGATATTAATCAAAGCTCAATAACACAATGGAAGCTGCCCCAAGGAAACAATTAAGATTTGAACTAGTGTGATTTCGTGCGTATGAAAGAAACCCAAATCATGGCATGCACTTGGTTCTTCGTCAACTGGAAAAATGTTTAACACTCATTACCCTCTCAGGTTTCTTTTTCCCCATTGGGTCCCCAGTACATGATGCAATATCTGCACCACGGAGGGAGAGTGTTAACCTTGCAATATAGATGTCAGGATTAGATAGAGGAGGATTGTTTTATTCTTTATCGTTGTTGTTGTTGTTGGAAGTTGTAGTTCATGAAGGCTCAATTGCTGAGGGGACCATTCGAGCAAAAAAAAAACGATTGAGCAGAAGTATGTGTAAAGATTCTTCTTCCATCCTTTCAGGCAAGAATTCAGATTTCTTCGTTGTTGTCAACCGAAGAACGAGACTGGCACCCCCCCTCTTAATTGTCAAAGCTGAAAAAAGAAAATACTATGGATCTAGAATTCAAAGTATATATTCGGAATTCAAATCCAAAACGATAAAATAAAGGTGAATACTCCGTTAACTATTTCCATCATCATCATCATCATCTTTTTATCGTCCATTGTTGGATATAAACCTTCACCAAATCTCTCTATCACGGGCGTAGCGGCATCATATTTTCTCTCATCCACAATTTCACATATGATCTCTGGAGGTCTACACTGTGAGTCGTGATATCCAGTGGTTGTCTATCATTCTTGCAAAATGACCTGCCCATTGCCATTTGAATTTCTGATGGCTTCTATTATATCTCTGACTCCTAATTCTTCTCTGATACACCATGCTGTCTTGTGATCTCTCTATGAAATGTTGAGTATGATTTTTTCATGGTTGTCAGTTTGAGAGCTAATCTTTTGGTTGGATTCCATATTTCGGGGTCATAAATGACTATCAGGACGACACATTGTTTGTAGACATGTTTTTGTTTGTTCGTTGTTTTTTTTTTCATTCTTGAAGGTTGAGCTTGCACTACCAAAAGCTTGCCTCTTAGTAGTGTGATTCAGTTTTTGATTTTTTCCTTTTTTTTTTTTTCTTTTTTTTTTTTTTTTTTGAGGGGATGTCATTTCAGGTCATGATAAAAATACACGTGAAATAGCATTTCATATGTATTTTTATCATGTAGCTGGGAGTTGTTAGCGACACAGACAATCGGTGAACCGAGTTCAAACCCTGGTCGAGGCCGTTTAGGTTCATTTTTCACTAATATCCTTGGGAGAGGCATGGATCTAAATATTCTCTCCCAAGCAGGGCAGATTAAGATCAGTAGGAAGACCGCTGTCTAGGACAACTCTGATTCCAACCAGGTATTGAAGCCTCTTTGTGGTGGTTGGATGCTGCCGGAAGGAAGTCAAACTTTTACACATCGTACTCCGCTTTTGTTAGAATCCCCTTCTCAGCCTCGTTGATTTAGTACTATCAACTGCTGTCTTGAGTGAATCAAATGATATTCTGAAGATGATAGATCCGGAGAATGCCCCATATGTAGAAGAACATCCCATCCCAGTTCAATGATCGCTTACTGCATTGAATCGGTGACATGAGGTGGATGTTGTCATATAGCAAAATTACCCAAAAGATTTCTTCACTCAGAAAAAGATCTTTTTTCCACTGTGTATCATTCAAACAATCCCATTCCTTATTGAAGCATTGGGCAGTCATCTGTACTTGGTTAGTTTGGGTGGGATTTAAAAGGAATTATCAAGTATTTGATCGACCCGAGATCTGACAATCATACAACATGCAAAAGAGAGGCACATGCTTAACATCACATGGAGGGATCACAAGACAGCACTGTATATTAAAGAAAAACGGGACTCTGAGATATCATAGAGATATCAGAGAATCCACTGCAAAACTCAATAGAAATGAGTGGGTCATAGCGTAAGAATATCAGACAACCACTCGACATCACGACTCCCAACGTGAGATCATAAATGAAACTGCTGCCGGCAAAAAGATGGTGTGACGAACTATACAAATCCAGGAGATATCGGTGCCGCGACGACTGCGCTAGAGAGGAATTTATAAGATGGAACATTCATCAACACCATCTTTTAACGTTCTGACGATCATAAGACAAGTGCAACTCATCTTCTACCTTCCCTAATTTTCCCTAAGACAAGTAAATGACATTATACTTTAAAACTCTTTGTTCTTCTATAACCAGTAAAGATTTCCTTGATTTTGCTAAAGGTACCATTGAGAAGTTTTGCAACAACCTAATAATCTTTATGTCTAAAGACCAGTGTTGTCAGCACAAAGAGTTATAGTAAAAAGTTGTCTTACTCTCTTCACTCAGCTTTAAAGAGTGTAAAACTTATGCCACAGACGTCGAATTTTGTGCGTAAGTGATACAGCTAGAAATTGTATGTCAGCAGAATTGAAAAAAAAAATAAATAAATAAAAATTTCTGATTTTTTAGATAGGTTCAATTTCCTGAAATCGGCAAGTGCCATTACTGCTGCTATTAATAGTGATAATGATAATAATGACAATAACAATATTGATGATAATAATGATGACAAAAATGATAAAAAACAAAAAAGTAGCCAAATGATGGTAGAAATATAAACTGCAGCACTGCTGTGATAGGTGAAGGAGAGATGAGATGAGACGAGTGAGGGCTGAAAACCTGGGGAAACTTACTGTCACTCGGCCTTCAGTGATAACCACCGGGCAACTAGTGTGAAAGTTTAAACCACATTACTGCTGTGGACTATGAAAGTGTAGAGAGTGAGGCTGGAGACTTGCTGTCACTCAGTCTCCAGCGGTAACCATCAGGCAACTGGTGTGGAAATAATAATAATGATAATAATAATAATCAACACGTGAAATGAAGCAATCGATCCACTTTCCCGTTGAGAGATTTTGCCAGTGACTATCATCTTTCCCTGCAGCTTTTATTTATTCTAAATCTCATCAGTCACTTCCACAATTTCGCACGAGAAAGAAATTGACAAAAACTGGAAATCGAGGATCAACTTTCATGGGAGAAAATAGGATAGAAAGATTCAATTGTGATTCATTTCTTTTCAAATATCTTGTCTTTGAAACAATCATACTGGGGGCTCTTCACCTCAAACAACAGGAAAATAAAATCAATTCTTCGTGAGGTGACGTCTATCAATAGTCGTTACTATAACTCTGCAGAGGCGTAGTTATCGTTGTGGCTGTTGGTTCTATAAGACTTTTGATGCGCTAGCATATAATTTCCGTCACTCACATACAATTTGGTATCACACAGACCATTAGTACAATCTCGGACGAAATTAGGAAACTCATTGAAAAACGCAGAAACCTCAAAATAACAACAACAGCAACAACGAGGGAAAAAATAGTTTCTTTTTTATTGTTTTGTTTAGTTCTGTCTCCTAAGAGAAGACAAAAGAAGGTATACCATAGCAATCATCGAAACCACTCTCGAAAAATGTCGGGGCTTTAAAGCAATAAACAAAACTCTCAGTATAGGACAGGAACAAATAACGAGCATACTCGAAGGAAACGGAGATGTAACAACGAATAGGCACAGAATTGTCACACGCACCAATTCGAACAATTCCACCATGAACTTTACGTTTCAAGACATGGACAACAAAAAAACAACCAGGATACGTAGGACGCTGAAAATCAGTTCGAAGACTTCCCTGAAGTTACTCGGTTTTAGACACAAGTTGAATAGAATAGAATTACCTCCCATGGTGTAAAATCTCGAAAGACTGGAAAACGGCTATTAGATTGCTTTCGCATTAAAAGAAGAGAAACCCGAAAGACCTCAGCAACTACAGGCCTGTAAGCCTACTCAACTGCATCTATAAAATCTTTACAAAAATCATCACCAACTGGATCAGTAAAACACTGTTTGCGTGGTTGGTTTTCATCTAGACTGGATTTAGAAGAAGCTACTCAACTATGGACCATCTCCATTCAATAAATCAGCTGAAAGGGAAAGCAACAGAATACAAAATGCCACTGGCTGTAGTATTTATAGACTTCAAGAAGGCAATCGACTCCGTGGAAAGTCCCGTGGTCATGAAGGTTATCACTCTACAAAATGTAGATCCTGTATATGTCTTACTCCATTTGGGAACTTGAAGGGTTCAGAGTTTTTATGGAGCCTGATAAAGGAGTTGCTGTGACTAATATGTTGCAGTACTTTGACAAGGTGATACCAGCTCACCCAAACTTTTCACACCCTGCCTCGAGATGATCATCCAAAACCTGGGCTGTGGGAAAAGAGTAATCAAAATAGACGGTGAATATTTGAGCAATCACAGATTTGCAGACGACATCGTCCTTTTAGCAAAGAACCAACACGGCCTCCAACGAATGCTAGATGAACTGAACAAAGAAAGCAAGAAAGTCGGCCATACATGAACTTCAGTAAAACAAATGTCATGTGTAACAACCACATCGAGATTGAAAATACAACTTTCTTTTGTGGATTTCATGGAGATTCGTTGTCCTAGTGTATGTAGTGGTCTAATTTGGCAACCAAAGTCGCATCTGCTGGAGCTATTTTTCATGGGTTGCTCCTATTATCCCCATGTAAGGCCCTGACCTTGTGATGCATTTTGCTCTGGTGAGCGACTGAATGAATAGATGCTCAACCTCACATGGGAGTTCACAAGACAGCACAGTATAGCAGAATAAAATATCCGAGGCATCATTGAATCTATTAGAAAACTTAAATGGCAATGGGTTGGTTAGGTTGCAAGAATGAAAGACAACCAATCGACATCACGACTCACAACATGGATCCCCAGAGATCGTCTTGTAATCTGCCGGTCTCGGTTTCGCAAGTGGAGAGACGAACTAAACAAATTCAGAAAGTACCTTACCCAGTATCTAGCATATTTCTATATTTCCAACGACGGATGTTAAAAGACTGATGATGACATACTGTTTACGATCGGTGATTTATAGCCGGTCTAGTCTTGATCGGGCTGATCCATTCTGAGAGTAAGGGGTGATACCAAACTATGAGAGGAAGATTTTATACCAAAGCATAGTCGATAAACACTTCTGAAGAATACTGTTCACTCACTGTGTGTCAACTAGTATAAATGAGACTTTGTGCCGTACTCTTGTGAAAACACAACTTTGTGTGGATTTGTTGATCCTCTTACGTCGGACTTGTTAACACCCAACCAATATTAATCCCAGTATACTGCAGAAGTATACGACACATACCAAAATAGCAGTAACGTCCCTTCATTCTGTATAATATGGTTGATCTGTTTTCTTGGTTCATATGTTTATTTTTCCACAACGTTTCGGCCGTATACCCTCCGGCCTTCATCAGGTGTTGTTGGCTCTAGAATATGGAATCACTACTCAGAGCACATGCGTGGTCGAATTGGACACGTCATGTCCATTTTTCCTGTACATCCGGGTATGTGGACTTTTTTTTTAAACAAAAAAAGGATTATCCAGTGCAAGGGAGGAAACTCGGAAGTACCAACACAACCCAGATATAAAATAAAACGGAAATGCCTTGTCCAGCCCATTAAAAATTAGAAAACTCAAACGACAATGGGATGGTCGTGTTGCAAGAATGTAACACAGCAGCTGGAGAACACAGCTCATGATGTTGATCTTCACGGATCATATCCGAAACTGTGGTCAGCAACAACAAAAATTGTACGACAAACTAGATAAATCCAGAAAGTATTGGCTGCCCGACGCTGGTCTGCCTAATCTTGGAAAAGGTCTATATCCATCACAATTAGCCTTTTAGCGTCAATTGTTGAATATATTGAGGATATATATTTCGAGTATCTAAAATTGAGCTAAAAATGTCTCAAAAGCCTAGAAAAACCTAGAGTTTTAGAAATTAATTCTGCTTGGAATGAGCTAACTCAAATCTACTTCGAACACTAATATTTCAACCACTAAACTGAATTTTCTCAAGGCGAAAATTTGCGCACACACACACGCACGCTTTTTTTCAAGTTCCAATTATGGACGGTTAGGGCTATGAAGGAAAGAGAAGAAAAATAGAAAAAGAAATAGAGCAATTTTTATCTAAAAAAAGAAAGAAAAAGTAATAAATTTTTATTCACTTTCTCTCTCACTCTCTATTCCTCTTTTTCCCTCTCCTTTTCCCTTTCTGTCTCTCACTCCTTTTCCCTTTCTGTCTCTCACTCCTTTCTTTTTTTCTTTCTTTTTTCACTTATTGATGACGTAGGTATATAATCTGTCTTTCCTTTTCCCTCTTTTCTCTACTCAGTAGGAGCTTGATAAAATTCAATTTGTGAGCCATCTACAGAAATTAACCCCCCGATACCATCTTTCAGAACTTTTTACCTCCTGTCAAGCATAGGTCTAGTTCCATTTTGAAAGTCAATATGTCCTCTCAGTTATTAAATGCCAACCTCGAATAGCTTTTTCAGCAATGAAGGCATTAAGAATTACAATTTCCATCAGATATGACAGAATTCCTTTATTCTATCTAACAGAACATCTCTAGTTCGTTCCGTTCAAATAACCCCCAGTGCGTATTCTCGAGTAGGGCAGGAAAGAGCCATGGACCTCGATAGCAGTATCATTTTTGTGCCTTTTCTCAGTTAGTTGATAAACAGACACATCTAGATATAGGAGATGGAATTTCAGTGCGCCCGTTATCAACCATACAACAGCAAATGGTATAATAACAAGCCAATGTTATAAGTAAGTTGATCCAATCAACAAGTGAATACACGTGCAAAACAATCAATGCTTTAAATTACCGATCTTTATCTCCTCTATGGTATCTAAACCATCAAATGGATTACAAGAATATTTGCTGTCTCGCAGAATGGAGGTCGTTATTGTTAAAGATGGAGTTTCTTGAAAATCTTGGAGTTTGATTTTGAAATTGTTGAAGACTCGAAGTTTGATTAGATGTCTTGAAAACTGGGTAGTTCAATTAAAACTGGAATTGGTATTCTCATCCTGAATGGGACTCTGTTGGTCAAGGAGTCAGGTCTGATTTTTGTGTCTTGATGGATCTCGGAATTGGCAAGATGAGGACGTCACCAACGCCTGCTTTGCCCAAGTTCTTGAAAATATGTGTTCGTTTTTTTTTTTTTTTAAGTAATATGGAGCATTGACCTGCTAAAGTGTTCCTTCTTTCTCGCCAGGGCCTTGTTTGCTCTTCTAATAGGACATTTCATTGATGAAATGGTCAAAGTACTAATATGGACCCGTGTGAAAGTTTGAATAATAAGTTTTCGTGAATTCTTCTTCAAAGAACAAAGCAAATTATTCCTCATCGCTTGAGAATTAACGATGCTTATTCAAGTCTAATTTGTTAAAATAACAAATATATTTATCAAACGATTAAAAAACATGAATCATAAAAAAATAAAAAAATCAGAATATTTACGTTGAGAATTAAAACGTGAAAATCACACGTGACGGATGTTTATTCTAATAATACAGGTAAACTTCCGACCCTTTGCCAGCCCCGTTCAGTAGCCTATTCTTGCCTCTAGGAGAGATGCAGCACTTTTCGGAGACTTTCCCAACTGATCCATCAATATAGATTCTTCTGTCAGTGTAATATGGTATCCTGAGTTATCTATGCCAACAGTAAGATCATGTAGCACACGCTGCACAAGACCTGTTTCGGGATTATTACTTTCACAACCAACATAGACTTGATACTTACTAATATATTCAGATTCAGACCTTACCCAGGATTCAATTCCATTTCTTTGCTTTATTCCTGATATTCTGCTTGAGTATAAGTCTAACATTGAATAACCCTGTCATTGGAAGATATCACAACTTTCTCTAAGTACGGGTCTCGAACCCTTTACTAGGCTGTAAGGTCCCGCCAATTAGGTCACAGTTTACAATAGATAAATTAATGATCAAAGAGTTCGTGAAAATATTGATAACAATGAAATAATAATATTCGAACTATAAATATAGATTTTAATCTTAAATATCATATCACGTTTCTGTTCATGCAAGATGATGTTAATTTTCATACAAGTATGGTATATGCATACATACACGACAAAGACTTTGTTAGTGCTATACATTTGTACGTGATATATACCAGTAGGTTATGGGGAATAAACTCTACTCTATTCATGACATCACTGGCGTTTTCCACTGAAAAACATCTAAAATAAAGAAAACACTTAGAAACATCGTGACATTCGAGAAAACAGATGTAATTATTAAACCTACCAAAATGTGGCCCCAAAACGTTCAAAAAATCTCTTCCCAAAAGTTGAGATAAATAATTCTTATAAGGAGTTTAGTGGAGTACTGATGCTAGTTTTCAAATATATAGACAAATCGGTATGACCAAGCACCCTGGAACAATCAAGCAAATTGACACAAACATATAGACAAACATACAAACACATTAACTACTGAACAACCGTAGCCATCATTTTATTTGTGAGAGATAACCATCCACTAGAATTGTCAATACAGATTTCTTCAGTTTTCATAGATTATTTCAAATAGCGAGCCAGAATCAGAGTCTCCCGTTTTCGGAAAAATAAAGAAAAAAGCCTAAATTGGTAACACTGGACTTTCAAATTAAAAAATAAACAAAATTTAAAAAAACATCGAAATTGGCAACCCTGGTCAGCATGCAATCGGGTGGATGTGCTGGGTACGAAGGCTTTGAGACAGAATAGACAGGTCGATGTTCTGTTAAAACCATTTCATCAACGAATAGGTTGATGGCTCTAAAATATAATATTGGATAGACGGATTTTGACATTAAATCAATGTATTGACTGAGAGTCATGAATTATCGGAACTAAAAATACTTTTACAAGGTTTATAAATACATATGAATGTATGGACAAACACGTTTTTAACTTTTATACTTAAGATGCATTTCCCATCAGAGCCCGTTGTCCATTTTCGAGCTCGATTGATAGCAAAGACCCCAATGCTGATTTTCAAGTCAGGCTGAAGGACTTTGTACTGGATTGTGTTGCACCAGTCTTCCAAGTAGCGAGAGATAAAATTGGCTCAATCTTCCCACTCCCCCCTAACTCAGTAATTGTCTTCCGGACGAAATCCAAGATAAACGAAAAATGAACTCGGAGTTAATCAACAGATCACGGCAATTCGTCTTAACATGAATCGAACGCTTGATGAAGCGAAGCTTTGAGCCGACAGCAGCTATTGAATAACCGTAGCCATCAAGAGTGGTAAAGGTTTCTATCCTTTTTTTTATATGCATATATTTGTGTGTGTGTGTGTGGTTGTGCGTTCCAGCGCCCCTGGACATACCGTTTTGTCTGCAGATTTGAAAAATGGCATGAGTACTCCACTAGATCCCGTTTTTAAAAAAATATTCTTCTGATTTTTTGGAAAAAAATTTGGGGAGTGGGCTTATTTTGACGCGTGTAATTTATAAATAACATTTTCAAATTCTGGAGAATATACACGTCTTTTATACTTGAGTAAAAAAGCTTTTGTGACTTTTGGGGGCTTTTTTTGACTGTTGAATCAATAATATCTAGATTCTCCTGAAAGTTTCCCAGTTTGAAATAGAATTTATTCTGACCATATTTATTCTTCGATGGGATTTTTCACATGACTCCAAATTTTGACGCAACGGTTGTTCAGTTATTGACTGTGATGGCGAGTCTATAATATCATTTTACAGTTGTCGATTTTTGAACCACTTCTTTTTTTGAGCTTTTGACTTTACCCAGTGCCTAAACAGTTCCAGTGGGACCCCAAACAGGCTGTACATGTGTACAAAATTTGCATATGGTTCCCCCTTCCGCGAAAAAAATATATTTGTAGGGTCTGCACTCGCTCTCACTTTAATAATAGTGATCTATTTTCATGTGGTATGTACACTATTTTTACATAGCATGCATACTCAAGGCCAACAAGTATATAAATTCTCCAAAATAGATGCGCATATTGTTCTTAAGGAATGTCCGGTTCATGATAAAACTCTGAACAAAAAAAGGAAAACAAGTTTTTATTTAAATCTTTGAAATTTAAGATCTTCCATTGAACTCTCACCCCCAGCTCCGTACCATTTCCAAGATTGATTCTTGCAGGTAGATTAGCATAATAGTCAGACTTGTATGGCATCGATCGAACCCATTCTCTCTCTCTTCTTCTCTCTCTCCCTCTCTCTCTCTCTCTCTCTCGGAATTAGTTAGGGAAATTCAATTCAATTTTCTGGAGGTGCTGAGTGGTGTAACGTTTACTAGAAAAAGAAAAAATCGGCAATCGACTAATTTCGAGTTAATGCAAACCGAACGTTAAAAGTTCGGGCCCTAATACCCTTAAAATCACGAATCCACTACCCCCACCCTTAACTATGGATGAACTGCCTTACAGTGCTTCAACTGCCTTGCTAAGTGAAGATTATTCTTACAGAAAAAAAAACTACCACTTGACAATCACCATAGCTGGTCCCAAACCCGGTAAAAGTTGGGCGTTGGGTTAGCAACTCCACCCTGTAAAAAAACTACTTTCTACTGAAACTGCAACAGAGTCTACAAGGACACACTGCCGTTACATTTCCTGATTATGGACTCCTTGCTCTACTGACCGGTCTGGCAAATGTTTGGTTTTTCGGGGAAAAATCTTCTGCAGCCATCAACATAATGTGGCGCCCCCTATATTTTAGTCAAGAATTTTATACGAAACCCTTCTTTCAGCAAGATATCTAAAATTTCACTTCCTACGATGACTCCCTATAAAAACCCTAATCGAACGTGATCAAATGCTTTTTTACTCTGGCACTTCTAGCCTCTTCTCCATTTCCTTCTCCTTGATCTCGTACCCAGCGTAGTTTCTATTCTTCGACCGTGACTATACATGTATTGTCTTTTGTCACTTATCATCTTCGTTGTGAGAATTTGCAAGAACTTTATAGCTACTAAATGCAAATACTTCAACTATTTTTGGTGATAACGCAAACGTTGCACTTACTATCTCACCCCTTTTAGCTCCTTCTTGCACCTTACCTAAAAATAACCGACTTTCTATTATCTACCTTGGTCAACTATACCACTCACTATAACAGGCAAAACTCATCAGGCTTCATTCGATAGATAAACCAAACAACATTAGACCCTTTATGCCACGTGTTCCCTGGATACTCATTCTTTCTTATATTTCATTTTTACGTATAGGAATAACCTAAAATGAATAGGCCTCTTCCATTTTGTAAAGAAAAGAAGAGATCATGTTTTCGTTACATGTATTTTATTTCCAATCTTTATTTGTCATAAATGTTACGTACAAGTATGTAGATGAGCAAAACATAGATACATTTAATTCATGTCTTTTTTACTCTAATATCTGCGTCTAGATTCGTACTTGGTTTGTATGTCCTCCATACATCTCCCTTCCTCCCTCAACATTTCCATTGACGTCTACGCGTGGATCGCAGACACAGCGGGCACCCATTCTTCAGCCAGAACAACATAGCAACCACCATTCTTATAACTGATGACCCCCATATATGCTAGGTCAGAATATTTGTCATCGAAGTTATTTTCAGAGAGGAACGTCATTGAGAAACGTATTATATAGTTAGTTCATCTAGTTAATGATGTTGTTGTTAAGGCATGAACACGTTTAAACACTGGCTATTGGTTTCTAGTGACTCTTTCAACTCATTGTATTCACCATACTTCGAACCATGAGAGTTTTTATAATGCCTTCTTATGTTATATTCTTTCGTCACGGCTAGATTTTGTACACAAATCAAACGGGTCGGTTTTCCATTCATTTCAACAAAGAAATTAATTAACTCAGATATATCCAACGCCTCAACTGCTTCGAGAGACAAGACGAATCGTGTTGTATTCGAATGACCGAAGGCGAAAGTTTCTCGCATCATAGTTTCCATATCTTATACCTGTACAATTCGAAGTCAGCGTGACTAGACGGCCTGCCTCACACTGGATTTATCAACAAATAAAACTATCGCTTCGTAAAAGAATAATAATTCCAAGTGTCTAATTGACAGAATTCCAGTGGCTACTTCATTTCTCTTTACACCGCTTCGGTTGCATGTAATTAGATGATTTACCTTAATCTTCAAAATTTCATACCAAAAACTTTATCCTTACAAGCAAGGACTATAAAATAACGAACAGGATACGCAAGACGCCAGCAATCAGTTGGGAGGGGGGTCAGAAGTAACTCCGTGGAAGGTGAAACAAGCCATCAAACAAAGAAAGGAGAGGCCCCTGGACCAGTCAATATAACCACTGATCTACTATATATATACAATCATAGCAGCTCCTTCATTAGGCTACATAAAGACTCGGGCTCTTCTGGCTCCAAAAACTGGTAAGACAAGGTGATACCAGCTCACCCAAACTCTTCACAGCCTGCCACAAAGTGATTTTCAGAAAGATAGACTGGAAGAACAAAGGCGTCAGAATAGATGGTGAATATCCAAGCAACCTCAGATAAGATTTCAGAAAGTACCGGCTCTGCGACGCCCACGATAGACCTTCCCCAGGATTCGCCACACTTCTCTATGTCCAACGACGAAGGTTAAAAGACAGAAAATTTCATTTGATAACTAACAGTCTATCTTACTTTCACAACCTCGGGGGTTATGAAAATAAGATTAGAAACCTTTTTTTCAAATAGAAAATTGTCATCGGCATCAACATTATCATCGTCAGATGATTAAAAATTAAAAATGCTGTATTAATTACACTATACATTAAAAAAAGCTTTAAAGATTTTTCTTTAATTCACTTAAGTTTGAAGAATTGAAAAATAAAAAATTATCTGGGATTTTACATTTTCTGAATAATACAAAGAAAATAAAAATTTGTGATATGACTATTTACTCATACTGGAAATCGAAACTGGAACCTTTGGCATGTGAGGCAAACGAGCTAAGCATCACACTGTCGGGGCGAATGAAAGGGCATAGTTTCACTTCTCATCTAATTACTTTCCTTCATCTTCTTTGAAGAGTATTTGACTCGTGTGATGATTTCTAAGGAAGGGAGGTAATTAGCATAAAGAAGGGAGGTAACTATCAGTAAGACCTTTTCTGGCTATTGAGAGAATTTTCCAAAATTGAAAGAAATTGCAGTGTCTCTATTGTTGTCGACCGACGATAGACTGCAGAAAGGTTCAAGTCCGCTCAACAAAGGCCAACGATAAAATTGTTCACATCATAATTATATGCCGAATCGGACCCTGATTCTCTCCCCTTATTACAGTGTAAGTAAAGCTAATACGATTAGTAATGATGATAATGACAAGTTTGGTTAGTCACTCAACAGAAACCGTCACATGACCAACATCTTCAGGCAGCTTAATGTATTGGTGGTGATCAATTAAAAGAATTGGAAAAAGGTGTGACTAATGAACAAGATACTTAGTAATTGCCCAACAAGAGGCAAGATAAGTCTTAATTTAGAATTTTAAATTAATAAAAACCAAGCATAAATGCTACCGGACACAAACTGCGGGATCAATTTAGGATAAGCAGACATTGCAAATTGAACCCCCGACGAGAAACCTACTGGGGGTGGTGCACTTGTAAAAAAAAAAAACTTTTTTTCCATGTTTAGCCTATGCACGTGATACATTTAAAACCAGCCAACCAGACTCATCTAATAACTAAACAAACTCATGTTGACAGTTTTAGTTGACAGTTTCCAATAAGATTGGAAGCTTCCTCTTATCTACAACTCCGGCAAAGACCTTTCCTAAGTTAGGTTATTTACGAGATATCAAACTTTGCCTCAATTTTGCTTTTGTGATCAGAACATACCTATTTCCTGGTTGATTATTATTCTCTTAAGAGAATAATAATCAATGTCTAATAAAATCCAAGTCTTCGCTCCCACTTTGCAATCAGCCAAAGAAGAAATAGACAACTTCTATGATGATTTGAACTCCCTACTGCAAGACGTTGAAGAATACTCCAATGTCATCATGGGAGACTTCAACGCACTGATAGGACAAGGGAACGAACGTTGCGTTGGCGAGTTCGAATAAAAAATACGGAACGAGAGAGGTGAAGATCTTGTGAACTTTGTTCGGTTTCTTTTTGAAGAACGTATTCATGATTTGGAAGTCGTTTGCAGTTGCAAAGAATGGACTCGGAAGAGCCCCAACCACATAACCAAAAACGAAATAGACAACACCCTAGAATGTCTTTAACGGGCAAAAGCGACACCATCAAAGTTCTAAACCAAATAAACATAGGAAGTGATCATAGAATGGTAAGATGTAAAGAATGCAAAAAAATGTTCCACACCGAACCACAACCGCTAAATATACCAATAGAGCTCAGCCGATCCTCCAAGCTTGAATTGAAAAACCGATACAAAATTCTTACCGAAGAGAACGACATCAACATCAACGAACTCTACAGCATAATAAAATCTGCCTCTACGTTTAAACCAAGAAACACACAAACCATGACTAAAATCTCAGACGAAACCAGGAAACTCATTAAAAAGTGCAGAAACCTCAAACCACCGACAACAACAAAGGAAAAATAAAAGAGACCGAAGTAGACAAAACAATCAAAAAGAAACTTATACAAAAAGAAGGTATATGATAGCTATCATGGAAACCACTCTCGAAAAACATCGGGGCTTCAAAGAAATAAACAAAACCCTCGGTATGGGACAGAAACAAATAAATAGCATATTGGAAGAAAACGGAGACATAACAACAAACAGAGACAGAATTGTCGAACGCACCCAAGAATTCCTCCAAGAACTCTGATGTCCATGTATTGAAAAGTAAAGAAACGAATAGGATACGCTGCAAGACGCAGACAATCACTTCGAGGACTTCCTAGAGGTTACGCCATCGGAGGTAAAATAAGCCATCAAACAAAGGAAAAAAAGGAAAAGCCCTTGGACCGCATAATATCACCATGTTGTTTTTTTTTAACCTGGTAAGATTGAATAAACTTTTTTATTTATTTATTGACAGTTTAACTTGTGTCTAAAACAGACTAAGTCCCGGACGACTTGAACACAGCAATCATAATGCTTTTACATAAAAAGAAACCCAAAAGGCCTCAACAACTACAGGCTTATAAGCCTACTCAACTGTATCTACAAACTTTTCATAAAAATCATCACCAACTGGATGACAAAAACACTAGATGAAAACCAACCACGAGAACAAGCTTGCTTTAGAAGAAGCTACTCGATCACGGACCATCTCCATTCAATATATCAGCTGAAAGAAAAAGCAGCAGAATACAAAATGCCCCTCGCTGTAGCATTTATAGACTTCAAAAAGGTTTTCGACTCCATGGAAATTCCCATGGTCATGCAGGCTATCACTTTACAAGGTGTATATATGTTACTATACTCTGACATATACAGGATCTACAGTCACAGCAGCTCCTTTATCAGGCTCCATAAAGACTCTGATTGAGCTGATATGACCTTGCCTCACTCCTTTTTGGATCTGGAGGGGTTCAAACTCTTCACAGCTTACCTCGAGATGATCTTAAGAAACCTAGACTGGGAGAATGGCTGACGCATTGCACCGGCGCACTCTAATGAACTTCAACTGAGGCTGCGCATTGCTACGCACATTGGGAGCCTTTGGACTGGTCCTTGGGCTTTCCCACTATTACTAGGGGGATACAGCGCCCCAGGGCAGCACTGTCGCATTGCACTTAGAGGGACAGGTCGGGATTGTCCTGACGCTTTCGTGACTGCGATAGTTTTAGCTACCACAGTTGCGTCGGCTGGAGCTATTTTTCATGGATTGCATCACACGGTCAGGGCTTTACGGGGGGAAATTGGAGCATTTTGCTCTGGTGGGAGAATAAATAAATACATGCTCGATCTCACATGGAGAGATCACAAGACAGCACAATATATCAATGAAAAAAGACATCATAGAATTTACTAGAAAACTTAAATGGTAATGGGCTGATCATTTTGCAAGAATGGCAAACTACTGATAGATATCCCAATCCACAACAGGGATCCTCAGGGATCACATGCGCAACTGAGGCCGGCAGAATACAAGACGGAGAGACGAATTAGACAAATTCAGAAAGTACTGGCTCAGTGACATCTCCGATGGGGAAATACGGGGGCATCCTGGGAAAGCTCTATGTCCAACGATAGATGATTAAGCACTGATGATGATGATGATGATGATGATGATAAAATACTCACTGTCCAGGAATTTAAAAAATGGTTAAAATGAAAGCTGCATAGTGTAGTTATCATAACAAAACCTTTATATCAGTAGTATATTAACGTCTGAATTTAATTTAATTTGCATAAGGTCCTGGTTATTTAAAACTTGTTCACATCGTTGAGTTAACGATCCCTTTTAAGACGAACGTCCAATTGGAAAATATGAAGATCTATGAGGAAAACGCATGAGGCATGGAAAACTAATATATTTCCAAGCAAAATGGGATATCGAGGTTTTATCGCCAGCTCGACCCCGAAATACCAGGCTAAATGTATCCATCAGGGATTCTCAAAGTAGGGGGTCGTTACCACTCGGTGGGTTGCATAGAGGTAGCAGAAATATTTGAAAAATGTTCTTGAAGAATAATTATGGGACTGAATTTTTTTTCTTTTATCTATATACAAAAGTTTCCCCCTCTCAGCACTTTTTGTCAAATGGAGCAATGCTATTCACTGTTTCTCCTTCAAATAATTCCGTTTTTGTTGCGGTTTTGTCGTTTATTTTTAAAAGTTATTTTTGGTTTTGATTTTGGGGGGGGATTTTGTCATGTTTGACAATTTTCAGTATTAGATTACGACTATAGACTATCCTGTATTCATAGTATCTATTACTTTTATCCCAATGAGTGAGAGAGGGGAAGATTTTCATTTTGCAACTTCTTTCGATTGGAAAAAGAGTTGAGAATTTCTGGTCTACATCGCTTGAGATAAAACACAAAAAGCCCTATAGTTTGAGCAGAGGCTAAATTTACATAGCTCTCAGTCACATAGATCTGGTATATCCACTAATAAGCCCTGGGTAAATGGTAATTTTATTTCAGCCTCCAAAACCCAGCTTGGCTTTAAACCAGAGCTTTCCAAACTGCTCACCTCTAGATTATTCTTGATTTCCCGACGCACCTAGTTTTTCAAAAGCGTGAGTAATGAATCGCAAATAAATCTATTTGTCAAAAGTGTGTCCCAAATACAAAGGGTTTGGAAAGCCCTGCTGTAGGGTTATCGTCGGTTGAAGGCTTTGTTGGATTAGTCTAGGTGTCGCACTCAAAAATCGTGGTCAATCTCACACAATTTCTGTAGACTTTTTTCTCTCATTCAGAACACATTTGTAATGGGAAATACTGAAATCCAAAATGGCTGCTATACGCCCAAGTAACAATAAAGTATCTTGTCGAATCTCAACCTAATACATTGCTCGGTACTCGTGTATTGTTCCAGACTTCAGAAAGTGCAGTGTCGAGTTTGAAGTAGTTTGGATGAGTAGTTATCGAAGAAGCTGTAATTAAGAGGGGACAGTCCACTATGCCATTCCTTACAAATCACATAAAGAAATGGTGAATGTCATACAGCATATTTGGAATCGGCACCCTTGAATTGTTACCTGGCTTCCCACTTTTGCCTGTAACTTTTCATGTGCAACAGATACAAATTGGCAAAATACACGGTTGGATATTTGAGAAAATGTTCTTCCCAACGATATCTCAATGTAGATTCATTTCAAGATAGACAACAAGTTCGGTTGACGGTTTTCCATAAGATTTCAGGAGTTGTAGTAGGAGGAAGCTACCAAGTACCTTCCTCAAGTTAGTCTATGGAATATTCTGTAATTATCCTAACCTGTGGAGTATGAAGTACACAGATACTGAGAGGTTCCTTGTGAAATGTTATGCACCTAGCTTCACATTTTTGACAGCAACTTTTTATGCAGAGCAGATATAAATTGGCGAGATACTCTGATGAAACTTTCTTTCCAACGATATGACATGTCAATTTAATTACTTCTGTACAATTAAGAAAAATAGGGTAGAAAATGTATCTCGGTGTGAACGTGAACGCAGACCCAAAACTATTATCATTGACAGGAATTCAAAATAAAACAACTTGCTAAAAACATGTCTTCGGGTCCCTTAAGAATCACAGAACGTGTCCCTATGAAATAGTCTGTGCGTACTAGAGTTATACGTTCGTGATTTTGAATGTGACTGCATAAATTAGCCAATGCAACGAGTCTTGTTATTACAGGAGAGCTCATTCAACAAAATAATGCTGAATGTCAAACAGCATATTTGGAATCAACACCCCTGAATCATCTTATTTCAGCTGCACAAATTCTACTCTAAATTACTTAGATCTATCTGCATAGTTTACCCAAAATTGAAACCTGAATTTCAGGATTTTCCTTTCATACAATTTTCGGAGATATTTTCCCCTCGCCCAGAACACATCGAAGGCACAAAATCCAATGAGCATTTTTTTTTTTTGTAATTTGTGAGAGGTCAACTAACTGTTTTTACTGAACTAAGAGCATTGCTGCTGTTTTATCAGCAGTAGGACTTAGTTATCTGAACAAACTTTCGCCTAATGAGTACTTTCTTTGTTCTTATTTGTCACCTTTTTCGCTGGAGTGATTCCTACCACGTAGGCGAATAGAGAATGTGGTTCCACCTCTCTTCTAAGACAACTCCCATGTCGAAGGACGAGTCGATAATAAGGGTCATAATCATCGCACGAAATTAGGGTCTTGCACTGAAGTAAAAGCTTCATGTGCAGTTGATGATGTGCTGGTCTATTGAGATGCAGCCCAAAGCCATCAATCATACTCGCCATGTAACCGTATCAAGATCATTACCGATCACCGTGGCTCAGTAGTAGAACGCTGGCATCACAGTCGAGTCATACCAAATGCTTTCAAAATGGCACTAAATGAACTACAGCCAAATTACGAAGGTTAGATCAGTTTTCGCAAGATCACCGAAGTTAAGCAACGTCAAGCCTAGTCATTATCTAAATAGGAGACCAACGAGAAATATCAGGTGTTGTAAGCAGAATGATATGATTGGACGAAATATTCTCAGTAAACTCAGGAAAAAAGAAGCTCCATCCAGTATCTTCAAAATTATGAATAGAGAGTAGATAGTTGGGGGGTATGTGTGCAGAGAGAGAGAGAGAGTTTGGTGTTTGAGCTCTGTAAAATCTCCAGGAAGTTAGATTACAAATGAGTCAGAGGTTAAGAAAATAACCCTAACCTTCTCCTGAAAAAAAAAAATGGAAATTAAAGCAAGCTAATCAAAAACTACGGTGACCAAATTTCAAAATACGCCAAGCAAATTGAAATCACGATAGTCAGATTTTTAAAAAATAAGGCAAGTGAGTTTTAAAGATACACAAACTTAATAATGGCGTGGATTTTTGCTTTGTTTCAATTTAATTTGCATAGCTTTTTTTTTTGGAATTTGGTTATATTATTTTTAATTTGATTGTGGTAGTTTTTAAAGCGAGCAAATTGAAAAATATGACACCCAAATTACTTTTGATTTTGCTTCGGAAATAGGCAGAAGACAATTCACTACACCGATAGACCTTTCAAGTCGGGAAAGAATTGAAACGAGTCAATCTCAACATTTCAGGCAATCAATCAGGCTGATTTTAGAAACCCATTAGCTACACACGGAGACATACGAAGGCACACGAGTACACTTATTAGAACGATGGACCCCGGTGGATACAGCCGATGGCACAATCTGATTTAACATGATTGTACTTTTAAACATGTATTATAAATCATCGTTACTTTTAATTTTTGATCATTTTTTACCTTCATCCTAATGAATACAATACAATTGACATTTCTTAAGCTATCAAAAACCAATCGATAGTTGCGCCAACAGGCGAAATTAAATATATACATATGTATAAATAAGAAGATGGGATTAGGCTAATTCTTTATTTTCCGACCAAACACTTTTTATTCACTGCTCAGGACGATTTCCTTCTGGCAAAAGTTACAATAAAAAAGCAACTAATAAATTGAGATGAGGGTAGTGCGTGATGATGCTTGTACGCGATATATATATATATATATATATATATATATATATATATATATATATATATAGAGAGAGAGAGAGAGAGAGAGAGAGAGAGAGAGAGAAGATGGGGAACTATGCGCAAGTGAATATCGCGACTCACGACATAGATCCCAAAAGATCATATGTGGAACCGAGGCCAGCAGAATATTAGATGGAGAGACGAACTAGACAAATTCAAAAAGTACTGGCTCCGCGACGCCCATGATAGAGAAGTGTGGCGAATCCTGGGGAAGGTCTATGTTCAACGACGGACGTTGAAAGAATGATGATGATGATGAATATATCGCTCAATCCGGTCCTACTGACCGTCCAGTTCTTCGTAGAGCATCTGCCTCTCCGTCCGGAGTGAAGGTTTCGTCCCCACTTAGTGTGGCTGTAGACTCGATATCCCTTCCAGTACCACTGATGAGTTTAACTGTCTGTAAATGACACGTATAATAATTGTGTGTATATATTCACAGCGAGCTAGACTCGTTTTAAAAATGAAGAAACCTACGGTGACAGTTTTCTTTGGCAGTTTCTAATTATGAATTTTTTTTCTTCAATTAAAGATGCTTGGGGTGGCGTGGGTGGGAAATTATTTTTAGTTCTAATTGGAATTCAAAATTTTTCAAAATAAAAAATAAAGAACGAACAAGCAGGTAATGTTTCTCTAAGAATTACTTAAAATTCTCCTCCGCAGAAAAAAAACGATCAACTTAGTTTTATTTTGATCTTTTTTTGTTTGTTTTTTCAACACAGCATTAAAAATCCTTGACACATTAAATTTCTGCAGGAAATGAAAGAATCACTTAACAAATGTAATTCAATCCAAATATGATTTTTTTCATCTCTAACACAATACACTGAAATGCAAGATAACTATTTTATTTCTTGGTTATTAGGTTTAATAAACAGGTCTGGTTAATTACTCGATAAAAAACGTAGCATGACCAGTCTTTTGGCAGCATGCTGTGTTGGGGTGATCAATTGAAAAAACTTATTCATTGATCCCTCCGTTTTTCCAGTTACTTCTTGCGCATTTTGTTGGGCAGTGATCGCTTGGGCAATCTGAATTTTCCGTAAAAACAAACATCAATATTGCCAGACATGAACTAAGGGACCAATGTAGCATAAACTTACACTGCAAACTGCCCCCATCCCCGAGAATATCATGGGTATGGTTTTTCGAACAAAATCCGTTTTTTTCTAGACAAAGAATAAATGTTAAACTTTTCAGCCCTCTAGCTCTATTGATGCAGCGTGTATGCATCCTACATACATAGTCACAGGTTTCTTCAGTTTTAAAGTTTGGCTGGCTAATACACTCATCTAATTGGTTGTAGGATAGGGGAGAAGGTATCGGCCTGAAGAATGGATCTGGCAAGCAAAGTTCAATCTCCAGTTTAGACTGTGTTAGGTTCACACTAATGAACTTGGGAAAGGCATGGATCAATCAAACCCCTCCCCCACCCAGCTATTGGTAAAATACTGCAGGATGAAGTGAGTGATGGCACTTCGGGTGCTTGTTTGCAATATGTGGAATAGACTTAGAGGCAAACAAGTCAAGTAAATACAAGTATTAATATGATGTGTGAATCCGAAGCAGTGATTGCTGAAGTCAAAGCCAGCATAAGGGTACTATTTAATCACTCATTTATCATGCTGGGTAATTTCAGTTCTTTCATCCCAAGAAGCCTTATTCTGTGACTATTTAATAAGCACTAAGGATTGGGAATAGAAAAAGACTAACATTCTGTAAAATGCAATACAAAGCAACAGAAGTAAGTAAAAAAGAAAATAGTATATCTGCTAAACACTTCTACTACAACCCATTCAGTCCGGGAGAAAACATTGTTTCTGTTGCAGAATTCGTATAAATTTGCAAAAGAAGAAATCCGAATCTTAAAACCTTCAAAATGATGAATTCATCCATTAAGAAATCCTGGTAAGTCATTTAAGTTTTTTCATTTCCAATGTACTGGCCATCTTTGCTTTGTGATCCTTCAGAAAAAATCTGACCAGAATGATTTAGAAAAATTCAAATTTGAGTTTTGAAATGGTAAATCAACTATAAAAGACATAGAACATATATCCCAGTAGTCATAGACTTCCAAAGAAATATACAGGACACATACAGCCCAAAGTTTGCATTCACAGAAAAGTGTTATGCAGAATAGAGATACTACACTCTGATCCTAGACAGAAATGGGGCTGGCCTATCCATCAAGTGCAAAGGTCCTAGAGCCCTCGACAGATTTACCGGGATGTGATACTTTGATCCTAGGTAGAGCGCATAGATTAATAATCCTATCCTACTTGATGGGTACCATGCTAGAAATACAATCAACTTCAAAATGAAACAATTCGAAAAAGGTCTGGACAGTCACACAATAGAAACTGTCACCAGAACTATGTCTTTTGGCAGCAAAACGTGTTAAGAAACTGGGGGGAAAAAAAATGATCATTGAATAAGTTACTCCTCTCACACTTTGTTGAGCAGTGATCACTAAAAAAGGCATGAACACTAATATTGAGGACCTATTTTGGGAAGATTTTTTTTTTCAAAAGAGGAACTTTTTTGTAGACTTGATAAATGTTCAAAGTTCCAGCCCTCTCGCTTCATTGTAGCCTCCTGTAGATATGATTGGTTTTTCAGTTGGGCTGGCTGGTTATGTACCTAAGAGACCTAGGGTGACAGTTTTAGTTGATCGTTTCCAGTTTACACTCCCATTTCCAATGAAAACATGCAATACATAAAAGATTCTATAAAACAAAAACCAAAAGGTCAATGAGGCATCCACTATGAATTTCAAATGCCATTTTTTTTCAGATCATGTGACCCTGAGTAGAAGATAATTTCATTCAAGAAGCATCCCCACAAGGAATACCTTTCGATCAGATTTCAAGTAAATCTGACATAACTGGAAAAAATGTTCACTCAGGGTTATGTGATCTGACCGTAATGGCTTACAAACTTTTTTTTTCTGCTGTGTAAGAAGCATCTCATCAAAAGACATCTTCCTACCAAGTTTCAAATAAATCTGACTTGGAACAACAGAGAAACAAAGTGGACAGACCTTCTCATAGAGAAGTGAGGATGCCTCTAATGAACTTGTATCAAAACAAATATTCAACTTCACAACCATCTTTAGTTTTTTTTTTTTGTTCATTTTTCTTTTCAAAAAACAGAAACGTCAACAAATCAGACTTTTTTTCAGAATTTTTTATTTTGTAAAATATTCTTATATTTAAAAAAAAGAATGGCGCAAAAAAAAAAAAAAAAAAAGAATGATAACCAAATTTTTTTTTTTTCATGTTTTGGTTGAAATAACAATTCATAAAATTCCCTCCCACCCACCGTGCCCATTGAAAACATAAACAAAAAAAGGGGGGGTTGGACAGAAGAGAAAAATGCATCATGGGAAGGAAAGAAGGAAAACAAGCCTAAAAGTCAGACCCTAGATGTGTGAGTTCTCTCCCTTGCAACAAGAAAGTGTCAGATCTAGCGCAAAAAGAGCTAAATCAGCAAATTTTGTTGCAGTATGTCAGCCTGTCAGTCAGGTACGAGAGATGATCACACATCTATATGGAAAAAAAAAAAGCTGGGAACAGGTGCAAGGCATCTAAATAGCCATATTTTATAGATGCATATATGATTTCGACCAGTTTTGTTTTTTTTTTAATCATAATAATATTTTTTATTAGGTGAATTATTGTAAATCATTATTATTGATTTTTAGACTTCTCTTAACCTTAATCTTCTATTTGCCTTTAATTGCAAGCCAGTTTCCCTTCAGTAGTGAGTAAGCGTTGATTGGAAAAAAAAGAAATAATAAGCTTCAGGTGAGACTCAAATTCACATCCCACGGGGGTGACCAGCTTTATGCCCTGCCACTCTGCCAATTGAGCTACCTAAGCCAATTGGTGAGGAGAAATTCAAATCAAACCTTCTACACCAATCATTCACCACTAAATTTCTTCACAAACTGGTAGTGTTAGAAATAATTGCTGTGTTAATACTATTATTTATTTTTATTAGTTGTCTAAAAATGAAGTTCTTAATACTTCATCTATTTACCTTCATCTTAATTTTCCAGTTGCTTTTATCGCAACTTTCACTCAGGCCGCTTTCCCAGCAGCAAAAAATTAAGATGAAGGTTAATAGCAGTTTAAGATTTAATGATAACTTTCTTTAAAATGTCCAAAATTATCAGCTAAAATAAAAACTGTCATCGGTAGCAGATTTTAGTCAGTGATTTTAGTACGGACATCAAAAGATGATTCATGATAATGTTATTCAGTTTTCAAGGTCATAAGTCAAAATTGATAACAAGAAACTTCAGTTAGTATCATTTGGAACTTTATGCCACAAAGGCTTTCTTGTTTCTCTCAAAAATGACCGTATTTGCCAGCCTATAAGATGAATGGTTTACAAAGGTATTTGGGGGACTACGGCTCACTGCAAAACATCCTATACCCAAAGCTGTATATGTCAAGCTTTGGTAGATGACCATTTGGTCATGATACCAGTGCATAGGACGCTAAATAATATTGGCATGGATTTTTTGAAAATTTAGCTCTTGAATTCATGTTCCGTTTAAAATGTGAACGTAAAAAAGAAAAAAAAAACAGAAGGAAACAACTTAGTTACTTCCCTTGTACCTTTAGATTTTTTTTTTTTTAATTCAGTTCACAGATTTGTTTCCTTTTCAATGAATAGAATTGAAAGAGTGGTTCCAAGCGGTTCATGAATATAAGAGTTGAATGTGCATCTCAAATGCAGGAAAATAAGGAATATATTTCCTTTATATTGTTGTCTAAATATTGGTGCTTTAAAAGCCAACAGATATCTATCAATAATAGAGAACAGCTAAATAAATCGTTTGTTTTTCGGCACATAAAGTGGTGAGCAGAAAAGCATATTTAGCATAATTACATATTCAAATTAGGGAGGTCAGACGTGTTACTGAACGTTACAATAAAAGATGAACAGCATTTTACTGAGCACAAAGTATTTTGTTTGACCAAAATCTGCTAGGTAGATCAAAAGTAATGAAAGTTTGAAGTTTTAATTTTTGCAAAAAAATTAGAAATTTAAGTAAAGGAATTCAGCCTTTCCACTTGGTCCAGAAGATGATGCAAAAAGAAATCCCTTCACTACAAAATTTGCCCACTAAGATAAATCAAATTTTCATAAGACCCATGTTTTCATGATAATCACTCCTACATCAGATGAACAGGTTCAGTTTGGCAAAACAGCTCAAAATGTATGTTCTTCTAATTTTGCGCTTTTGTAAGTCAAATATTTGTTGTATAAAAGAAAAAAAACCCTCTAAAATTAGCTACAAATGATTTTGCAAAGTGTTAGATCTGAATTTAATTTGAAAAAAAACCCAAAACTAAATTTTCTTTATTCTTTCATTTTTTTTAAATTGGTAAATGATAGCAACGACTGAAGTTTTTCTATTTACTTTGGATTTTTCAGATATGTTGCTCACAAGTCTATTATTTCAAATCTTTATGCTCTGCAACTTATTCAAATTCTCAATCAAAAAAATGTCCAGTAAAAAGAGTTTTAGAAGTAAAAAGAACGTCATTAAATAAAACTTATAATGGTAGAATTAGTCAAAATGGTATCAATATCTGACTTGGTTGCAGGCCTATATTCAGATAGTAAAACTAAGAGTCTTAGTAGTAGTAATATATCATCGCAACTTACTGCAGCTGCTGCTCCTGATTTTGAATGTTTACAGACACTCAGGCTGTCATAAGTAAAGGGGCTGAATTTTTATCCAAAAGGGGCTAAATTAGCATCACTGGAATGGAGCATGAAGATATAAAGTTGGCAAATGCAAAAAATTTCAGATCAAAAGTTTCTCAAATAAGTTTCTAATGATGCTTTAAATATTAATTTTCAGTGTGATTGGTTACATAATAAGATGAGTTTTATTTATCATCGATTATTTCACTCATGAAATATAAATTCTGTTGCACAACATAGTAAAAAACCCAGCAAACAGAAGCAGAACCTTATGTTGTTAAATGATCTGGATTCTCCATACTCCATTCCTGACAACATTATTTCAATACTAAGACTTCGTACAAGAGCTGAATATGCTGAGGTGTCTTTGCAACCCAATTGCGTGCTGTGTAACAAAACAAACTTTGTTCATGAGAACTTTTGATAAAAGATGGTATATAATGCCGTTTTGACAACAGAGAATTATCCAAGGAACAAGTTACAATCATTGAATATCTTAAAAAGTTTCACAGAAGGAAAATTCTAATCAAATTCAATGATATGATATTGATCTGGTAATTTTTCAATCATATTTCTCACGTAAATGACCTCCCTATCCAACTAATCTTCATATCAACTGTTTATACTCAAGTGCTCATTAACAAAATACCTTGCAAGTGACAGTGATCACATAGACTAATTTCTGAGAGATTCAAGAAATCTCAAGATCAAACAAGGGAATCAACATGTACATGCACTTAATCCATTAGCAATACACTCTATGAATGTATGTGTGTGTACAGTGAATCCTCCTTGAATGGAATCTCGATTACAAGAGATAGCCACTTAGTAGGATCAATTTAAGGGAAAAATTGATCCAAGTTAACAATAACACCCACTCACAATGTGATAGAACACAGAAAAGCATAATTATACAAAGAGGTAATCATGACACACACAAAGAGGATAAACGCCCTTAGGAAAAATAATTAACAGAAATTTTATTAGTAGTAGTAATAGTAGTTTATGAACAAATCTCTGAGATAAAAAATATTTATTCATCACCTTATCATCCTTCATATCTGTTTGATTTATTCAGGCTTGGAGCACAAGTAAGTGCACTTTAGATTCTGCAGCCATTTTGAATATATAATGTCACAAGATCATTACATTTATATAACTTTGCCCTAAATGAAATACATGACTTTAACAATTTTAAGATATGGCTGGTTTCCCAGGGTTTTTAGAAAATGGCAAAACTTGAATCTATCCATTGCTGCCTTTGCTTTGTAACCCTTAAAAAAAAAAAAAGAAAAAAAAACAGGCCCTCTCAAGACTGAACTATTTAAGGACTTAATGCCTGAATTAAAATATCCCCTCCTCTTTAAGAGATCTATAGAAAATATATATCCTAAGATTTCTATGACTGCTGGGGTATATATGTCCCAGGAGTATTGAAATCATTAGATAAATGCATAGCCTAGTACCTCTAGATCAGCCGTATTCAAACTATTCAATCTACATAATTATCTTCATAGCATTAATGTTTTGTTCATGGTTTTTACATGACTTTATGTTATTTCTTTAAAAGTATTTCTTGTATAAGATGAATTAAGAACATTTTGCCATTTCAATTAAAAACATTTTGGTTATTTACATGACATGGATGCTGTTTACTCAGAAGTTGTTCATAAATCTATTTTTCCTCATTATACTCCATTTTTTCTCATTCTTTTCCATTTGAGTGTGTATTTTTCTTTTTATTTGGGTTCATGATTAATCAGATATTTCCATAAACTAGGCCAAAATCCAAAAGTTACATACATGGGTGAATATGGTGTTAGTAACTGACAATGTGGAAGTTTCTGAAAGTATATTACATTTGAA
Source organism: Thysanoteuthis rhombus (assembly GCA_963457665.1). Lineage (NCBI taxonomy): Eukaryota > Metazoa > Mollusca > Cephalopoda > Oegopsida > Thysanoteuthidae > Thysanoteuthis > Thysanoteuthis major. Next base: position 1,822,386 of record OY735217.1, read on the forward strand.
AAATTTTGAGTGCTTCTTTGAAGACGCTGACAGAAGTTCATCAAATGCATCAAGCCTATGTTTATGATAATAAAAGATTTTGAGATGTAATGCAGTTGTTCTCAAATCTTTCACTTCCAGATCATCAAATTACAAGCAACATTTTGTCTGATTACCTTACATTTACACAACATTATATACATATATATATATATATATATATAAGGGGAAGTTGTTTTTTGAGAGGGTTCCCCAGAAAATTTAATTATTGAAAAGAGTTCCCCCAAATAGTTGAAGTTTGAAGCCTACTGCTCTAGATAATAAAAATGAGTTCTGAATATGACGTGACAATCAGAAACCTCTCAACTATTTAAGCAAAAATAGAAATTTTTTTTCACAGTTAATACGAATGTATTCAACAATATGGCAGGTATACAATAGAGAGATAACTCCAAAAAATAACTTCTTCGTTTGCATCTATATATATGTTCATTAATTCAGTTAGTTCTATATCTACTCAAGCCAAGTACTTTACATGGTTGAAAAGTGACAGTTTGTGTAAAGGGAAATAACTCATCAGGTATGACAGTTTGTGTGAAGGGAGATAATTCATAGAAAAACGGTTGATGGCAGCAATAGTTGGCCTAGTTTTACGATTCCTGAAAAGGTTAACTTAAATATTTAGAACAAAGTATTAATATAAAAGAAAAACTCAAAATACACTCAAATATCAAACGGTTTTTAAAAAAAACAAAAAAAACGATAGAGCCCAACTAAGAGGGAGAAATATCACTTTGTCAAGTCTGGAATGATCTAGACACTTTTCTTATAAGTTGTTTGAAAACAACTTCAAACTCATTGGGTAAACAAAGAATCTGGATTAGATAATAATCCAAAAATATAGGTAAATTTTAACTCTTGAATTCATATGAAAAAAAAATTCAAATCTCAAATCAATGGAAATAACTTCCGATCAGAGTTACTTCCCTTGCACTTTTAGGTATTTTTTTTCATTTTTCTTCAATTCCATTCACAAAAGAGTACAATTTTTTAAAATCTTATCCATTGAAGAGTTCCACAGCGGTTACAAGCGGTTCACGAATCTAAGAGTTAAAATGAGAGCGAAAAAATTATCTGTCCTTTTATTATGTAAAATCTAAAACCATCTTTCTACATGTATATGAATAAATGTACAGACAAATGAGTATTTTCTTAAAAGTTCGAACATGCATACATACAAAAAATGTGTGCGTGTATGTGCATATACAACTTAGCATATTGTTAGAAATAGGCACAAAAATAATGTGTGCGTAAAATAACCCATTGTACCCAATAGGTCATATATTTATACGTTATTCATACACCCAACACCAACCTGCTCTAAAACAGCTCATCTTGCGATATCAAAAGCAGAGACATTGGATAGGATCATTGGAATACCTAAATTCATGCAAGGAAATTATAGTGTTAATTTCAAGGGGAATAACTTCTGATTTCAATTATCTCCTTTTGACCAGTTTTTCAATCAATTACAGAGAAGTTTCACTATTTTTCGTGCTATTCATTGAAGAATTCCACTGTCCATTACAAGCAGGTCCAAGCATTTTATGAATTGAAGGGTTGGGGTTAATTTATTGTAATTGTTACAATAAAATATGGAGGAATTGTGTGCTCTGCTTGATTTGTGCTTTAAGCGTTTCAATTGTAGAATAACTTAACAGAAGATCGAAATAAAATAAGTAATATTTGAAAGCAAATTAATTCAGGCAGTTCTGTAGAATAATACACCACACATACATACTCATTAACTCTTAAATTCATGTAAAAAAAATTCAAACTTTAAACATCTGACCAAGGTTATTTCCTTCAAATTTTAGGTACTTTTCTTCTTCAATTTATACCATAGTTCCATTTTTTTCAATTTTAATCAGTAAAGAGTTCCACTGTGTTTAGAAACAGTTACAAGTGGTCCATGAATTTAAATGTTGACTCTTAAATTCATGTTATAATAACTTTCAAATTTTTAAGGAAGAATAACTTTTGATCAAATTTAAGTAAACATTTTTTTCAATTCTAATAATAGAAGAGTTCCATAATCTTTTTATTATATTCACAAAAGAGTTCCACTGTCAATCAGGAGTGGCATGAAGCGGTTCATGAAAGTAAGAGTTAATGCACTGCTCTTTTGAACAGACAAATACGGCCAGTAGAACTGACCTAATACCATCACTATAACAAAAGTATAGAATCAATGAGGTAAAAACAAATGGGAAAACAATTTCTGGCGGGAGCAAAAAGAGACACTGAATGCCGAGTGGAAATTAAATGAATAAATTGACTAATGAAGAATTACATGAGAGAAAAAAAAAATTTAAAAAACAAAAAACAAAATTTGTTCTGTTAGTTGGGAAAAATATATGGATCAAATTTAGAATCTGTATCCAAAAATCAATTCAAGTCATCAGCTCACATTCTCAGATTATTCCATAATCAAAATTTGATTCAATTGATGAGTTTTTCAAATTCTGTGAAACTATGAAGAACATGAAATAATATTCTGAAGAAATAGTTTCATCATTGTTTTGATTGAATGGAATCAGATTCAATTTTGATGAAGGTTCAATCTGAAAATTGGAGCTTTTGGCTTCAACCAATTTTGTGATCTGGATCTAAGATTTGATCCAAATAAATATAGAAAAAGGCAACATTCAGATAGTATTCGCCATGGCTGAATGATTGGATTTATTCCAAGGTATGAAAGAATGGTGTATGGGAGCAAAGATGTTTCTTTTTTTTAAAAGGAGGGCAGGGGAAAAGAATACAGCCAGTGGTGAACCCCAAAACAAGGACAGGAATGTAACAGTCAGCCAAACACAGACTGTCATGGAGCACAAGAGGCTGACCACTGGTCAGTAGCATTATTGTCAAGTGGAATGCAGGTATTATAAGAATTATTATTTATAATGATCATAATTATAGGGTTAGTTTCATTTTCACTTTTTGTTTCTCTCTTTCCTGTTATGTTTTCTTCTCAGACTGGATCTTCCATGGACATCAGCAACGGATTCACATACTCAAAGCCATCAAATTCGGATTGGTCAATTTTGTCAATAATACTCCTGCAAAAAGAAAGCCACAGCAAATATTAACTTAATTAATTTCATGACATTTTGATTGTAAATAGTTGAAAATTACTGGCCCTGAGGATTCTGATTCTTCTATAAACTTAATTTAATTTCTTTTTCATCAATTATGTGCATATTGTACATTGTTGGAAGAGAAATCTCTTCTGACAAGGGCACCACACTGACAATCTGCCATTATGAAAAATGGAGCTAAAACTCTTTTCACAATTGATCTGGAATGTTTACTCAACGTATTCTTACTCACTGAAGGTCCCTCTTCCGTGTCTAATTGGTTTCATTAGTTAACTCAAAATATCCTACGGGGCTCTACTACAGAGCCAGAATGATTAGGAGCAGTATCAAGTGGTTTATAACAATAAGGGCTAATTAGTTAGTTCACAGAAAATTTTAGATTTTAACCCGAGGAAGCTCTTCATTCAGTGCCAGATAAACTACATAGCAAAAGCAGCATATGCTATGGGCCCTGCTATTTCAAGGGGCCCACACTAGTAATCCTGTACTTCTTCATGATAGTTGAACATAGTATAGTTCTATAGTAATTGACCAAGTCTTCAAGGGTAACGATATTAGTCAATTATCACTAATTGAGGTAATTATTTCAATACAGTGATTCATGAGAGTGTGGTATCTCTGAATTAAAAATATGATGTTCAAATACACATTGAGAAAATTTTGTTTATGAGAATCTGATTCTAAATTAAAGACTACAATTTGCTAAATCATTTGATGTGAAGTAGAAATATTCTAATGATTTTTTGTGTTGACTTTTTATAACTTCCAATTTTCTTTACATATTTTCAAAATGTTCAAAAACAAACAAAATAAACCCTTAAGAAATGAATTGATTAACACTTTTTGCACAAGATACAAAAAGAATTGAAATCATACACAAGAGATAATAAGATGAAAATGATTGGCAACGGGTCTGGTTAGTTACTCAGTAGAAACCGTCACATGACCAATGTCTTTTGCAGAATGCCAAGGAGGTAATCAATTAGAAAAATAGAAAAGGGGTGATAAATGAATAAATTTCATTACTCACCTTTTGTTAGGCTGTGATCACTAAAAAAAGTTTAAATTTTCAAAAATAGGGAATGCTGCCAGACACTAAATGATTGATTTATCATAAATTTACGTTGCCCATCAAAAACCTATTTAGATTTTCAATTTTTCTAGATATAATAAGTGGTAAATAATTGAATTTTCAACCCTCTAGCTCCATTGGTGCAGCCTGTGCACACAATACATAACATCTCCATTTTCCAAGTTGGCCTTACTGGTTGACGGTTTCAAACATAAATTAATTTATGGGTGAATGATATTTTGTAATAAAGACTTGAGGGTCAATGACACTAAAATAGTTTGAGAAACATTGTTTCTGAACATGGTGTGATACAAAATTGAAATAACAAAATACATACACATCGTCAGGAGTGAGTTGCACTGGCTCATTGGTAAACAACTCATCAAAACGCCGCAGGTCTCGATCAGATTGTAATTCAGGTTTGTAAGGTGGCGCGATCTGCTTTGATTCCAACATATCCCAGTCGATTTGACGGAAGAAAGAATGAACTCTGATGTCTTCAAATCCAGCATCAGGAACACAGCCTAACCTTTCTTTGGGATTCTAGATTTGTGGAAAAATTTCAAGGATCATTACTACCAAAATTTTTTTAAAAAGAAATTTAAAAAATTACAAAATATCCGTGAACATGATAGAAATGAAAAGTATGAAAAACGATCAGTCCATTTATATTCTTTCCTTTGACAGAATCTGATACTTATTCCTCATGAATCATTTTTCATCCAGAGTTGATATACAATTCAAAGTTTGTTTGCTTCTTTTTCTCTTTTTAATTCAAAGAAAAAAAAGATAAATGAAAATAAAACATGTGAAAAGGAGTGAGATTTTTTCTCTTACATACATAACATAATGAATCAATGGGTGACATGACAATGGATAACCTTTCTGATATAGTCAGTTGCTGCATATTATAGCTTTCCTGTATCCTTCAATTCTTATTTTCATAGGAAATCACGTAGCAAATCCCAGCACAGCAAATTATACTTGGAGGGAGCAGCGTTGGTCACAGGACCTTCTCGGAGAATTCCTGATGGGAGCGGTAAACACACTTTGCTCAGTTGAGCTAATTAGCGAACCAAGCATCAGTATCAACAGCATCTGAGAACCTCATATCATATCCACTTCTCAGAAAGAGCAAACAGATCATCTAATGCAAGGGAAGCAACTTGGAATTTGACACAAAAAAAAAAAAAAAAAAAAAAATGGAACATGTAGACAGGGAAAATAGTCTGACCATATCCTGTATAACAAATGATGTGACCCATCTAATTAAAAATCAGACAAGAACATACAGCCTGTTGTAATTCATAAGATGATGTTTGTCAAAGACGACCACAGTTTAAGTTCGGGGTGGTATAGTTGCACCGCAGGGTCTGGAGGAATGTCTTGCCCTCGGATTATAATGGGGGAGAGTTGTGCAATGTCATCATCCTCATTTTCCCCTCCCGGTCAGTCTGGGTGCAGAGATAAAACAGTCAGGACAGCTGAAGACAAACAGGCACAAAGTGGATGAAGTAAGCATTTAATGTGACACACCAAAGACTTTGCACTCTACAACACATCATTGATTGATGTCATTCTATGAATTGAACTAATCGTTCCCTCTGCACAGTCTGCTGAGTCCAATGTGAGATAGACTTTCCCCAATCTGAATTCAGAATTGTCCTTCTCTTAGACTGACTGCCAACCAAGGCTAGGGGGCCCCAGTCTGCCCTATTCATTCGAGATTTGTGAATAATGGAAGTGGAATCAATATCGAATATTTTTCTATTCCCTTTCATTGTTTGTTGTCATTTTGATTTTTTCTTGGGTCACTCTAGACAATACACTTCATTGAAAACTTTGGCTGCTTTGAATTTCCTGTCTGATGTGTTAAATATAATGAACAAAAACTCAATAACATTCTTTATCAAACACTTATAAATTAGTTTCATTTTTGTATAGTGTCTTAAGATGTCAAGAACAGAACAACAACAATATAAATATATGCTTCTCTATCATAACATGGGTGTTAGGGTCCAAGAAAGGCAACTGCATCATAACCAAACTACAATAACTGCAGGGCGAGTATGTCAATATCCAATGGCAGATGATAGATGAAAGATGGCAAACATTGCCCATGATATAAATACTGAGTGATATTTGAACAAATAATCAACAGCATTCTTGATTTTTATAATACCATCAGAATAACCACAACTAGCTATCACAGTCAATAACTGAATAACCATAGCATCAAAATTTTAACTCATGAAAAAAATTCTATCATGGGCTCCTAAGGGGAAAAAATTGATTTTAAAAATTGAATGTTCTAATCTGATACATTTTATTCTAACATTTGGTAAGCCATTCAAGTCAAACATATTTTTTTAGTAGGAGTTAGGTGAGAGTTGTGTCACCTCCGTCAAATGGGCTTATGGCGTAGAGCAAGGCAGTGCTCAGTCCAAAATATCAACTTAATTGTACACAGCTCAAAATATTGAGAATCTATGGGTTCAAAGAAAAATTCTGTTTTTATCTGCATTTTTCTGGATGAGATAACAATTATATAGGTGAAAATGTTGAGGTTCAACACCTACCTGTCTTGCGAACCACATTTTAACAAACTGCATTATATTGGGAGACAACAGTAATGAAAAGCCAAATTAAGTCAAAACTCACCTTGTTGAGGAATCCTTTCAGGACTGAAGCAGCTTTCACGGACACAGATCGAGGAATACGAATCGGTTTCTCAAGAATCACTGAAAAGAGCAGAGAAATTTGCTGTAGACATCAGGTCAAGAAATTTTGATCCTTGCTAAAATCAAAAACTGCAGAAATCAGACGGGAACAGAAGACATGCATTCATGGGTCATGTTCAGCCCAAGTCCAAAGTCAAACGTTAGAACAGATCAGAAGACATTTTAGTCACACAAAGAAAACAAACAATAAAACAGGTTATACTTACATCAGAGTCTACAAGATTGAAATTGAATACTTAACCAATAGGTATGAATGAGTCACTGTATCCACCAATGGAACATTGTCAGTCTTTAGATCATAAGAGGCATGAGGTGTCTTACCCCTCTACACTGGCTCAGAATGTCTAGATGGGATTTTTTTTTTTTGAGAGCCTCAAAATTGATGTTAATTTTTCTTTTGATTTGATAACGACAAATAAGAAAGTTTCTGGTTTCATCCATTAAAATAACTTCTTTTTTTATGAGAATAAAGATTTGATTTCAGTCTATTTGTTGTCAGAAGATTAGAATAACAACAATTTCAAAGTTAATAGTTATTTACTACGAAACTTGGTATATTTTTAGAACTGGTAGCCTCAGTATTTGCAACTTCTACTTTTTAACTATAGGAGTACAAATTAACTGAAATTACCACAGTTTTTTCATCAGAATATTCCGGGGAGAAAGCTTTATCAGACAATGAAACATAAAACTTTTTTACTTATCAAACAGTCTCCATGTTTTGGCTTCAAAAATAAAGATTTAGGATGGCTCACCACATCCGTTGCAGGTCTTCAGATCGCCCATGAGGCAGGTGCATGGAGTAGCCCTTAGGCCTGCGTTACTGAGGGTTAGCATATAAAATTCCACCAAAGTGTGATAATACATTTTCTATTAGAATTTTGTTGTTTTAGGCAGAATATATATTTAACTGCATTTTGCATTTGTCAAGACAAACACCAGATTAAAAATACACTGACGGAAAATAAAATTGCATTGCTTTGGATATGTGTTCCAATTTACTTAGATTAAAGGGTTAGGTAATATAACTGGATTACTGTAAATGATCACATATTTCAGAATCTGTGCATGTATTGATCTGTATAAGGAGTAAATCAACTGAACTCAGTCCCTGTATTAATACATCGTATATCCTTCAACAGGGACCATAGACTAAAACAAGATGTACAGTGTATTAATATAGGATCTGAGTAAAATCAAACACATATTCAGGGTGTTGAAATTTTATTTTCCCCCAGTGTATTTATTTTCTAAAGAATATATTTACCAACACAACTGGGTGAGGTTCACCATGATTTATTAGATACAGTGAAAGCCACTTATTATAATCACAGTTAATGTTATCGAACTGTTATTGTTATCAAAATCAATCGGTCCCAAACACATTTTTTTAAATGATCCCAATATGGCTTCCTCAACATATCACCCGGTTATAGTTCTAGAAGACCGTATCCCAGAGTGATCAGAATAAATGACTTCCTCTGTATTAGTCCAGGTGATGTAATAGAGCCCTGTAGGAATTTTTGAGTTGACTAATGAAATCAATTGAACATGGTAGAGGGATCTCCAAATTCTCTCTCTGTCTACATGATATCTCCGTAAGTTCTCAATGAATTTCAATGACATTTTGTACAATGGTGGACAATAGGCTACAGAAAGGGTGATCAAATTCTGAGCAGATCCAATTACCTACTCTATGTTATAGCTGTCAGTCAACACAGATGTTTTATTTTGAAACAAAGGTTAATGACATATGATTGTGAATAGCTTGAAATGACTTGCTCTCAGGCATATGATTCTTTTGTGGACTTGAAATTTCCTTCACAATGATATACAATATGTTTAGATTTGATGGAAAGGTTTTTTTCTGACTTGGGCACCAAACCTAAAAATTCATTATTATGAAAACTGGGGCTAAAATTCTTTTTGCAACTTGGATGTCTACCCAAGATACTCTTATTAAATGAAGGTCTTTCTCTACCATGTCTAACTGTTTTCATTAGTCAAATAAAAAATTCCTACGGGCCTTTATTATTGCCAGGACTGCATAAATACTTAAGGAAAAGGCCAGCATTTGGGCAAATTTACCAAGAAGTAACAACCAGAACGATTCAAGTAACAGAACTTGCGATGGAAAAGAATCGAAGAGAAACAAACACAGAATTTGACAAGGCAATAAAGAGTTAGACAATCTATGGTCAAGATTCAGTTGTTAGAAGCATGAAGTTCTCCTAGAAGAAAATAATTTCTTTCAATTTTAGGAACTTCCAATCCATGAAACCCTAGAACAGAGCTTTCAAAACTTTTTGCTATGGTGACACACCTTTTAAGAATAAATTTTTTGGCAACATATAACTGAAGTTCTCTCAGCCAAGCTGAATATATATAATATCATTCAAACAGTAGAGTGTCCCAATACAGAGTTCTGCCATGGAACCATCCAGAAATTTGTTAGTTTTTTTTTTTTAAAGATTTCACGATGATGAGGGGGGGGGTCCATCTAAAATGTAACTATAATGATGAAGTGGGCACTTACATGCTTTCTGCTATTTTTATAAAGGTACAAAATTCCTTTAAAAAAAACTTAAAAAATGTTTCTGTAAAAAAAAAAACAATTTTCCGAATGGTTCAAAGGTCTAATGTAATGGTATTTAAACCATTCTGCAAAACCCCCGAGTTCTCTTTGAGTTACAAAGTGTTCAGCGAAATAAAGTGACATTTTTGCGATATGCTTAATAATTCTTCATTAAATAAAAGATTTTTCTAACATTTCTCCATTTTACTTCTTCAATATAAACGGTAACTTTTATAGAAGAAAAAGTAAACAACATTTTGCCTTTTTGATTAAAAACATCTTGGTTATTCATACATGGACACCGTTCAGTCAGGAGTCATTCATATATCTCCTTTTTCTTTTGGGGTTTATACACTATTGGATGATCCTGATGAACAGGGCAAAAATCCTACAGGTACACACACACATGTATAGATAGATATGAAGTTGTTTTTCAAAGTGGTTCCCTGAAATTATAAAAAATGGTTCCCCAAGTAGTTAAAGTTTGGACACTATTGCATTACACGCTTGAAGCATTCAGTAATTTGTTGGGTTTTTTTTTTTTAATTTTTTCAAGGTTTTACAAAAAGGGTACGGTACTATTTACAATGTAACTTTAATGATAAAGTAGACATCTGCTTTCTGCCATTATTGCAGAACTCCTTTTAAAACCTTTTAAAAATTCATTCCTAAAAATCAACAAATTTCTGCATGGTTCAAAGGTTTGATGGACTGAAAGCACCTAAAATTGAAAGAAAAAATATTTCATTCCAAGAGAACTGTGTATTTCTAACAACCGAATCTCAAGGCAATCTACTCACTACTGCATTTACACAAAGCCAAGATCTTCACAGCATAGAGCAATCCATGAGCCAAGTTTTCAACAAATCACCAACATTTGGGACTAATTAAGGAGAGAAATGAATAGAGAAAAGCAAGACTATGACATTGTTTCCGAAACATTCTTTGCGATAATCCTGAATTGAGGTAGATGATAACGCGCAAGATGATAACCATGAATTCAGGGAACTCAAGCCACAGAATTGCATTCTTAGAGTAAGAAAATAAAGGAATTTTTTTAAAAGTGAGTTTCTTTACTTTTTGGTGGAGTGATTTCAAAAGGTAACTGAAATGTCTAGTGAGACACAGGAAACCACTAGGTAACTTGACAGATGAACAGTTTGATCAAAGGGAAAAAGGTTCGTTTGGGTCTATCTAAGGAAATACAATTTTATTTTTGTGATTCTTGCATCATTGATTACCTAGAGAACATTTGACCTTCTCTGAAAGAGGCAGGGAGATTTGATAGCTGAAAGCAATTTCAGATGACACAAAAGTGTTCTAAAATCAGACCCTTCCCTCTCAGTGCAATGGGGAGGTAGGTCAAGTGTCTCATCTCTTCAAGAGACATCACCAAATGGAGAATGATCGACTGATGACCCTAATTGCATGCATCAGCTTAGTGATCCTTGCAAGTCAAAACCAGGACTTTATTTCATGACCACACCCTTAGCATCTCCACCCAGATCAAACTTTACTTGGAGTGTACTCAATTGGCTGCTGAGTGCATAGGGGGAAATTTGTCCTGATGAAGAGTTTTCCACACCCTTTGCTTATACTGGGAATCAAACCAAGGACCTTCTGCATGCAAGGCAGATATGTCAACCATTACACTCCCTGAGTGGACTGCAATGGGTGAGAGCTGGCCAAATAATACATTTTTATACAAAGATGGATCATGTTATAACCAGATAATCATTTTACCTTTTCACAAAAGACTAACTATTAGTAAATCATCAAAAGAACTGGTTTGGAATTCTGAATGTTATGCGGAATTTTGAAATGAATTATTTCAGGTTTAATTATTGAAAGGTTTGGCTAAATAGGAAAATTCTCAGAAGTGTTTTTCATTCTGAAAAATAGTGATTTTCTGGAACCATCTATCATACAGGGATCCAGACATATCATGCACAAAGAACTTTTATAAGTTCTTTCTCTTCATCTTTTATCATCATCTAACAAGACTTGAAGAAATTTTTGTGTGTATGTATGCACTGTGATTACATTGTCATGTCAAGTTTGAAGTTGTCTGGATCAGCAGTTTTCAAGAAATCTAATAAAAATAAAAATTACCGATCATAGATCAATTGTCCAAAATGATAGATCTACTTTTAGATATAAAATACCTAAATAATGATCCCTGAAGAGAAGTAACTGAGATACTTTGAAGCCAGAGTTTTGTACGGCAAACAAAAAATTATTTTATATAACAATTATGTCAGACTTCTCCACACAGCATAAAGTCAGGTCACTTCCGTACATTCAACTTCTAATGCCTTTGTCCTAGTTTTAATAATACATCATCTTCTATCTGAAAATGATTCAGGCAATTGTTTTTTTGAGAACCTCTGATGATTCCAAGTTGTTTTTATAAAAAATCTTACAAAAACATTTATGAGGGCAAGAAAGGATAAATTTTTTCAAAAAATAGAATATTATCAAAGGATGAAAAGAGATAAAAGGGAATAGATTTTGATCTTTGAAGCATGTTATATCTGGATCCCATATTTTTTCATGTCTATTACAGGTATACAATACTGTAGGAAATGATAAACATTTGATGAAATAAATCTTCCTCAGGTCAAATTCAAGACAAAATAGTAAATTTATAAAAGGGGTGGGATAAACTTGAAGCAAAAGAAATTAAGCAAAAATTTTAAAAGTTACCTCCCCTTGGACAACAACAAAAATGGTCAACTCCCATTGAATTATCACAAAGGTTATGTTGGCAAATATATTCATATCATAATTACAAATTTTACCAAATATGTATAACCAGAAAGGTAGAATGTTAGAAAAGTATTTCTTAATATTTCTATTCATTGTATATATTTTTCTTGCTCTCCTGATCTCACTTCATCTTTTGAACACAATGTTTTGCCTGTTATATCCTATAGCCTTCTTCAGGAGGTTGTAATTTGTAGAGATGGTTTGGAATGCTGAGAACAGGGGGGGTACTATTGAAACGTGAGGGTGGAATGTCTTCATTCTGCTGTCTTTTTCCAGGTGGGAGATATTCTTAGATTATAACCATATTGTTGATTGTCTGTGATGTCATAATCCTGTTATGGTCCAAAACCTAGTGCCACAGGAGTATTTTTCAAAGGAGTTATTTGGACTTATGGAAAAATTGCTGAGAGCAAGATCTACCACGTTTGAATCGAAATGAAAAAGGCACTTAACCCTTCCCTAAAAGATTTCCAATTTGAAATTTATAAGAAAAATTCTTGGAAAACAAACCAAAGTAGAATAAAATCACTTTTGATTTTCAAGGTGACAAAAATAATTCCCAACTAAATAATGTAAGCCAAATCCAATGCCAAAATGAGTTACCATGAGGATTTGAAATAGCTGTGTATGCAATTTGACAAATTATTGGAACAGGAAAAATAAAATTGGCACCCAGAGGGAATAATAAGAGTTACTTCCCTTACATTGTATTGATACAAATTGACCAACACAAATATCAAACCAAATCAAACAATACTTTCAAATAGGTTTTAATGACAGCTGAAAAACATCATGAGAAAATATGCAGTCCACCAAACAATCTTGCCCAGCGTTGAAGACAGATGGGACTATGCTAATATGGAAATTGATAGTCATTGTTCTCATTATCCTTCATGGTTTTTGAAAGCATTGATTGATTTGAAGGAAATTGTCTCTTCACTGAGAGCCTTCCATGGTTTGGCTAATAGAATGGAGAAATTCTTTCTCGGCCCAATGGAAGATTGGAGCTGGAGTTTTTGACTATATCCACAGGTTTTTTGTAGATAACCATGCAGTAAATATGTGTTTGTCTGGACACAAAGAGTGTTGACAATTTTTGTCTAATTTTGATGGTTTTGAATTAATCAAATATTATTCTGCTTCAAGTCATTAAGTTAGATGCTTTAATGAAGTTGAGATAGAAAAACCTATGGCCTCCCTGGTGACCGAAAGAACTGTATACTTCCCCAGTGGTTCCAAAGGTCAGAGTTCAATCATAGATAGAATTTTTAAGGCAGATCCCTTTCACTCGGAAGCTTTCACCACCATTTGGCCTCATGCCATACTGATCAAAGCTCAGTCATTCTTGCCTACAACATTTCTAAACTCTTACTCCGAGAGTTTCATCAAAACTCGAGCCTTAATTTACTTCCCTTCCATACCAATTTTTTTCTAACTTATTCAGGCCTCGGATTTTTTAGAGGTTACAAAGCAAGGACATAATGGATAGATTAATACTTTTCTTATTTCCTAAGAAACCCAAGAAAGTCATATATTATTTTGTAGGTTAAAAGATATGGATTTCATTTACAACAAATATAATGGTTATGTATCCAAAATGGATGCAAAATTCATACAGCACCCACCTGTGCTCCCGGCCTGAATGGATTAAAGTAAAGAAAACAAAGAATAATTAAATCTAATCTTAAGATGTCAGAACAGCAAATATACTTATGATATTTGATAGCATATAACACCCACCCAGCTCCTCATGGTGGAAAATGTGGGGTAGGACCACAAGGGTTACATTTTCCTTTTGAGTTATTTTAAGGGAAGAAAAGAGGAGTCTTGTAAGCCATCAATTATGGTAATTCAGTTCAAACACAACCAGTCTGTTAAACTCTAAAAGAAACAGAGTGGTCACTCATGAAAAGGTTCTTGAAACGTACCGAAGAAAAATAAATAAAACCATAATTTTTTAACAAGCCAGGTGATATTGCACCAGAAACCATAGAATATGGCTTAAACCCTGGGATAGACTAAGTGAGTTCCATCAATTCCTTGAAATATTATCCTGGATATATTCATTTTCACATTTTGTACCTCACCAGGACATCCCATGCTAATGCAAGCCTGAAAAAAATATCTGTTTCCGGATGGAAATAAAAATTTTTGTCTCCACAGAGTATTTTTATGCATATACACATATTGGAAGTTTGTTTTTAACTAAGACCCAAAATGAAACGCTTACTGAAGAAAATTGTTCCATTAGGGGTTAATATCAGCCCAATCACAAGAATTTCTAGTTGAAATAAAAGTTGACAGAGCTCTTTAACCAGAGATACTGATCCTGTAAAAGGTAGATCTCTTTAGCAAAGGATAATGATCCTATAATAGGCCATGGAAAATTAAAGGACCCCATTATAGGTCATGGAAGATCAAAAGTGGACAAGAAAAATTGTATGCATATTAAAAAAGAAATTAAAGAGATGATGTTCATGACATATTGAAGAAGCAACACAGCTGACAAGTCAAAGGAGGGGACTCGATCCTCCAACAAATTCATTAATCAGATCTGCAGAGGAAACAAGGAGAACAGAGATTGGTTCTGAGTATGATGATTATTGTAACCGATTAAAAAGATGTAAAAATCAGTGTAGCACGTAAATGTTTTATGATGACAGAGTGCAAGGGAGACAACTCAAATCATATTTGCTTAGAAAGTTATCCAGATTGTATTGTATCTCCTTCTGCATCCAACCAAAAATTACGGGAGTCTCTCAAAATAGCGTGACTTGCTCGAAAGCAATTTACAAAATAAGGTGGGTGATTGGGTGGTGGACCCCTAGATTTCAAAATATATCATCACCCACTCATCCAGGAAACTGTGAATAAAAACCAAATTTTATGGAAAGACTTAATATGATTAGAATATTAAATTTCTACAATTTGCAACCAATTAACACATAATTATATCATGTTTCACACACAGTTATTTTAATTTTGTGATGAAAAACAAGACCTTTTTTCACCAGTGAATTTGTTCGACATTTGTAACATGGGCGTCTACTGTCACTTTTCTGGGGGTGGGGAGAGAGAGATAAGTTTCGGGGGAGGCGGGGGATTTTTGGAATATATCTTGGTGGAAACTCTGTCTTCAGCAAATAATACAGTTGTTTCAGATGGGAACATTAAGTCAGGGTTACATTTATACTGCAACATTATCTAACTTTCAAGGCCCCTTGCCCTTCGTGACAAAGCCTGATCCAGGGAGGGGGTCAAAATTCCTGTTTGTACCCCTAGCAGACGCCCATGACACTAATCAACTTTTGATTATCCACGGTAAAGTTATAACATGGTTGTCTTTTTGGGACTAAAACAACCACGTTATAAAGAAAGGATAATATACAAATGTAGGAGATGAATAAGCATCTTGAGATATTCTCAGGTACAATGGGTCATTATGAAACAAGAAGAAATAGTCAAAAAGAGGTGAAAGGTGATTAGTACCTTCACATTTTTTTATACTGCAATAGCACCAATGATAGCAAGGAGTTTTGCATTGCAGGCACGAGGAATGGACTTCTAGTAAAAAAGACAAGAAATGGTTGACTAATACTTTGAGGTATACAATGAAAAAAATCTGTTCAAAGTAGAAGAGGCATCTATAGCATTGGCACTAAAACAGCACAAAAAGATTAACACCACAGTCGACTGTCAATAGTATATAGACACACACACACATACACAAATACATACAATAATGTACAGGCTACTCATGAAAGATGCAACATTAGTTCCTTTTTCAAATGTTGCATTTTTTTATGAACACCCTGGTCAATAATATTTTTAAATGAAAAGTGAACAGTAATCCATAACGAAGCAGCAAACATTTAATTGAAAAATAAATAAGTAGAAACCTGAAACAAGAATAAATCTTTTTTAGATTTTTTTTTGATAATCCTCTTCACGGATATAAAGAAAAATTGTATTAAGTTGTTACATGTGAATGTTACATTTTTGAATTGTAAGATAAAGGTTGATATCAACAATAAAAAACAATAGATAATTAATCAAAATATGAACT
Organism: Thysanoteuthis rhombus; assembly: GCA_963457665.1. Taxonomy (NCBI): domain Eukaryota; kingdom Metazoa; phylum Mollusca; class Cephalopoda; order Oegopsida; family Thysanoteuthidae; genus Thysanoteuthis; species Thysanoteuthis major. The sequence goes on from OY735217.1 coordinate 1,838,746, forward strand.
GTTCGGAGCAATAACCATTTCCTCATGATTCTCTTATGATAAAAGGTAATTTCTATAACATTCACCAGGTATGTTCTCATACTCAACAAAAGCACAACTTATGACTTTTCTATTATTGAATATTAAAGATATGGAGCTCAGAATACTTGAAAAGGTGATAATATGAGGGAAGAATGTCAGGTGATTATGGAGGATGCTACAATCCAAATCCAAAATAAAGTCATCGTCTCTTGACATTGTTGATTGGACACTGATCTTGATAATTCTTTGGATTCATGAGTTTCTTCAGGTTGAGAGAAGAAGATGCAGAGGGGGTGGAATCAGACAGAGAGATGAAAGAAACAGGGTGACAGAGAGACAAAAGACATTGAGTGACAGCGAGAGATGTGACAAAGAGACAAGAGATAAGGAGTGACCGGGAGACAGGCGATAAGGAGTGACCGGGAGACAGGCGATAAGGAGTGACCAGGAGACAGGCGATAAGGAGTGACCGGGAGACATGGGGAAAAAGAGTGACGGGGAGACATGGGGAAAAGGAGTGACGGGGAGACATGGGGAAAAGGAGTGACGGGGAGACATGGGGAAAAGGAGTGACGGGGAGACATGGGGAAAAGGAGTGACGGGGAGACATGGGGGAAAAGGAGTGACGGGGAGACATGGGGGAAAAGGAGTGACGGGGAGACATGGGGGAAAAGGAGTGACGGGGAGACATGGGGGAAAAGGAGTGACGGGGAGACATGGGGGAAAAGGAGTGACGGGGAGACATGGGGGAAAAGGAGTGACGGGGAGACATGGGGGAAAAGGAGTGACGGGGAGACATGGGGGAAAAGGAGTGACGGGGAGACATGGGGGAAAAGGAGTGACGGGGAGACATGGGGGAAAAGGAGTGACGGGGAGACATGGGGGAAAAGGAGTGACGGGGAGACATGGGGGAAAAGGAGTGACGGGGAGACATGGGGGAAAAGGAGTGACGGGGAGACATGGGGGAAAAGGAGTGACGGGGAGACATGGGGGAAAAGGAGTGACGGGGAGACATGGGGGAAAGGAGTGACGGGGAGACATGGGGGGAAGGAGTGACGGGGAGACATGGGGGGAAGGAGTGACGGGGAGACATGGGGGGAAAGGAGTGACGGGGAGACATGGGGGGAAAGGAGTGACGGGGAGACATGGGGGAAAAGGAGTGACGGGGAGACATGGGGGAAAAGGAGTGACGGGGAGACATGGGGGGAAAGGAGTGACGGGGAGACATGGGGGAAAAGGAGTGACGGGGAGACATGGGGGAAAAGGAGTGACGGGAGACATGGGGAAAGGAGTGACAGGTAGCCGTGGGGAAAGGAGTGACAGGTAGACGTGGGGGGAAGGAGTGACAGGTAGACGTGGGGGGAAGGAGTGACAGGTAGACGTGGGGGGAAGGAATGACAGGTAGACGTGGGGGGAAGGAATGACATGTAGACATGGGGGAAGGAGTGACAGAGTGATAAGGGGTGACAAGGAGATAAAAGGGAAAAGGTGACAGATGTTGAGACGTAGTGACGGAGAGACAAAGTAACAGCGATACAGAAGAGTGATAGTGATACAAAAGAGAAGGAGTGACAACAAGGTAAGAGAGGTGTTGAGAAGATGTGATAAGGATTAAAGAGGAGCGGGTGACAGAGAAAGACCTTTAGAAGGAGTGAGAGAGAGGTACATTGAGAAGGGGAGATAGACGTTGAGAAGGAGTGACAGCGAGACAACAGATAGTGACAAAAGAGAAAGGGTGACAAAGACGGGAGAGACAAAGATGAAAAAGAGTGAGAGATGGAAGAGAAGACAAAAGAGAAGGAGTGATAGAAACGATAGAAAGGAGTGATAGAGACGATAGAGAAGGAGTGACATATAGACGATAGAGAAGGAGTGACATACAGACGAAAAAAGGAGTGACAAATGGATAAAGGGAGAGTGACAGATTTTGATCACAAGTGACAGAGACGAGATCAAAGAGAATGAGTGACAAAGAGAGAAGGAGTGACAAAGAGAGAAGGAGTGACAAAGAGAGAAGTGACAAAGAGAGGAGTGACAGATATGAAAGAGAATGGGTGACAAACAGACTGAAGAGAAGGAGAGATAGAGAGAGGGACGTTTAGGAGGAGGGAGAGAGAGGGATGTTGAGGAGGAGGGAGAGACAGAGAGGGACGTTGAGGAGGGAGAGAGACAGAGAGGGACGTTGAGAAGGAGTGGGAGGCAGAGAGGGACGTTGAGAAGGAGTGGGAGGCAGAGAGGGACTGAGAGAGAGGGACGCAGAGAGGGACTGAGGGAGAGGGACGCAGAGAGGGACTGAGAGAGAGGGACGCAGAGAGGGACTGAGAGAGAGGGACGCAGAGAGGGACTGAGAGAGAGGGACGCAGAGAGGGATTGAGAGAGAGGGACGCAGAGAGGGATTGAGAGAGAGGGACGCAGAGAAATTACTTGGAGAACATAGAGCAGCTTATTTGAAAACTTTCTGATGAATGTGTCATTTGATAATTGATCCAGCCTTTATGAAGATTGGGAATTTCATGATTAAAGACATTACATGAACATAGATTGGTCAGATAAGGAAAGTATTACTTCACACTTTGACTCAAAAAGACAGCCACATTTGATATGACTGACTGTAAACAGTTGGAGTTAGTTGAAGTGAAAGCACAAAGTGGGGGGTAGGTATACACACAAACACGCACACAATTCTGTTGGTGTCAGGGGGATGGTGGGGTGGGGCGACACACCAAATCAACAGATAAATTCAAATGCTACCCTCTTAAAACAGACAAGATGTAAATAAAATGATTTCCTAAAATCTGATTATTTCGATCAAGTATTTCCTCTATTTCAAAGACACACAAAACTTGAGATGCTGATTACAATCACATGGTTCATTGCAAATTATACCTCAATACAAAAAGATTTCCTTCCGTTTCATGAACAATTATAAAGTTTGTTTCTGTTGCATCATGTAATCAAAATCCAAGAGAACTTGAAGGGGAAATTTCACTTTAGGAAGGAGACACAAAGCTTCAGGTGAAAAACTAATACATCATTCGTGCTAATCAAATCTCTCTTATTCAAGATTCAAGATGACCAGTGACATATTTTCCTATCATTTTCTTTTCAAAATCATAATCCAATTCTCAATTCAAAATTTTTCAATTAAGAATAAAATTAATTTTCTACCAAGTTTAATTACCATATTTATTTGTATTTAATACACATTTCTTTCCCAGATTTTCAAAACTAAAAATTAGGGGTGTGCTTTATACACAGAATCTAAATGTAACCTTTTTTTTCGGTCAGGTGCAGGGCCATAATCAGAATGGCATGACCGCAAGTAAGTTATATTTATATTATCTAAGCTAACTAGTGTGTAACAAAGAGTTTAAATCGCGAAAATGATGTTATATTTTTCTATGGTAATGATAATATATTAAACATTTATTATATCTCACAAGTCGAGTATGCTTTAAAGAAGTGAATTGAATAATAAATGATACAAAGGAAACATTGTTGCCTATTATACATGAGAGATTTTTTTCTAGGATATCATTGCCTATAATTAGCAGAGTTCATTATATACGAGTGAGTATTATACACAAATAAATATGGTAAACAGACAGTTTTCTGTAAGCATATCGCTTTTCAGGAAAAGGTTTCTCTTTTTGAAATGTAATTATAGAAAAGAAAAGATTCCCCTAAGCATTCTTTCATACACACATAAACCGTCAAAATTCAACAAGCCAAAACAATTTTATGAATGCAAGGAACTGCATGAGCAAACGCCGGAACAAAGACTTTTTTTTTTCAGAACAAGAAAGATTCCAAGTCATCATTTAGCAAAAGGCAGAAAAGAGTTGTTAGTAAAATGGTCCAAGATTGAGGCAAACAGTTTTGGTATAAGCAATGGTTCAAATCCAGGAGAGTGCACTTCCTCCCTCCATGCATCCCAGAATGCCAAAGAAAGCTAACCACAGATGCACACAAAAGGGGAGGCAACTCATGTTTGGCTCTCCACTCACATTTCAAATGTTTGGATTTCAATCGACAGCTCTGCTGGGCAAATTTTTGTCGCCTTGTACCTTCTCTTTTCTTTTCATTTTTCATTTCAACTCCTTGAAAGAAATTGGTATTAGCTACTTTGTTAATTTCTTTCATCTCATTCACATTTGATTTTTAATTAGTTCTTCTTATATAAATATAAGTTTATATTTTCACACTACAGTCATCAAATTTTTTCCACCATGTTTTGATTAACAAATCTTTTCAGATGGCTACAGAAGAACGACAGACTGTGAAAAAGGATAATAACCAGAAAAGTTTCTTGAAGAATGTGCCTTTGACAGTCAGAGATTTGCAAATCAAAACATTATCAACAAAAATCTTATTCAGCGGAAGTGCGTTATGTTTATTCTATATTTTTAGTAATCACTATGAATACAAGATTTTAAAAGAACAAATATATATATACATATTTAAAAGCAATTCAAATTTCATGTTTGAAAAGAGCATTTTATAAAATTATTCAGTAGAGCATTTACTCCAGCCTCTCCAAATCAATCCAAATTCCATATTTGTGGTTTTTCAAATTATAGATGATCACAATACACATCTAAGTCTTTTGACGTGTGGTGAATTGTCTCTAATACATGTATGGATCCGCTCCATGGTTTTATTCAAGGTGATATAAATAGCAACAGCAACGCACTAGACTCAGTGTCAAGATGCCAAAATCATCATGATGCAGTCCTTGGTCCGGTAACGTGTCATAGGAGCACCTATTTCCACAGGTATGTCTCCAGTAAGATAGCAAGCTCCTTCAATGCTAATTGCATAGCAGAGCAGTATTGAGCACCATTTTCTAAGTCTTTGGTAGGACTCGGACATGGATTGAACCCACAACCAAACAAACACGGGCCACGGTTTTCATTAGAAAAGAAAACAAATATTCAATTCATCAATTTTCAACGATGTTTCTTCTTAGTTGCAGCAAGAAGAGCATCTTGTAGTAAATAGACGATTTGATACAATTTTAAGTATTCTTCTAAAATAAAGATTTATCCTAATTTTTTTAAATCAAAAAGAAAAATAAGCAAAAGAAATTATAATATAGGTTAAAACAAAACATTCTTTTTCAAGTCACTCCCCAACACATCCACTGATGGTGTTGATAGGAGCCAAATTAGCTTAACACTTTCAAGTCTACCCTATGAAGGTGTTTAATTTCTAAAATAGGATCTTCCGGACAACTTCTAAAAGAGATTAATAGAACACATACATATATATATAATTAATAATTGTGTCATCCACATACAGCTGTTTCGTTGTATTACAACTCTTCAGTGTGGCTATAGACTAGGTATTCTTTCCAGTACTGCTAGGTGGGGTTGAAACCTTCACTATGGACCCAGAGACAGATGTTCTACCCCTACCCTATGCAGAACTGGACAGTCGGTGGGACCAAATTGGGCAATCTATTTTATCTATATATGCGTAATTCCCTATCTACCAGAGTGCTCAATTCCAGAGTTAGAAGTGCATTGTTATAGAGACCTCAGGATATACAGGATGTCGCTAAATTAATGCCCCAATTTGTACCAAAATTAATTCCAGTTCTCAAGGAAGCAACTATTAAATTACTATTAGAAGCAACTGTGCTCCTCTTACATGGAACTGGCATTGATTAAAGGAAAAATTGGGCATTAATTTTGTGACATCCTGATCATGTCCCTTGAGTCTTCAAAGGATGAACTGACAGTGACAAATGAGAAATAAAACAAACAGGAAAACCGGATTGATTCAAAAAGGCTGAAATAACTATTTGCTATAGCAGAGAGCTTGGCGTAATATTTCAAGAATTCATACTAGAAGAAGTCATCCACAAAATGAAAAACATTTTAGTTCAAAGGAAAATCTTACAATCTGAAAATACAACTATATTATATATACATACAGCGGCGTAGCTAGAGATGTGGGGACCTGGGAGGGGGGGTTCTTGAGGAGGCCCCTCTAACTTCTGGTAAGACTTGATGAAAAAGGAGAATTTGCAATAGACATGCAGTTTCATCTAATTGGTGAAAATCAATCTCAAAGACAAAATTTCTATTCAGGCAATTCATGTTTGTACACATATATTCTTGTTTTTGTATAATATCAGTACAAATGCAGTAAGAGAACCATAATCGATAAAGTTTCTGGGGAATCCCCCAATTAGGGGCCCATGGGGTATTTTCAAATAGCCCCCTCCCTCAGCTACGCCTCTGCATACAAACACACACACACACATGGCAATACATAAAAATTCTGATGATGGTATGACAAATATTTGCTCAATATAAACAACAAAGCATTTTACTAATTAAGAAGAAGAAATAATCGTCAAAAGAGAAAAAAGGACAATGATATAGCTGAAATTAAGAAGTGATGAGCATATATATATATATAAATATATATTTATATAACACACACACTTTTATATAAAAATGTACACTTGGTCAAAGAAATTAACATGAAACATAAGAAGCTTCATTCAAGACAGCAAAAAAAAAGAAGTCAAGAGTGAACAAAAGACTAATGTCCAAGTTAGAGAAAACTGTAATAGAAATTCTTCATGCAGAACACACTCTCACATACGAATAAATGTTTGTTAGTTCATCTAAATATCATTGACACACCCAAGGCAATATGTTTAAGACACACCCAAGGCAATATGTTTAAGACACACCCAAGGCAATATGTTTAAGACACACCCAAGGCAATATGTTTAAGACACACCCAAGGCAATATGTTTAAGACACACCCAAGGCAATATGTTTAAAACACACCCAAGGCAATATGTTTAAGACATACTCAAGGCAACGACAAAAAAAGGGAAAGAATTTGATAAACATCGTTTGTGGAGATAAAATCAAATAAGACTCCAAATCTATAACAGATCATCAACCCAGAATGGATAAATATTCAACACACGTCAAATACGAAACAATATATTTTTCAACTTGGGTCTCATCCTCCATGAATATTAACCTATTTAACAATCAGTGCTTTCTCCAAAAATATTCATAGATTCCTGGATTACAAGTGCTAAATGCGAAGATTTTCGTTGTTCTAACAGTACTATACCTCCATACATAGCTATACAATTATGTGACCCAGTTCCCCATCTCATCAGTGGTCTCAAGGAAACAGGTAGCACAATAGGGAGTAGAACTGTAAAAAATCAAGTATCAATAATAGCGTCAATAATATATAACAATGAAGACGATATCTTTAAAAAAGATATTTTAAAATCACAAGTTTATTATCCATGGTCTGAGATCATCTGACAATCCAGGCTTAAAATAGCAAAGATGAAAATAATCAAAAATATTGGTCAGGTAAGTCACTCAATAGGAACTGCCACGTGACCCACATCTTTAGGCAGCATGCCATGTTTGGGTTGATCATTTAAAAAGTTGGAAAAAAGGGGGGGGCAACAGATAAGTTGCTTGTTTAGGGAGGGGGGGGGTATCATTAAGAAGTTCAAACTAAAAAAAAAAAAAAAAAAACAAGCAAAAACGCAGCCGGGCACAAAATGAGAACCAATTCACCATTAACTTACATTGTAAATTAAACCCCAACTAAAAACCTCTTCTGAGGGTAGATTTTTGAAAAACAAAGATCTGTATTTGCTAGACATAATAAGGAGTAAATGTTTGGATTTTCAGACTTCTAGCTCCATCTGTGCAGCCATTAGTGCAGCTGACCAACTTGAAAACTGAAGAAACCTATGTTGACAGTTCTGGTTGACAGTTTCTAATAAACAGGAAAGATTTGTTGAGCGTACCATACAAGGTTCATAGGGAAGTCAGAATGGAACACTACAGCTAAAGACTTGAACGCAGATGCATCTGGAAGCATCAGAATAAGGGGTCATGATTAGAAAGAATCTGATTTAATATTGCGAAATGTTAGCAAGGGCGTACTTCATTTCTTCCCTTATTTGGCCTGCACATCCACTTTGTTGGCAAATCGAGGCCTATTCCTTGTCCCCCTAAAAATCATTAGGGTATCTGGATATGCTTCTGGATGTGAGGACAGGTATGAGTTCACACTAGTCTTGGGGAAAACAACCCATTTGATATCTGACCCCTTTTTCTACACAAGACAACAGTTTTCAAAAAGATCAGAAAGGGATTTAACATAAACAAAGAAGTTGAAAAGTGAGAAAGGTTTACAATCTAACAATAACTCAAATGAGGCAGGCTGAATTCTTTGTTTTTAATTCCAATTTTCGACTCAAGAATATTTTGTAATAAGGGTACTAATTACCCGGCTTTGTTTATACCATTTCTAGTTTGATTAAAAAAGTTAAGTAAAACTTCGCTTAGTCATTATTAAATCTGAGAATTCCAGATTTTATTAGTAAAACCAGTAACCACCGCAAGCAAGTCACCTTGGCAATTTTCTTGGATTTCAACTTCATCTCTTTCAGCTGAAATTAATCCAACTTTTCAATCATTCATAAATTAAAACTTTAAACAAATGTAAACTATTTATTCTCATTATTGGATCAAATACTGTAACAATATTTTTTCTTTAATTTTGACTGGTTTTCACCTTTATCTTGATTTTTATCACAACTCAGGCCATCATTCTACAACTCTGAGTAAACAGCACAATCAGAGTAATGAGAGATAGGTACTGTATTGAGTAGTAGGTCTCAAATATGAAAAAAGCCTGGCTGCTACTCGGTCAAATTCTACTCTAAATCCTATTCCAATGGATGATTACAGCAACTTCTGTATTGTATAAATGAAAATTCATAAAAATAGCTTTTTTTACTATAAATGTATTTATCAGAATGAAAGTTGCCCTTGCATATCTAAAGGATGAATTTTGTAGATTTGAAAGATTTGTCAGTTAAGTTCAGTCAGTAAGACACCAGTCCACAGATCAATTGGTCATGATTTCAAAATAGGAAAATATTAATCTAATAGATGTAGATATCTATTAGAATTAAATAAGCCCTTGTTTTATTTATGACATAAATTTTGGTAGATATGTAAGATTTGTCACTTTAGTCAGTAAGAGACGTGACGACTAATTGGTAGGTTGTGATTTCAAAATCACTGTAAGGGAATGTTGTTCTTGTTATGGTAGAAAAATAAAGTCAACACCAGACTTGGATTGGAGTTTGACAAAATCATGGTGTGAATAGTAAAGAGTGAGTTTAAAGTGAAAAATGGTCTTCTGTAAAGCATGATAATCTCTGTGACTTAATGGTTAAGGCAGTCAGCAAGGCACATACGGGATTGCCTCTAGCAATGAGCAGAATGAGTTTGATTCTCAACAGAGGCTTACTCTTTATTTCTGACTGTACTGTTTCCTTGTAGTAATCATGGTCCGAGTCAATGTTATGATAAAAACATTGAAAGATTAAGATGAAGATAAAAACGGATCAAAATCAATTTTTTAAAATGTATACTAGTCATGAATATAAAGGTTTTAAATTGAAGGAAAATATCTATAAAGACGTTGAGCCTTGATTGGGATTTGATCCTAAGAATAGGGAAGACTGAAAAAAAAAAAAAAAAAGGGTTTCTAAAAATGGAGAGGGTCATTTTTTTTTCTTTACAAAGGGAAAAAAACTGCAGAAAATTGAAAGGAAAAAAAGTAATCAAAAAAATACTTCTACTCGATTCATTCATGACAAAGACAGAATTATGTCACAGAATTTTCCCCAATTTTTCTTACTGTATAAAGGTGTATAAGTTGACTTTTCAAGCATACAGCATTTTTCTTTGTGGATTGTTTTAGTCTGTTTAGACCACAGTTTTGCAAACTTTTGGCAACGGCAACACACTTTTTGAAAATAATTTTTTTTCACAACACAATGAGTGAGTTTGCCAAGCCAAAAAATATAATGTCATCTCAGCAGTTCAAATGACTCTGAAAAAGTATTGTCAGAAATCTATACAAAATTATACTTAATTTTGCAACACACCTAAAGATTATTGGTAACACACTAACATGTTGCAATGTACAGTTTGGAAAGTTTTGATTTGAACTTGACAGTCTGCCTTATTTTGCACAATTGATTTATCTGAAAAATATTGGACTGAACTGGATTAAATGATTTGCTTTTGGAATCAACTTATACACCGGTATATACAGTAATATATTCATCTCCATCCCAACTCAAAGTCATATTTTTGCTATCTGTGGAACTAATCCTTCATTTTCTCCTTAGTTATGTACAAATACTCTATGTTAGAGGATTTTGGATGCAATCTGTTACAGCATGGCAGCCATTAAGGATATTGAGACCATTCTGAACCCAATGAATGGTATCAAGCCATACCAAGCCGAAAAAAACAGAAACAAACAAAAAATGCAAAGTGAGTGATGATGAGTTTACGTCTCTTTCTAAGGACCAGAAATGCCTCTTTGAAAAGAAGAAGTAATCAAGTGTTGGATACCAAAAATGACTCATCATTCCTTCCTTGATTCTCTTCTGGCTTTTTTTTTTTTCAATCATAAGACTTTCACACGGGGAAGAATATCCAGAAAGATTAATTTTCTTCCTTAAATCAGTAACTTCCAAGAAAATGGGTCTGTAAAACTTCACAAAAAGGTTATCTTCCTTACAAAAGTAATTTGGAAGAACAAAGACGTAAGTCTCAGAAAAACTTGAGTCAGAGTTATGTAATCCAGGGGGTGGGGTTGTATACCGAATAAATTAGTTTTATTACAAAATCCGGAGAAAAATATAAATAAGTAAAACCGTAAGCATTTTATTCCATCAGATTTTAATCTTTAATGAATCATCCTCTCCTCCCTAACAATCTCTTTCTCTTCAAAACATTTCCTTCATTTATCTTTTCTCTCAGTTTTTCTGTCCCTATGGCTTTCCCTCTCAGCCCTTGCCATTTTGCTTTCCTCATTTTCCTTGAATCATTTCATTTCTCTTTTTCCTTCTCAAATTTATCAATGCTTTATCCAAGAAGTCGGGGAAAGAAAATCCACTTTATTTCCATTTAAATGTAAAATGGCCATTGTTGAAAAAGAACTATCAAACATTGTGGGATTTATCTATATTCATTGTTCTTATAAATGACCTCAGCAAGGGGCATAACTTTTTCCATGAATTTTTACAAACCCATTTTCTCAGAAAGTACCAAAAATTCTTATCATTTTTAATAAATCATTTAATGTGACCAACAGTGAAATTCAAAGCTGAAACGCTCCTTCTTAAATTCTGCCAGATTTGTAAAGTTCTCTGTATACTATCAAGACCAGCAACCACCTAGAGTGGACTATGACAAGTACTTCTGTAAATGGGACCAAAACCCACCCTTTCTATCGTATAAACATGCCTTTGAAGTTGATATTTAGCATATATGTATGTATACTAAATGGTCTACTAAAGCTTAAACAAAGAACAAAAGAAAAACAGATCAACATACTATTAAATATAAAAATATTTTTGATTTTTGTAATAAATCATTTCAAGTTCATAGTTTGTTGTCAAACTCATTCAGTATTAAACAAGTTACTAAACGACTATGAAAATTGAGTGGAAAAATGGTACTCTTGTAATAGATGGGTCCAGGATATAATATACGTAAAAGACTGACAGTTATTCCCCTTGCAATATTGTATTTAAATAGATTGTTGAATAACTTTGTACAAAATTGTGTATCAAATCAATATTAAATTCATAAAGATCAAAAATGAATTATCGTATTTATGTCAAGACTCACGAATTCAAAAATAATCTTGCAAGAAGATTCACTTTTAGTCTTTAATGCATCTCATGCCCTGCACCCCACTAGTACAAGAGTACCAGAAAAAACAGTAGTTAGTACCTGCAAACTCAAAAAAAAAATTTCAATTTTTTTTACAATTCATTTCAACTCTATAGATTGTTCCAGCAAACTGAGGGTTATCAAATTGAATCACAGAAGTAAATTAATTTCCAAAAATAATTAAGCTCAAAAAATAATTTCAATTTCTGTATCAATAAATTTTTTCAACTCTATAGTTTGTTTTTGCTGGTCCTTATGCAGAATTGTCAACAATAAATACCTATATACTTATATTGTTTTTCTTCCAGTGAAAATCAAATACTAATATATTTTGATCTAGAGAAAACAATCTTATATTCCCTCATTGCATTTCTCATTTGGACATTCCCATCTGGAGTATTCCATTGGGTGGAGAGGAGGATGACTTCTGGAGTATTCCATTAGGTAGAGAAAGGGTGACTTCTAGAGCTAATCAAGGTATTTTTAAAAAAGAACCCCAAGTTCAACAAAGCGTCCACCATCTACAGTATCAAAGGGAGGAAGAGGAAAATGAGGACAATTCACCCAAAAGTCTGGCCCAAGTTTTATATCAATCCAACATGATATGGCCAAAAAACTGATATTTCACATATTAGGGACCAACCGACAGAAAAGTGTTTTACAGTGATGTGTGGACACATCTAAGAAGAAAACAGAATGGATTTTAATTATTGGCCAGTGGAATCATTCATCCTTTACTGAATAAACTTTGAAAAAGTTAATAACTATACTCAACCAAAAATATAGTCAACAGATTTTGTGGTCCTCGAGAGTTCAAAGTTTCCTTAAAAGATCCTACGAATGACTACATTGTCACAAGTATGTGCGTAGGTAGTAGGATACAACATGGGTCCAGGCATAACATGAATAAAAAGATTAAAAGTTATTTCCCTTGGATCAACTGATGATGGGCTAAAGATTGCAGTTCAACCTCCATAACAATTTTCTCCATTCTTATGTTAAAGATAGGATATCTGAAAATAAGCACAGTATATCACCATCATCAATTTGTTTTTTCTTCCGATTAGTCACAAATAAATAATGGCAATACTTCATTTGAGAATTTGGACAACTTGAGACTACTGTCACTATCATTTCCGGGTTGTAGTCTACTTGCGACTATCATTTCCAGGTGTATTCTTCTTGCAACTATCATTTCCGGGTGTATCATACTTGACAATATAATTACCAGGTGTATTCTACTGAACAGTATTAATACCTGTTGCCTGTACACATAAGGGGAAAATATTTTGATTTTCAACCCTCGAGCGTCATTGGTGAGGCCAGTACAATAGTTTCTAATTAAAGAGGACGATGTACATTGCTTACTTGTGTAGATTTGGGCCTTGGAATAAAGATGGGAAAGTTTGGTGGGGAGGCTAATTTGATGCTGCAATCTTCAGCCTACTATCAGCTCAATTTAATCCAAGGGGAATAACTTTTAGTCTTTTACGCATATCATGTCAGCACCCCAGTACAATTATCATAGTACCAACATGAGTATGTGTGTGTGCATGTGTGTGTATGTGTGTGTGTGTGTGTAGACAAGTGCATGAGAGGAACAAGAAGTCATACAATCAAAGTTCAAATAATTCATGCATAGGAGAAATAGAATTGAAATACTTACAAGATGACCGAAAAGAACCAAGTATCAAGAGAATAAAAACTGGGGTTTTTTTTGGTTAACTCTTAAATTCATTCAAATTAGAAAATTTTTTTTTAAAAGAAAATGGTAATTCAAGGAAAGTAACTCAGGATTAAAATTACATCCCTTGCACTTTACAGTAATGTTTTTTTTTAATTTCTTCAATTCAAAAGAGTTCAATTTTTAAATCCTATTCATTGGAGAGTTTCACAGCAGTTACAAGCAGTCTATGAATCTAAGAGTCAAAAATCTTTGTACGATTACCAATAGTTTTAAAAAACATAAAAAAGCTACTAAAGCCTTGATTATCTTTTGTGAGAAGACAACAAAAGCTTATGCAGCCATATTTCAGCCATCATGCACCACTGAAAAAAGTTTTGTGTAAGTGTCGTGCCAGCCAGCCAGCCATAACCAAGACAATGGCAAGGCAGCACACTAAAAGGCCATTGGCTGAAAAAAGGATATAAAAAGAGCCAATCGGCTTGAGCCATGACTTAGAAGCAGAAAGTAGTGACAGCAATTGTAGAAGCAGTGACAAAGATGTCACCATTTAAATAAAATAGGGAGGTACACACACACACACAGACATAGGAAGTAGGGTGGAATGAAAATAAAGTTTTTCTTAAATTTCAAAAAAGTGTAGTATCTAAACCCTGACAGATGTGTCAAAATTGAGATAAAAATCAATTTTGGGTGGTCACCACCTCTTCTGTCCTAGCAATAGATCTGAATGCGTACGGCCATGTATCAATTTATTTTTATATCCATGTATCAAGGCCACACCAATAGAGCTAGAGTGCTAAAAAAAAAAAAATCAAACATTTACTCCCGATTATGTCTTCAAAAAATGTTTTTTGTTTAACAAGAATTCTCCACCGAAATAATTTTTTAGCGGAGAGTTCAATTTACTAAGGGAGTTCATACTATACTGATCTCTTCGTCCGTGTCTGGCATTGTGAATAGACCTGATACATTCAGGTCAGTTGCCATGGTAGAGGAGGTGGTAACAAGCCACAAATCATTTTTTTAACTTAATTTTGAAATATTTGTCAGGTTCTGAGTACTACAATTTTTTTGTTTAGATATTTCACTTCACCTTGATAGGAAGCCATATGTTAGTCCAAACAATGAGGAGGAGGAGGAGGAGAAAAAGAGAGCAAGAGAAACAAGATGCATCAAAAAAGATCAGAAATAAGAACTGCTCCCTCAGAAAAAAGGACAGAGGGAGCTGTTATTAAAAATATATTATTCAGAGGAAAACATTGGTGCCATTCAAATATTGGCATTAATCCAAAAGTACCAAAATCGATTTAACGACAAATTGGACTTCATGCCGTGAATGAAATTTATGCAAAAAAGTTCAGCAAAAAATAAAACAAAACTCGAACGGGGAAAAGGGCAAGGATGCTGTTAGGGGGTCAGTAATCACCCACTCCACACTTTGTAAGTATACAGGCAGGAGTCAGAAAGTAGAAAATAGAGGGGAAGAGCTGCCAACAGAATTTATAGGTCAGTAATTGAATAATTCAAAATAAACTGGGTTATTTTAGAAGGGAATTCCCTAATCCAGATCTACAAGAAGCCAAAATTGAAACAAATGTTAACAAAAAGGTTGTAGTAGGTCTTAAATTCATTTTTTTTAAAAAAGAAGTCATTATCAAGGGGATAAACTTACGATACCCTTTTGACCATAAAGTGATTTTTTTTCTATTCAATTCCAAGAGTTCCATCATTTTCAATTTTACTCATTGCAGAGTTCCACTGTAAATCTCAAGTAATTACAATTGGTTCATGAATTTAAGAGTGAAATTATTTATATATATATATATATATATATATATATATATATATATATATATGTATGTATATATATATATATATATAGTTTTAAAAAATCCCAACTGATTTAAAGCATTTTTTACCCTATGATAGCTGTAATTAAGAGCTCTTTATCACACAATGATCCAATGTTTAGGTATTGTATCAACAAGATAAATCATTGCCCATAGTTTTAAGAAAGGTCATTAACATTCAATGGATTTTTTGGATGCTTAAACTCCTTATGTGTAGTTAAGAATGTTTCTGCCAATCTACGATGGTAGTAAGAAGAATTTTTTCTCCAATGGTAGCAACGCTTATAATGTTGAATTCGAGAGTTTTCCTTTCCTCTCCATGTTAGGCATCTATTTCCATACATTGAAGCCTGGATTATTGACAGGGAATGCTGCTGGAAACTGGATAAAATCCAAGTGCCAGCACACATCAACATGTCAATAGAGTGTATAAGTCAAACAAGCGCTGAATCCAAACCAATATGGCTTCCGCTTCTCAACAGTGGAAATCCAGGCCTAACAAGGAAAGAACAAAGATATCGCACTAATCCAATGTTATAACATTGATACTAAAGGAAAAATTCTGTTTACCATCATCACATTGGTACACCAGAAGATGGCCATGAAAATGAATTGTCCGAAACGTTGAGTGAACAACACAAATAACAAGGTGTTCAACTGTCTGAAAAACTCTGAGATGATAAGTCTTTCTATACAGGAATTCATTCATAAGAAATGAATAAAATATCATAAGCTGGAACGGATGGAATACATTTCTTTTCAATATTCAACTAGTCAGTATTGAAAATGATTTATTTCTAATATTCAACTACTCAGTATTAAAAATGATTTGTTTCTAATATTCAACAAGTCAGTATTGAAAATGATTTCTTTCTAATATTCAACAAGTCAGTATTGAAAATGATTTCTTTCTAATATTCAACTAGTCAGTATTGAAAATGATTTATTTCTAATATTCAACTACTCAGTATTAAAAATGATTTGTTTCTAATATTCAACAAGTCAGTATTGAAAATGATTTCTTTCTAATATTCAACAAGTCAGTATTGAAAATGATTTCTTTCTAATATTCAACGAGTCAGTATTGAAAATGATTTCTTTTTAATATTCAATTAGTCAGTATTGAAAATGATTTCTTTTTAATATTCAATTAGTCAGTATTGAAAATGATTTCTTTTTAATATTCAATTAGTCAGTATTGAAAATGATTTCTTTCTAATATTCAACTAGTCAGTATTGAAGCTGATTTCTTTCTAATATTCAACTAGTCAGTATTGAAAATGATTTCTTTTTAATATTCAATTAGTCAGTATTGAAAATGATTTCTTTCTAATATTCAATTAGTCAGTATTGAAAATGATTTCTTTCTAATATTCAATTAGTCAGTATTGAAAATGATTTCTTTCTAATATTCAATTAGTCAGTATTAAAAATGATTTATTTCTAATATTCAATTAGTCAGTATTGAAAATGATTTCTTTCTAATATTCAATTAGTCAGTATTGAAAATGATTTATTTCTAATATTCAATTAGTCAGTATTGAAAATGATTTCTTTCTAATATTCAATTAGTCAGTATTGAAAATGATTTCTTTCTAATATTCAATTAGTCAGTATTGAAAATGATTTCTTTCTAATATTCAATTAGTCAGTATTGAAAATGATTTCTTTCTAATATTCAATTAGTCAGTATTGAAAATGATTTCTTTCTAATATTCAATTAGTCAGTATTGAAAATGATTTCTTTCTAATATTCAACTAGTCAGTATTGAAGCTGATTTCTTTCTAATATTCAACTAGTCAGTATTGAAAATGATTTCTTTCTAATATTCAACGAGTCAGTATTGAAGCTGATTTCTTTCTAATATTCAACGAGTCAATATTGAAAATGATTTCTTTCAAATATTCAACTAGTCAGTATTGAAAATGATTTCTTTCTAATATTCAATTAGTCAGTATTGAAAATGATTTCTTTCTAATATTCAATTAGTCAGTATTGAAAATGATTTATTTCTAATATTCAATTAGTCAGTATTGAAAATGATTTATTTCTAATATTCAATTAGTCAGTATTGAAAATGATTTCTTTCTAATATTCAATTAGTATTGAAAATGCTATGTTTTGGTTTACATTTAAGAGTATAGATGAGATACACTTTTCATATTTTGTGTACATAACCATATAAAATGACATAATCAATGTATTGCTCATTTCAACTGGGTAGGTACCGCAAAATATTACTAATTGTAGCAATGATCAGACACTTTTATAAAAAATTCTAACACATATTGCAATATTTCAAATATCTGCCTTCATGATTTAATCTTGGTTTCAAATACAAAAAAAAGCACAAAGTTAGTCTTAAAAAATGAAATTTTTTTTTGTGTACTTAAATTAGGTTATAGACTGTTTTCAATGTCAATTTTTGTCATCAAAAATTAACTTTGATTATACCAGAATTGATGCCTGCCGACAGAAAAATTCTAACTCTGTGATTAATACTAAAGCAGCTGTTATAGAAATATAAGATTTTAAAAAAAGTTTACTTAATGATTACTCAACAGATTGAGAAGTACACACTAATATTCAATATTCAGCATAGATAACATTTTACATCCAATTAGTTTATAACAAATATTACAGCTTTAAATGACAAATGGGCAGCCTTTTTTGTGGACTCTGGCCAACCTAAACATTTATCTAAAACTTATATAACTTTTCTCAAAGAGCCAATTCTATAGTTTATACTGCAGAAGTGTTTTGAATTCACAAATCAATTATATATTCATTACTCATACATTTGTCAAGAACAGAAATTAAGTATGCTACAAAAGATGAAAAATGTCATATATGGCCCAGTAGATTAAAAAGGTTGCCCATGCCTGATTCAAATTATTTTGAATCTTATTGATCAGTTGATAAACTTTATGGATTAGTGAAGTCCAACTTGTATTTTTTTTATGATACAACCTCCTGGGGAAAAAAAGGTAGTGTCTGCTCTATGTTTGTGCATGTGTATGTATATGTATATATACATACATATATATTTTAATCATTTCCAATGTCTCTTTTGATAAGCTCATTAACCTTTAGCACTCTGTAGGCAACTTCATTAGCTGAGCAAAATGTTTGTCCTGACACTGCAGGTTATTACAATAACCAAACAATTGTGTGCTTTAATTATTTTGGTTGTGTTATGTCAATTTCAGTTATACATCAACAATGAACAGACACATGTTACAGGCTTTTGAAGTTACTAAGTGCACTAAATCATGGCACCCTTGAGAAAAAAAAATACTGAATGCTAATTGTTAACCTGCCAATATTCTGACTTTTCTATCAAAACAGGACATAATGTCAGAAACTCACAAGGAAAGCAGCTAATAGACACCAAAGTTATAATTTTCAATGCAGAGATTAAACTGTTTTCATTGAACTTCTCAGAAAGACAATGAGGTAGATTCCTGGAATCTTGATGTAAAGTGAAGATAACTCCTGTCAGCTTTAAAATGATTATCTCCCTTCTGAAAGAAGACAGATTATTCTTATTTTAAACAAATCTAATTGTGGATTTGTTTTTTCTTATTTGCCATTTTCATCATTGAGTGGGCAAGTGTGTAAAATCATAAAGGTTGTTATGGCAATGAATTTGCTCTTGTTTATTTTATTTGACATCATTTTCAACATCGAGTGTGCAAGTGTTTTCTTTGTTGTTCTTGAAACAAGGGAAATAATCCTTTGTTAATTTAAGACCAACAGGAGTTATCTCCATTTTACAGACATATTCTGGGAATCAGTGAATAATGTTATAGGCTGCATCGAAGATTACCTTCCAAACAGAAGTCCCTCCCAACAGACACCTTAGTTACAACTTGCTACTTGCTGTCTTTTTCAACTCCGAGATCTGCACAGAGCAAAGGCTTCAAAAAGACAAAAAATGTTAGGGGGGGGGAGGGGTTAAAAACTCTTCAAGAAAACATTTACAATTGCAAAACCTTGCCGCAACCATCAATCTCTTTCAAATGTTCCTCTCAAAGAACAGGATCACATGAATCTTGAAAAGAAACAATACAATAGCTGAGCTTTGTATAGTAGGAACTTTCCAGCTGAAATCATGACTCTTAAGTGGCTGAGCACAATAAAGCCAAATGAATAATGCAAACAGGAAGCAAAAAAAATTATTTTCAATCATTCATAATGTTTAGGGTAAAAGATATGTCCAGATATTCAAAAAAAAAAAAAAAAAATATGTTCGAGATGAGAGTGAAAGAAAATGAGCTTAAATACAAAAAAAAAAATTTTTTAAATAGTACCTTGATATCCTTGAATTTAAATGATCAAAAAGTATAAAAAGGTATAAAAACTTGTCAGATCAAATATCGAATCCAGACCCCAAAATTGATTAAATTCAGAAAAGCGCAAACTTTCAGATTATACCATGACCAAAATTTGATTTAATCAATATGTTTAAATTAAATTTCAATCACAGTGTAATTTGAAAATTTGTGCTTTTGACTTCAATTGATTTTTGGGTGCAGATCCTGCATCGGATCCAACTTGTCTCACATGTTAAGGACATACAAATGATTCTCCAAAGACAACATCACTGAAAACATATTTATGCACTCCAATTCAATAACAGCTTTTACTCAGTAAAAATCATTATCTTAAGGAACTATTCCATTATTACCTAACAATGAAGTCTCGTAAATGTAATATTAAAATGGAGAGCCAACAAGGCAATCTGTTTGATTTCTTTCCATGAAAAACAAAGAATATATAGGACACACCCGGGTTGTCACATTTGGCCAGGCATTGAGTGAGTCTCAAAAAGCCAGTATGGAACTTCTGCCTCCAGACTCGCTCCATTTCAAAATTCAACACTATTCCAATGCCCGATTGGACCTGATTGGTCTTTCAGCTTGTGTACCAATCATCTTCAGCAGGTGGGTTTTACAAGATAGGATAACAAGTCTCAACCCCTACATTTTTGGCTATTTTCACCAATAGCTCTCCAAGACTGCTTGCCAACCAAGGCTAGCAAACTCAGTCAGCCCTGTTGTTTCACACATAGGTGGGGAAAGGAGAGATAGATCCATGCCTTTCCCAAGGACATTAGTGTGAAGAGAATGCAAACAGCTTCAACCAGAATTAAACTGGAAATTAACAAAATAAATGATTAACCAGTCATTCTCATCAGTTTTGATGTGTAAGGAAAAGTTTCAATTTTAAAAAAATTGAATATAAAGGATCTGTTTCAATTTCTAAAAGAAATTGAAGATTCAAATAATGAAATATCTTTAGATTTCTTTGAGTGATGATGAAAAGACCTTGTATGATATAGATGATATATGTTACTGAAATTATATACAAGGTATGACTATTGAATAACCATGTTGGGCTTACATAAGTTGAACCACAGTGCACATGTGCAAACCACAGGATAAGCATTGACCAGTGGGCAAGCATAAATAACCCCTGAAAGTTTCAATCCACTTGCACTTTCATTTCCTACTCAAGATTACTTGATGTAGACATGCTTTTGTGTTATGCCATAAAAAATGTCAGTCCAAAATTCAAGCAATATATACAAGCACTTGGCATACATTCTTCCCGATGAACTTCAGTCAGTATACTAAAAGATTCAGTAGCCATTTTGTTCAATTTCACCCAAAACTGGTGTGTTGATAGATATTTAGATTACCATTTTTACGGCACAACAGAGAGACATGTCTGATTCAGGAAATGTGTTTCAGTGAACTGATCACATGAATGTACTGAAACTTTCAGGGATGTGCATTTTTGCACATTGGTCCACGCATAACAGATGCTTTACGCATTCATGCTGTAGTTTCACATACATGAACCCCGTCTCATTATTCAATAACCACATCTCCTATACATAGTTAAATATAAAATTGAAATATTCACTGTGTTCTTTAAAAAAAATGCAGCATTCAAAAGGAAAATAACCCTTCAAAAAAAACTTATCAGTTATGTTCCTTAGATTTACAGTCAGCTGACTGGCCGGTATGCTTAGCTAAGCGCATCAACCAACTGTAAATTCAAGAGAGGTAACTCTAAAGTTTTTTGGGTTTTTTTTTTTTTCACAAGAGTCATTTTCCTTTTAAAAGTTGCATTTTTCCACAAACACCCTGTATATCAAGATGTAGATGGTATATCACTGAAAAAAAAAATTAAGATACAGAAATGAAAAGCCAAGCTAATTCAATGTTGCAACTAAAAATTCTTGAATTTCGCCACCTGGAGTGATTCGGAGTGAATAAGACAACATGCAGACCAGAGCAAAAAAAGGCTAGAGAAGGTTCTGTGAGGAAATAATCCTCAAGGCACAGCACACACCAAATTCAATGACATAAAATGGTTTGGCAGTCAGAAGCACAAGAAATTTCCAGAAACATCAGGGATGAAGAATACGTTACTATTTCCTACGTCTACTCCGAGAGAGCCACTGTCAGAGTCCTGCTCAGTAGATCTGTCACTGCCTAGAAACACACATCAATAATAAATTCTTTCAATGGACGCACGAATTAGAAAACAAATATTCAATGGATTCAGAATAAAGATTGACAGACGCTGAAAGGAGAGATGATGAAGATGTTTTTCGGCTAATCATTGGTTTTTTTTTTCAGGGGGTTTTAAACAATATTTTCATAAATATCAGAATCCAGGAAAAAAAATAATCTTACAACCAAATTAAGCTATTTATCAAGTTAAAGAAAGAAGAGGAAAAAATTTCAAATTTCATCCACGTTTCGAATTTATGTAATTATGACTGATAGTAATAGTAAGAATAATACATTGTTCAATCACAACAGAGAAACCTATTTCTTTGAAGCTAAAAATAAATATAATCCATAAAATAAATCAAACAATTATATGACCAATTAAACCATAGATCAGGGATACAAAAAATTTCTTTCAAATATTACCATCTCTGTCCCATGATTTTCATACGCAAATGTAAAAACCATTATGGGATGGAGGTAGTATTAGGATTTTATTTATCTTTTAAACTTATGAAATAATGACAAATACTGATCCGTGGTGTCTCAAAAGCAATGCCCAATTTATCCCAACAGAAAAGCTAGTTTTTTCAGGGGAGTAATTATTTGATATTATGTTCAACAAGCCAAAAATTACTGGTGAAATTTGAGACTCTTGCTAATTGATCAAATAAGCAAGCTACATTCAAAATGAAAAAAAAATTCTCATCCAATTGAATAGCCAGAGTCTTTAATTTTCCATGTAATTATGAATGTTTCACATCCAATTAATGAGCAAGGATCTTCAATTTTCTTTGCATCGGTGTTAGCAGAAATAAATTGCCAGGACTGAAACCAGGAACTCTTTTATTTGTCAAAGACTAAATTCCCACTGAGGACAGATATATAATATCCAAGTACATGTAATTTTTGTCATACAGGTGTGCCGAACCTTGCTTACAATAGAAATTGGCATTACTGTTGGATAAATTGTTACAGTTGAGACACATTTTATATTGTTTAGTCACAATACGGAGGCTTATTTCTTTACAGAAAGTAGAAGAAAATTATTTTATAATTTTTTTTTCATTTTCAGGGTTGAGGGAGGGGTACTAGAATTCTGGAGGGGGTGAATTAAATCATTAAATGGATTAAATAATTTGAAAACAATTAGCTCTAAATTCATTCATATACACACAATATTTTTTTTTCTTTAATCTCCCAAATCAGTTATGAAAGCAGCCTTTTACATATAATTGTTGCAATTCATCTTACCCCAGCATTACTAAATTCGTTCATTTTGAAAACTTACAGATAAACAAAAACCATGTCCATGGGTATTTACTAAGGCAGAGGGGGACTAACCCCCCCCCCCACACACACACACCTCATTTCATCAGGTCTCTTCACCTGATTTGAAGCCTTATAAACATATTGCTACCAAGTTATATTCTGAATACATCCTTCTGTCCAGCTTCATCCCAGGAAATATATTTTAAATAATGAATAAAATAATAAAGGAATCTTTTTCGAGCTTAATATTATAAGATTTCGATATATTTTGTTTTCATTTATTAATGAGTATTTCTAAAATTGAAAAAACAAAAATTATACTGTATATAAAAATATATAGGCTCACCAAATTTTATATTAATCAAAAAATTTTATAATTAATTAGTTATAGTTTTCTTGTTGGATTAAAACATATTCTATTCTATTCTAGTTGGGAGAAAAAAAAAAAAATTCTCCTCAAACCCAAAAATTCTATTTTTTTTTTTTTAAATGTAGTTATCTACTCTTGGATGGACTACACACAAATTAAAAAAATATATATATAAATATATATGTGTGTGTGTGTGTGTGTGTGTGTCTTCATAAGCTTACAACAAGAAATAATGCACCACTGATTGAAAATAGAGTGAAGCATACTTAAAAACTTTTGTGATTTTTTTCCCCTCACATAGAAGTTATCACCCCCAAGTATATTTCATGTGGATAGCTTGAGAGATTTGTTTACATATAATCGTATTTGCAAGCTTTATATAAGTTAGTAAACAATCAATGTGTTGAATAACACCAAGTATAATTTTTAATCGCATCAACAAATTTACAACTGAAAATGTATATTAGCTGCCTTTCATGAATGAAAATCTTTTCACTCACATCTTTATATGGTAAGGGCATAAAAATTCATTTCATATACTCTATGAAAATATAATTCCGTTATTTTAAATATTTTTTCTAATGTTTAAAATTATCAGGTAACTGTAAATACCCTCTTTGGGGGTATGAGTTTTGTTTTTCTCCCTAGAAAAAAAAATCTTATAATCAGTGGTGTATGGTGCTTAGCATCTTGGGTGTTCTCTGTGTTACAGATGTACAAAAATGACAAAATATTTTTGTGTCTGTAAAAAGCAACAGACAGTAAAACCTCTTCTGGTACAATGTAGGGAAAGTGGTCCCAATAGTAAATTGTAAACTTTCACACTATTGCTCATTCAATGTTATAAACAAACAAACAAAAAAAAATAAGCGGATTAATGATAGAAAAACTAAATTTGAATTGGGTACTATTATCCACTGATGATAGTATCAAATCCAAATTCTGTTTGCTATCGATTCTCTGATTTTTACGTAGTGCCAAAAAGGTTTCAACTTTTCATTGCTTTTAATAGACACTAAAATATTTTCACGTTTTTGTGCATCCATAGCACACATCACACCGAAGATAAAAAGCACCAGACGCCACTGAATGTACAAGTAAATAAGAACTAGAAAGTTCATTGGAAAGTTACTGTTCTTCTGGTTATTTCTTTTCAACTGAGGTATTACAAGAGCAATGTAAGGGACGTAACTCCACTCGCATTAGGTATAAGCAGGATCTCCTAAAAATACAGTAACAGCTTTAGCATGTCATCTTGGTAAGATTTGTCCATTTTACATTCATGTTCTATATAAGAGTCATAAAAAAAAAAACAACTCTCTTATTTTTACCCACATGCCTGAATTAATAATGCATCAACTAGCAGATAAGGGTGGATTATTTTTAATATTGTATTGCTTTTCTAGTCTTCATTTCAAACAGGTCATGTTTTAGTGATTCCAACTTTAACATCTATAAACAATTTTACCATGGATTTACAGGTCTTAATTCTGAGGCAAAAATAACTCTCTTCTTACTAACCTTTTGATGTGAAAAGTAGCCAAAAGGCCTTGCAGAAGATGGCAAAAATGAGATAAATAAAATATTCCCAAAGAAATGGGGGAGGATAAAACTTTTTTTTTAAAAAGGAAAGATTTGAAATATTCAGAAGAAAGTTAATAGAAAAATATATATTTTTTTTAAACTATTTAAAACTGATTTTAGTGAACTATTACTAATGGAAAAAGATAGTTGGCAGCTCCTAAAAATTGTGGGGAGCACACAAAGGAGAAAAAAAAAGAGAGAAGATGAGGGGAAATAAAGGAAGAGGGGGTAAAAATGGAGAAGGTGAAGACAAAAATCCAAAACTAAAACATCTACAAACAAAAAAAATCAGCAAAAGAATGCAGGAATTTTTTTTTTGAAGAAAAAAAAAATGGTGAAGAGCAATTTGTGTGGTCCCACCAGAATGAGTTCTGCTTATCTGGGTGGTGCCTGGCTCCCAAGTAATACAGAAAACATGGAGAATGTCCTGCATGTGTTGCACTAGCCCACTTGAACAATGCCTACATGATGAGGGCGTGCCCACAGAGACACTCTCACATCCCCCCGAGGTCAACGTGGCGACGTATTTCGACGGGAAGATGCGTGATTTTCGAGCTGCAAATCAGAGTAGACGGAATAAGAGATAACACAATATTTTTTTTTTTAATTAGAGTAAAAAAAAAATGTTTGAAATGTTGAGTTCCAGGTAGATATTTTTGTGTTTGAGCTTATTAATGGAATACACAGGACGAATAACATTCAAATGTTTATGTAGATTGTGAAGGAGAAAACTTTTGCTTGGAAACAAAAAAAAAAAAAAAAAGAGTCTATAAAAATAACCAAGATCTTTATCACACACTTCTCTCCCTTAAGTATTTCCAAATGTTAAATTAGCAAAATATTTTTTTTTTCTCCAGTTGAAGTGTTGGAAGCCAATTTTGAATAAAACCCCTACAGATGAAAAGAATATACACCAATATGGTTAATTTGAATAAGGTTGGTTGAATTTTGGTTGTCTAAGATTAAGATGGAAGAAATACTTGTAAATGAAAATTTTGACTAAGGACTATTTTCCTGCTTAAAATTGTGGCATTTTCTGTCATAATACAATTCTTGTGATCTCAATACTGGTTAGACTTTCAGTAACTTCAAATTTGATCAATTTTTTTTCATATACAGTGGATTCTGAGTAATAGGACCAATAAATTTTAACCCAATAATTGGCTGGTACAATTAGTAGTACAATATAATTCTTTTCTACGCACACAACACAAAAAAAGATTCTTTTTAATTCAAAGGAAACAACTTTAGTCTCTCAATTTTTATACTTTTTCTTTCTTCTGAAAATTTGAGTAACAAGCCCAAAATATTTGAAAGTTGTTTTGAAAACTAAAATACATTTGTTTGAAATTCTATCGGATATTTTTTCTTAACATTAATTTAGTATCACTGCTGCTTGATCCAAGTAAACGTGCATTGGTCATAATAAACAAAGTAAATCACTGATCATTACAAAAGTTGGATTGGTTCTTTTAAGATTGGTCCTATAGTACAGCAGGTCTTAATAACTGTTGGTCATAGAAAGCAGAATCCACTGTATATCTTCATCTTGTAGATTTCCAACACAAATATATGTCCTGTAATTCATTTAGAAATTTTTAAAGAAGAGGAAACTGTAACTCGTACAGGAAGTGAACCAAAAATTAAATTTTTTTAAAAATCAATAATTTCCAATTCCCAATGTTTTTTAATTTCTCACCAAAATAGATTCCTGAAATGTTTGTGTGCAATGTTAAAGTCTGACTAAAAATAATTAAATAATGCTATTATGATCTGGACTAAAAGAATTAGGAAACAAATGGATTCATAAAAAAATTAATTTCCTTTCTAAATTAACATCAGAAAAAGCAGCTAACACATGCTATACAGTTCTCAAATTATTTGATTTGCTACATAGTATGCAAAATGTTTTAAATTAGTCTTAACTTAGGCTAACACTAGATTTTAGTAAATACAGAGAAACCTTAATTATCTAAACAAGACTGGTGGGGAGGTGAGTATTTTGTTCAGATTATTGATTCTTCAGATAACTGATCAAATTATAAAAGGGGAAGCCATACTGAACATAATTACAAGACCTTCAAATCTTATTTGGATATTCTAAAATTCAGATAATGAATGTTGATCAGATAACAAAGGTTTCTCTGTACATTAAAAGCCAACTAAATATTTCAACCAAATATTTTCTGGTTAATTTGTTCAGACAAATAAATATTCAAGAAAAGCTCAAGCAGAATTTTGGCCAACCTCCAAAAAAGAGGTAAGTCAGTGATTTCCCATCAAATATAAAAACAAATTTCAAATATTGTTTTGTAACTTTGAGAAGAGTCATCAACACACCAACTGTTTTGAGGACAATTAAAACTTTTCTTTTCTCAAACATTAATCACAACTTTCTAGCCAATTCATTTCTATGGCCCTCTTCAGTTGTAGATTGTAATGTCTATAAGGAAAGAGAATTTGGGTTTTTTTTTCTTTATACCACCAGAAGAAAAGGCCAATGAAAGAGATTCTCATTCCTTAGAGATATTACCTTTTACACCTGAAAAGGGTCTTAGAAATGAATCAGCCAAAATATGACTATATTGTAGAAAAGATGAGTTCTAATTGTCCTAAAAAAGTTGGTAAATTTGAAATAAACCAAAGAAATTTATTGTATGCTTTATTTTGCTCAAAATCTCTAACTGCAAGTCTAAAATTTTTCATTGGTCACAGCCCAATTCTTTTTTTTCCTTCATCAGAAGAATAAGAGAAAAAATTGCTTTCATTAACAAGAAGTGTACAAATGATATTGTATAATGTCACAAAGCAACCCATGAAATGTCACAGTGGATAACCAGGAGTTTCAATCGCATTGGTTGGTTCATTTTGGCTAACATTTCATCCAAGTGTTAGCAAGTAGAACTAGAGATTTTGTGAAGGAATAAAAGATGATGAACATCGAGGGCATCCATACAAATCGAGAACCATCTATCACTCCAGACCATTTCTGCAATCATTTGATGCCAAGATATTAATCATTTCAAACAATTTGTTTGATTCTTTTAAACATTTTCACTGGTCTCTTGACATGCAAGGGCATCCACAATGTTAATCTTTAACATTCTCAAAATATCTCTTGTATCAATCGAATACACGTATCTTGACATGCATTCTTCATCATAAACTTCAGTTACCTTATGAAAAGATTCAGTGGCCATTTGGTCCAATTTAAACAAACATTCGAAATTGATGCATGGATCAATTTTTGAACTGACTTTGCGACATGTCAGAAAAACGTATCTACTTCAAGCACTGTGTAACAGCAAACTGAACACACAAGTGGATTGAAACTTTCAGGGGTTGTTTATGCATGCCCATTGGTCAATGTATACTACCATGATTCATACATGCACACTGTGGTTCAACTTACTTAAACCCGATCTCATCATTTA
The DNA here is from genome assembly GCA_963457665.1 of Thysanoteuthis rhombus. Classification (NCBI taxonomy): domain Eukaryota; kingdom Metazoa; phylum Mollusca; class Cephalopoda; order Oegopsida; family Thysanoteuthidae; genus Thysanoteuthis; species Thysanoteuthis major. Next base: position 1,867,266 of record OY735217.1, read on the forward strand.
TAGCTTCGCCATATATTTTCTTCACAGAGCCGATGAAATAGTTTGCGAAATAAAATCTATTTTCTAGTCAATACCTTCTAGAATTTTGAAAAGAGTCATTATCAATCAAAGAGTTAATAGAACTCATTGTGTTACAACATTTCAGCCAATTCATTCTACAGACTTCTTTGGATGAAAGATTTGTTAAAAAAATAAAAATGTTGAGGAAACAGAAAAGAAATGGTGTTTGATATGCCAACTGGTTCAGTTCATTCTCAGCATCATACTCTACTCTTGAAGGCAGCAACAGATTGATTGAAAAGCAACAAAGACAGAATAAGTTCAATAGTCCAAACAACTGAAGGCTTGATTTGATGAACAAAATTATTACCAGTAAATCGAAACAATGGACTTTTCCCAAAATTTTATTCAATTCATTCTGGATCAAGAATCCAAACCCGAAAATTGATTCAAATCAAAAGTTCAAATTTTCATATTACACTGTAATCAAAATTAATTTGATTCAATTCAAAGAGGATAAAATGTAGAATTCAGACACCTTTATCTACACAAAAAAACATTGTGAAGAAAAAGTATCACAAAATTTGCCAAACTTGTCGTACAAATCAAATTTCAATGAGAGCGTAATCTGAAAATTTTCACCTTTGACCCTAATCAATTTTGGACTCCAGATCCTACATTTCATCCTCCCTTTTCATTTTTAGTGACTGACAGCAATACCTTTCATTGAATTAAATGAAATACTTGGGAAATTTCAAAGAACATTGAGGCGTTATATTATTATCCTTTCCATATTGTGTGATAGAAATAAAAATGAAACTTCACAAATAAAATAAAAGAGCAATGTTTAGATTCATACAAAACATGACGAGCAGGCTGATAAGAGTTTTTGTGCTTCCAAGGAGAAAATTGAAGCAAATAAAGAGTTAACAGCAACGGAACTGATTCAGACAGTGAAGCTGGTGCAGTAGATGAATGAGGCAAATCAAATATTTTATAGGAGAATATTAAATTGAATCATAAAGAAAAAAAATGACATTACATCTATTAAATAAGGAAAATAAAAAACAGGAATTCTTATTGAAAGATAGAAGTTATCAACAGATTATGAAGAACATAAAATTCTCTAATTTCTCTTAAACAGATAGACGGAATGAAGATGTTGACCCAAGTTAATTCTTCAGAAATCTGTTACCTTTATTATTTCATCATTAACTTTACACAACTTTAATATTGTTGCTTTTTATTAGAATAAATTCTGGTCTTTTGGCCACATGTTGGGGGTGATCAATCAAAAATTGGAAAACTGGTTGAGCAATGAATAAGTCACTTCTTGCTTTTTGTTGTGCAGTGATTACTAAAAAAACAATCAGACCCAAAGTATAAACTTAAATTTCAAGCCCTCTACTAAAAACCATTTTTAGGGGTGAATTTATTTTTAAAAGGAAAAAAAAAAGTTTTTTCCAGGCATAATAATTTTTCTAGACATGTTTAAAGTTTCAGAAAAAAAAGAAAAGAAGAAAACATGAAATTAACTCTGACCCAACATGTTATATCCAAACTCATATAAAAATCAGGGTTTGACTGTCTTATAGAAAAACTGAATGATCAATCAAGGTTACTAATTCAGTGATCCCCAACCAGTGGGCCAAGGACCGATCACAAAGCATGTAATACGTGGCTGCAAGGAAATGATAAATGAGATGTTGATATTTCTTCGTAAAATAAAAACAAATTGATTTCCTTAGATCTTGATATTAAATTTGTTGGAAATACCCTTTTAAAGAAACAAAATAAATAAATTGGCCACTTCTAACTGATTTATAGTTGACTTATCACCTATAATCTGGTTGTGATCAATACCTGCCCTGGTTGGCCAGTCCACAAGAATATTTTCAATATCAAATTGATCCACTGTGCAAAAAAGTTGGGGGACCCTGATCTAACTCACTGTATAGGGTTTTTTTGTGAAATATGAAATCGTTTTTTTCTACTTTATATAATTAAAATGTACAAATTCTTCCATTGTCCAATTGAAAATAAATAGATTTCAAATTATTACAGCTCTGCCTACAAAAGCAAAATTTGAAGGAAATAGTTGAGATTTTCTAGACTTTTTAGACAATCAATCAGAAAGTAACACTTATTACCCAGGAACAAAAACAGTTTTTTTTTTAAATTAAAAAATAAAAATTACAATTGTCAGCAGAAACAGTAGAGATCATTGACATTGTTATTCTTGAATCATGCCACAAGGAATTTGCATACTTATTTTCTTTCAACCAACAGGAATCACGATTTGCATTCAGGTTAAAATAAATAAAATAGTAGTGCACAGCAAAAATTTACTCTTTCAAGCGACCGCAATCATCTGTCACCGATTCAAAACCAGTGACAGATAATCCATCAAACAGGCCCCTACGTTAAGCTCTAGTAAGGCTCCCCCGGATCTTTATATGTTTGGAACCTAATTAAGAAAACAATATAGTACATTTGTAATATTCTGAACATAAAAATCATATTAACAAAAGTACTGAAGTAACATTTAAAAAGCTGATGGGTGACTAATTGTTAAACCAATTTTTTGGTTTTGGGTCCCTTCTTCCCAGGCCCTACATAAATAGAACAACTGCTGTCCTTCTTGGGTTTTCATGTTCATTACAAAACACATAATGTAGAAATCCTCAAAACTATGGCACCGAGAAACAGTTATTTGCTAGTGTGTTTTTGTTTGTTTTCCATCAATGATGTCCTCACTAAAATGTGATTTTCTTGAACCTTAAGAAAATGAACATGCAAATAATGTTGCAGGAAATGAGGCAGCCTTTACAAAAACAAAGTCACAAAAATAAATTGATGTTTTTTTTTTTTTCAAAAATACTGGATTTTACCAACTTATGAAATAAACAGGACAAGTGTGAATCATTTTCAAAATAACTTGGACTAATTTAGATAATCTGAGATAGATGATCAATCGTCAAGACAATTTGGGGAGTTATCAGCTGAAATACATAAAAGAATTGAGAAAAAATATGTAAGGTAAATGTTTCTTAACATTTATGAGCTTGAAAAAGTTTTGTATAGATTTTTAACACTAAACTAAGAGTATATTTCAATATTGATTATGGTAGTAATGATTGACAAGGTGAAAATAGGAAGATCAAGAAAAAAATATTGGTTACACCTAAAATTTTATTTCTACACTTCACACCTCTGAAGAATCCTGTTCACAGGCCAAATGCGTAAGCTTTTTATCTTAACGAAACTTTGAGATGTAACTAATGTTTTTTTTTTCTCAATCGTTTAGTTACCACACTGTCAATCATTACAATCATCTTGTTGGATTTCTCACAACTGCACAAAAAACAATGTTGACTATGTATTTCAATGTATTTTCTATACTAAGATAACCATAGAGGCATATTTTATGTAATTATATCAATTTAAAATTTACATGAGAATTGGCTTTCATCTGTAAAAAACAAAAAGACAATCTTTTGTGGAAGAAAAAAATCTTGATCTTGCAGACGAACAAAAGCAAAATTATTCCAAAACTTAAGTACAACATTACACATCATAACTATTGAATATTTACATCAAATATATATATGACAACATACAGAATTAACAACAAATACAAGCAGAAAAAAATATAGATATACATGCAATATTCATACAGAGATCTTTTTTAAGTACAGAAAAATCAACGATAAATTCATATGAAAAAATGGTGCATCATATGAAATATATACATAAGCATTCGTTCATGAAATAAACATTCGAGGAAATTATTTTAAAAAAGTGTGAAGGATTTCCTTAATGGGGTCAAAGTTTTCTCAAGTGCTGCTAACTCCAATCCCATAATGTCAATGAACACCTTTTTTTTTTTCAACATAAAGTTTGCTCAGACCTCCTGAAGAGGTTTATCAGTGCACAGACAAAATGCAGCTGGTTTCTATCTAAATGATAATTAACAAATTTTGAGATGTAACTAATGTTTTGATCAACCTTTTCATTTCCACACTGTCAGATCTTTTCATCCACACAACAAACAGATGTATACATAGATGTAGCTAATATTATGGGACAGGGTATCAAAAGGTAAAGTAAAATTATAAGCTACAGAATTTCTAACAATACTTTCTATTAGTCTATTGTTCACAAGAAGTTCCAACATTAAAAAAAGAATAGAAGTTCTCTTCAATCTTATTCTATACAAAACAATTCCAACCCAAGATTCACAAGAGAAAACCATTAGGATTCATTTAGATATTATTTCCCCTCAGTCATATTACAAAGATTAATAGATTATAGAATTTACATATCAAAAGCACTTATTGAGCAGAGTGAATAAAATCAGAATTACCAGATTGGTCTGCAAGGGGAAATAACCTGAATCTATCTGAGAGACTAAGCCAACACAGGCATTGGAATAGCGTTAAATTTGGAAATCAAGCAAGTCTGAATGCCACAAGAGGCCATTGGTATTGAAACTACCTTCAGATTCACTTGGTTTCCTAAATCAACCCCATTCAAGTGCCCGTGTTGGATAAGTTTCTGATATGAAGAACAGGTTATTTTCACCTTGAAGCCTAATCAGGCAAACCTGAGTCAGATAAAATCCTATGTTGTTCATTAAACATCATAACTATTTACTTGAATTTCATGTTGATTACTCCTGATTCCTTTAAAGCTAAAATTAAATGAATTTTAACATTGCAACAGGACAATGACCAACCAAATCTATGATGAAAGCTACAGACTCCATCTTCAGATGAATGCACAAATAATCAAAAAAAAAAAAAATTGACAAACCCAACCCCCACATGAACCAATGAAGAAAATTATGCATCATATTAGATACTTTAACAATTTTCAAAATCTTTAAAAAAAGATTTTAAAAAACAAAAGACACCTGTATAAGAAAATGAATTTACAAATACTTTAGTTCAATCAATCAACCCTTTCATGCCCAGAAGAGTGCTTTATCTGTCCCTCACAGTTTTCTATGAGTTCCTGTAAGGGTCATATGGAGCGGCCCCCAGTTTTAACCCAAATCTAGACAAAACTTGATTTTTGTGTGATATCCCTAAAACTTGACTTCTATGGAAACATAATTTGAAATATTTGATTTTTTGAATGGGTCATTAACAAAAAAAATTTTTTTTAAATAGGGAGAAGGCATGAAAGAGTTAATGGACGGCTCCGGAAACTATGAATTAATCAACAGTTTTTATATACGACATAAATCCTTAATCTAAGTATCGATGATTTCTACACAACAAGTGACAACATAAAGGTTGAATAACAATTGCATTCCAAAAAAAAAAATAATAAATTAATAAAAATGATGTCCTGAGCTAGAAAAATGAAAGACTCCATCAAATATCATTGAAACATTATTGCTTGAAATTTTGATAAAATCAATCAGAGTTGTAAGTGAAATTTTACTTACATTGGAAAAGATAATCCTCAGTGTTCTGATCGGGATTGTCACTGCCAACGACATCAAACGGGGATCGACCTGCCAACATCTCAAACATTAAGACACCAAGGGCCCACCAATCAACACTGAAATCTGAAAGCAAACAATTACAAACATTTTCAGATTGAAAAATTAATTTTTAAAAGCTTGTTTCAAACATTTTGAGTATATAGTCTATCTCCTACTTCATAAAATATTGATTCTTCTCAAGTAACATCTCGATTGCTATCAACTTCAACTGGTCTACTCAATCATGGAGCAGCAGGGAAAATTTCCAGCAGGGAATTTAACAAACCACTTTTGACATTAAAATTCTAATAATTTTGACCAATTACAAAACTTAATTTGATGATAAAAATTTGCTTTTGGCATGTTCAATCATTCCGTGAACTGCAGAAATCATTTTCTGCGTAAGAGTCCTATTTATATGCAGAAAATGTTGCCTATATTTTTTCCATCTTTACTGTTAGAATCTATGAACAAAAATGTTAATTCTAAAAAAAATCTTTCTCAAATGACAGCTATATCAATATCATAAGCAATCTTTTTGAATGAAGTTAACCAAAACAAAATGCTCTTAATTCCATTGAATACTATAAAGAATAGTAATGTTTCTGTGTGATTTTTTGCTAGCTTGCCACTAGATATTTTACGATGAAGCCGTTGAGTAGACGGCCAAAACATTGTGAATAAAATAACATATAGATGAGGAAAAGACCGTATTATACACAACGATTGATACAAAATTCAAGAAAATATTTGAAAAGTCTCTCTTACCATATGGTTCTCCTCGTAGAATTTCAGGTGCAATATAATTGGGTGTACCACAGAATGTATTTGTCTCACCTCCAAATAGACCTTCCTGTTTAAAAAGAAGAAAAGAGAGAAAAGGAAGTGAGAGGAGAGCAGAAATTCATTCTTTCAAGTTGACAAAAATAGAATTAAAATGATTTCTTGTAAGCTTCACAAAAAATACCAAAGTTTGATCAAAATTGTGTGCTAAGAAACCAAACTTTTAGAACAGCAGGTCAATGAAACGTTTCATTTTGCTTTGACTGAAATGTCATGTAGCAGTCACCTGGCACTCTTGTATGAAAAAACTGTATCCATCAAAGTTGGTTAGTTTTTGAGTTACATGTGCAAGAGTGAATATGTGTCTAGTATTCTTGACATTTTTCTCCCCAATCGTACCCAAGCGGGAGGACTGTTGCATCTGTATGCAATACCATAAGTAATGCAGCATTTTCCAGACAAAAAGGTCAAAGTCACTCCTACATAACATATCAGTCACAGCACTCTAAAATGTCTCACTAACATTCTGTTTCAAAAGATTCTTCCCTTTAAGAACACACCTCATATACATAAGTACAATTAGAGAAATTTCAGTCCTTGTCTCTGCATATACACCATGATTACTCAACAACTGACCCTTGTACAAAGTTGATATTCACCAGATATATTAGTCAGCACACAAGGTAGTGCAGTGTCAAGTTTGAAGATTTTGTATCAGCAGTTCTTGGGGAAATCTAATAAAACTAATAAAAAAAAGATCATTTTTCATAGTTTCAATTATCCTCCTTTATTTCTTTTTAGAATTATCTAAATTTAGATATGGAATATCTAAATTTAGATATTTCATATCTAAATTGGCAACAATGAAGAGAAGTAACCAAAACAATTCTAAGCCTTAGTTTTGTACAACACCATATACTTCAGCCCCTTCCACACATGCACCCTTCAGAATGGTACTGCCTCGTCAAGATGAGTACCAGCAGCAGTTTGCAGCTGGAGACAAGCAAGAGAGATTTGTACAACCCATCTCAACTAAACCCGGGGATCCTGCAAAAATCCCACGAGTGTGAAAAAAAAACAAAAAAAACACCTGACTTTTGCTTCATTTGAGGGGTCTTTTATATCATGTGTATATATGTATATATAAGTAGCTGTTCCTCTTCTGATGATATTTGACATAGAAGTAACAGAATTCTTTCCAACCAAAAAGATCAGTTTTCTAGATTTCAGCTTCAAGGAAAAATTTCTGAAAAGCTACAATCTAGGATAATATGATAAAACACTTATAATTAAGTAATGTTAATAGTTGAGAGAAAGGTTATTAACATTAAAAGAGTTTTTTAAACAACTGAACTACTTGTTGATTGATTTTTACCTATCCATTCTGTGGTCTTTTTTAGGTGGACTAGAGAATTATAATGATTCAGATAGTAACCTGAGGAAGTTCATATACATTAATAATCATCAGGAAATTATCATATAATACGTAATATATACAAATTTTTGAATGTACTTATGTCATTAGCTGTGAATATTTTTATGCAGGGTTCATTGAGTTCTTTCAACAGTTCTTCCGGTTGAAAAAGGTTGAATTAATAGGTAGTCAAATCAGACCAAAACTAAGAAGACTGTGAATCATGCCATTAAACAATAACTAAAAATAAACTGGATAATTAATACAATATTCTTTTCTTTTTTTTTCAAAGGCAAAGAGCATTTTTGGCATGGAAACACTTCCATTAAATCTTTCTTTGGATTCAAGAACACAGTCAAAATCTGTTTATTTAATTTTCAAGTGGTTCTGCCTCGATGGCTATCTATGTAAACATTTGTCATGTTAACAGGCAACATCAATACAGTTAGAGGGATGAAAATCAAAATATTTACTCATTATTAGGTCTAGAAAAAACATTTTTGGGTTTATTAGTTTGATTGTTGGGGGGGGGGGGCAATTTTCAATCCAAGTCTCCAGCAGCGTCTATGCTTGGTTTTTTGAAATTCAGACTTTTTTAGTGACCACTGCTAAACAAATGGTGAGAGAAATAACAGTTATTGATCACCCCTTTTTCCAATTATTCAACAGCATTCTGCCAAAAGATGCTGGTCATATAACAGCTTCTATAGAGTGACTAACCAGGCCCGTAATTTTTGTTTTTACTTAACTTTTCACACTGTCTATATAGAGAGAATAAACTTACTTTGTCATTGTGCTTGGGGCAGTTGGATTATTTTCATAAGAATTTGGTCATGTATCTGGCGGCTTTTTTCAGGTATTGTTTTTATTCTGTCTTAATCAGTGTTGATTTGCCTTTAAGAAGGACAAATCAGACAGAAAAAGACAAAAAAAAAAAAAAAAAAACATCACTGGAAGAAGCCCAGAGAGTATGTGGCCGAAACGTGAGAAAAAACTAACAGCACAGACAAGTGCAACTATACCAAACACACCACACCCAACAGAATTCAGTTAAAAAAAACTTACTTTACACATCCCATAATCAGTTAGTTTGATATGTCCTTCAGCATCCAGAAGTACATTATCCAGTTTAAGATCACGATACACAATACCTGGAAAAAACAGACAATACAAACTGGTTTTTATTAAGGACAGAAATTACATAGATCAATTCAAAATCAATATATAGATTAGTATTTCAATCCATCTCCTCCAAGAGTCCAGAACAACGAGTACAAGTTTTATGTTAATTAAGCGGATCTACAACCAAATAGAAAGGGAGAATCGATTTACTTCGAGCAGGAAAAAAAAGACTTGAAGAATTAAGTAAAAAATCAAACTCACAACTAACAGCTTGCAAAACTAGAAGAACTACAAGGTGTGGCAATTATAAGGTCAAGAACCAGTGAGAATGTTCAATAGAAAAAGGTGGAGGAATCAAACAAATCATTCAAAATGTTCAAAGATTCTGCATTGGAAATGGTTTTCATTGATGAAGAAACAATTCTTGACCTTCATGAGCATCAACAACACTTATCTTCAACATCCGCTCGATCTTCACACAATATCTTGAGCTACTTGAACACATGTGCATGTAGTCTGTTAACAAAGATTGTTCTTAATTAGAAACCATCAACCAAAACTGTCAACATGAGTTTGTTCAGTTTCTGAGTCAGTCTGGCTAGCTATGTATGATGTTTACAGAATGCATCAATTTAGCTAGAGGGCTGAAAATATATACATTCACTCCATATGTGTAAAAAAAAAAATAAAATAAGAATAAACAGCTTTTTTTGGTTTTTTGAAAATTCCCTACAGAAATAAGTTTTTTAGAGATTCTATTTGCAATTTGAATTTATGCTAAACTGGTCCCCAAGTTTGTGTCTGGCAGCATTCATAATTGTCTTTTTTTTTTTAAATTCAAACTATTTTAGTGATCACTGTCAAACTAAAGGTGAGAGAAGTAACTTATTCATTGATCAACTTTTTTGCCAATTTTTCAAATAATCATTCTCAACATGGCATGCCTCCAAAAGACATAGGCTACATGATGGTTTCTATTGAGTGACTAACCAGACTCTTGTGCCACTTGAACACATCTGATATGCACTCTATTAATAACGATTAATTGTCTTAATGTATTTATTTTTGTATTGAGATGCAGCCTTTAGATCTTGCAAGTTCTTTTGTTTGGCCAAACAGCATTGTGCTTTGTTTATGTTCAAGTGACTATTTTGATTATGAGTGAACAAACAATAATGAAGATGAAGATTTGTTAAAAACCAAACGGATTTTGAGAATTTATTTCTGGCAACATCAAAAGGAAACTGGATACAGCTTTGATAAAGATTTGCTGCAGTATTGTTGCTCTAAAAGGTGGGTTTCATTCTTTACTCCTAACAGATTCTTCTGTATAAACTGCAGTTAGCCTACAAAAAGATTTGGTAGCCATTTTGATCAATTTCACAAAAAGTTTCAAATTGACACGCTGCTTGATTTTTGGGAAAGTCCATTTCTATGAAACAACCAAAAAACATGACTTCTTCCAGTGATACTTAACAGTGAATTGACGATGCAAGCTGATTGAAACTCTTAGGGTTTTCTATGCTGACCCGATGATCAAAGTATATCACATATTTCCAACATTCATGCTGTTGTTCAACTTACCCACCAATAATCTGATAGCCAAACCTTGCGTACTACCATAATTTCAGCCTAAATTTCTGAGCCGAATTAACTCTTAAATTCATACGGAAAATTTGAAACTTACATCAAACATAGTAATTTCTGCTTAGAGTTGGTTACTTACTACATTTTTGACAAACTCCTACTGAGTTTTGACTTTATTTTCCTCACCTAACAATGACAATTTCAGACTTCTGGTTTGAGACTGAAAATGAAAAATTTTAAATGATGTATACAAAGAAAAGTAAGAAGAGAAAGATTCTAACATTTAGTATTATCAAGATTTTCATGCCATTCATCTAAATCTAAAAGTTTTTTTCCAGTTAAAAGAAAAATATTTTAACAAAAATGAAAATATTTTTCCAATTTATAAACTTCCGAAGCAGCCAGTCTTGTTTTTATTCGATCCACAGGAGAGATTCATTTTTTTGATTCTGTTCATCAAAGAGTTCCACTGTGTTTAGGAGCGGTTTTGAGCGGTCTACTAATTCAAGAATTGATATCAAATGCAGACCTATTTGAATTAGTGCTCTTATCTTGTGATGGTTATGTTACAATACTTCGGCTGTTGTACTCACCAGCCTTCTTCAGGTGCCTGTTGCATTCATTCAAATGAATGAGAACTTTCTACCTTCATGGATTGAATAAGAGTTTAGGTTTGAAAATTTCTAATAGGTTGCTAAATACGACAGCCACTTGAAGGTCTGATAGTAATAACTGTAACATCGTAACCATAAGAATCAAGATGAATAGACAAAATAATGCAACCACCATTTCTTCCCTCCCCCCCTCACAACAGCTTGAGTACAGAAGGAGGACTTTTTGAAAAAAGAAAAGATTGCAGTGAAATTAATAAGGAAGATAAATTTGCTTACCTCGTTCATGGAGGAAGTTTAAGGCCAGACAGATTTCGGCTGCGTAGAACCGTGCATGATCTTCTGGAAGTCTTCGCTGCTGTTGCATGTGGAACATGAGGTCACCACCATTAACAAATTCTATCACAAAGAACAACCTGAGGAACAGGACAGAAAAATCTCAGTGAAAAACAAAGTGCCAAGAAGGTTTTTTTTGATTTTTACTTGGAAATTTCAAGATTTTGATCTTAATCATCAATTATACTATTTTATTTAGTCAATTTTCGGTAGAACCACTTCTTTTTTTTAACTTTCAACTTAATGTAGGGCCTAAAATGGTTCCAATAGGCCTCAGATAGGTTATATATATGCACAAAATCAACAAACGGTTTCCCCTATTTTAGAGGTCTTAGGAATTGCATAGTTTAATTTCAAATACATGAAGGACATTTTTAGATTATATTTCATATAGTTTTCTAGTATACTGCATGAATTGAAAGGTTTAATTTTCATTGTCTCAGTGACTTTCTTGAATGTTTGACTCAAAAAAAAAAAGCCACAGCAGTTAAAAATGATACATTATTTTCACTTCACATTTTTAATGAATATATGAAGACTAATAAACAGTTATTTTATAGTTATAGAATTAGTAGATCCTAATGTGTTTTTCACCAAAAGAGAGTATAAGAGATTAAGAACCCATGCATATACTATAGAAATAAAAAGAAGTAGATTGAATATGGTTTTTGAGGTCTTTATTGAGGAAAAAGCCAGGACCAGATAACATCACCATCGATCTACTCAAAAAAGCTGGTAAGAGCATCAACAGAAAGCTAGTTATTCTATTCAACTTGTGCCTAATACAGAGTAAAGTCCCGAAAGACTGAAAAACTGCTACCAAAATGTTTCTACATAAAAAAGGAAATCCCAAAAACCTTAACAACTACAGACATATAAGCCTCCTCAACTGCATATACTGACTTTTCACAAAAATCATCACCAACCGGATTACTAAAACATTAGACGAAAATCAACCACGAGAACAGGCTAGATTTAGTTACTTGACAATGGACCATCTTCATGCAATAAGTCAGCTGAAAGAGAAGGCAGTAGAATACAAAATGCTACTTGCTGGAGCATTTATAGACTTTAAAGAAGGCATTCAACTCTGTAGAAATTCCCATGGCCAAGAAGGCAATCACCCTACAAGGTGTAGACCCTGTATACATCAAAGTACTGCAACATATAAACAGCCACAGCAATTCCTTCATTAAGCTACATAAGAACTTTAAACCATTCCAGCTCCAAAAAGGAGTAAGACAATGTGATACGAGCTCACCAAAACTCTTGACAACCTACAGTGAGATGATCTTCCAAAACATGAACTGGGAAAATAAAGGAATCAAAATAGACGGCGAATATCTCAGCAACTTTAGATTTGCAGACGACATTGTCCTTTTTGCAGAGAACCTACACGACCAACTAATACTAAATGAACTAAACGAAGAAAGCAAAAAAGTTGGCCTACACATGAACTTCAGTAAAACAAAAATCATGTGCAACAATCATGTTGAGAATAAAAACATAGCTGTCAAGATAGAAGATGCAAAACCTGGCAAGGTAGACCACTAAATCTACTTAAGACAACAAATCTCCATGAGATCCTCAAAAGAGGAGGAAATCAAGCAAAGAATCACTCTAGGATGGCAAGCCTTCGGCAGAGCAAGCTCAACTTTCAAAAACCAGACGATCCCAATAATCCTGTAAAGAAGAGTATACAACCAATGCATTCTCCTGATAGTCACTTATGGGGCTGAAACATGGAAACTAACCAGGAAGCAGACCTATAAACTGAGAAGCATGCAACACGTGCATGAGAGAATCATGCTCAACCTTAGATCACAAGAGATCACAAGACAGCACAGTATATAAAGAAGAAAACGGGAGTCTGAACCATCATAGAAACTATCAAAAAATTGAAATGGCAATGGGCAGGCCATGTGGCAAGAATGAAAGACGACCGATGAACATCACGACTCAAAACATGTATTCTCAGAGATTACATGAGAAACCAAGGCTGACAGAACACAAGATGGAGAGATGAACTAGACAAATTCAGAAAATACTTGCTCCGCGACGCCTATGATAGAGAATTGTGGCAAATCCTGGGGAAGGTCTATGCCCAACGATGGACGTTGAAAGACTGATGATGATGATGAGATTGAATATCAGAAAATGTTTTTTCAACATCAGAGTAATAGGATTATTGAATAGGTTACTAGAGTATGTTGTGCTATCAGCAAATGTAAATGAGTTTGAAAAGAATTATGATATTTATTAAAATCACAGCCAATTCTTATGTCTAGGGCTGAAATATTGAGTAAATATGATTACCTGGTGTGAGCTTTTATATACAAATTGTATACTTTTCTTCACACTATAATAAATGTTCTAAATGTTTTTATTGATTGCTGAAAAATCCTGATAAGAGATAACTTGTTTGAGAACATTAACCAATGAAATATCATTATTAGCGTTTTGTTTTATTTTTTTTTCATTTTGCAAGCCAAACATCGCAAAAATGTTATAAGCTGTTGACATCGAGCCTGATTGGTACATGACCAATCAACCACTGGTGAATATCCGGTGTTGTAAAGGGAATCAAGCCTTGATAGGCTCGGCAAGCCAAAAGCGGGTCTTACTAACAATTGTCCGTGTTTACTCAACTCCACTCGTACCCTGGAGGAGGGTATAAGCAGAGAATGATTATATTTGATAGAAATTATTAGAGACAAGGATACTCACCGACTGAGAGATTGGAAACAAGAATGTAGTCCAACTAAAAAAGGATAATTTGTGGCTGTTTCAAATACATGCTTTTCAGTATTAATCCAATCGATATCCTGCGATGAAAAAAAATGCAGAAGTCGTCATTAGAATGAAAGTCCTGATATATGAAAGTCATAATACAAGGATTATAAGCCTCCAACATAATCCACACATATAATGATTAGCAATGTGCAGATATCTCCTGTCAAGCTAAAGGATGCTACTGACATAGTAAAATAGAATTTAATTAATGTTCAAATGACTTAATAAAAATTCTTTATATAAAAAGTAATGTGTGTAGAAGGTTATCCTCCAAGCTCACTACAATGTAAATCCATATCATCCACGTTTATGAAATGCAGCATGTAAAGAAGGCTATTCTCAAAACTGACAGCAATGCAAATCTCTATTATCCACATATATAAAATGCTATGTGTTTCCATATATTTCATACATTTCATCAATTTTTACCAGAGGTGTACTAATATAACACAATATGCTATCAATATGAACCTCAGAAAAGAAACTTAGCACTAATAAATAATCATAGATATTCAACAATAATTCAAAGAGTTTTGAGGACAATTGAACCCATTTTTCGGCTTTCTATGTTGTTCCCAAAACATTTACAACTGATCCATTCTCTGGCCTTCTCCAGGTGTACTATCCATATGGAAAGAGAGAGGATCTCTTTTCCAGAAGTGTAAAGCAAAAAACGGTAGCCAAAAGATAATTTAAATATTAACAGCAATCTTTGTAATATAAGTTAGTCTATTCTAAGCATCAAAGTGAAACTTGAAGTGAAATCTCAAAAAAAAAAAACTACAATATCAGAGATCAAAGTGGAAAGTGGAATTAAAAGAGAAGAACTGAGAACATCTTCCATATTAGAAATTATGGAACAAGCTGTATTGTACACGTTGCTGGAAATAGTACTACTTATTAGATTAGAAGTGTTGCTGATACCATTTAAATTTTCTGTTTGTAAACAGTTTTAGAGTTGCACTACCGGAAAAAGAGAACCCATTCTTCCTTATGAAAGCACACGAGAAGGCAAAGGATTGAATCAGTTGAAATCTTGTGGAAACAACATGAATATCAAAAACAAAATGGAGTCCAATTCAGTCCTTTCACAGAAACAAGCTGGAAATCCTGACTGAAGGGCAGTATTTCAGCTAGTTTTAATAATGGATAAGAAAACCATAGCCAGAAGAATTTCCTCAATATGGCTTCAACAGGTTGGTAATCATTCAATTGACAAAGAAAGACTTTCAAGTCATGAAAATCAATCTCAAAATAAATGATAACTAAAAAAAAAAAAAATTTTTTTTAAATCAATATTTTATGAACGAGCAAGGAATCAGAGTTGATTTTATCAATATTGCAATGTCTGTTCCTATGGACAAAAAAAAGATTGTTCCTATGTATAAGAATTCATATCATTTCAGAATAACAGTGTGGCATCTGCTACAGGATCATACCTAGCAATATTACAATAACTGATTTGTCAAGGAAGTTGATAATGAAATGCTAATTATAAAGTAGTCACCTTTATTTATTTGCAAAGCGGAAAAAACCTGTGTTCATTCAGACCACATCAAATAGCACTAATTTTCTCTCATTGGGTGATCCAATGGATCACATGGTAGTCCAGTATATTAAAAATCTAACTTACATAATAAACAGTGTATGTTAGTTGGTTGGTCGGTTGGTCGGTCAGTTGTGCATGTCATACAAGGAAAATAACTTCCATATTTTCACAGCAATTACTTCCCTTATTTGATTATTTGCAAGAGAAAAATGACTGTACACAATAACATCTGAATTCTGTGACGATAGCTCAATTGTAATAGTTCCACAGATTCTCTTTCTATTCTGAGCTTTTACATAATTGCAATCCATCATTTTTTGGCAAGATAAGGAGAATAACACTTACATTTGGCTCGTCTGCTTTTTATGAAAGAAACAAAGAAAAAAAAACAGACAAAAAACTCGAAGGCTTTGAGTACTCACTTCTTCATCATTAAACATGGCCTTTTTAATGACTTTCATGGCATAAATACGCTTGGTTGTTTTCTGCTCGACCATCAGCACCTTCGCGTAGCTGCCACGTCCAATCACTCGGAGAAGCGTAAAATCATCCAATGATATCTGGCCTTGCTCCATTCCTGGAACCGACTGTCAAAGATAACAAATAAGTGAAGTAGCAATAGAAGCTGATGAGCATTTTAACACTTGGGCACACTGGGTAGTTGCCCCTACCCCCGAGATTTGGAAGGCCAGAAATTCACTTTGAAAATTAAGAATTAAGGTTCAAATTACTAAATATCAGTCAACTTTCAAATTTTATTTATATACCATATTTCCCAGCTGATAAAATACTGCAAGTGGTAAGATACACCCTATAATCATTAGCAAGGGATTTGGGGGAAAATATTTGAGAACTGAATATCTTTCCAGGATTAGGTTTGTGAGGGTTGACTAACTCCTCCCCACAACTTGACCTTTATGTATGATGATGCAGGGTGATTTTTAGGGTAGTTTTCACAGAAAAAAAGGCATCTTATCAGTCAAGAAATATGGAAATTAAACCTTCAAACATCCAATGTGTCATGCAAACCTTCATACGTCCAACGCTTCACGCACACCTTCATACGTCCAAAGCTTCACGCACACCTTCATACGTCCAACGCTTCACGCAAACCTTCATACGTCCAACGCTTCACGCACACCTTCATACGTCCAACGCTTCACGCACACCTTCATACGTCCAACGCTTCACGCACACCTTCATACGTCCAACGCTTCACGCACACCTTCATACGTCCAACGCTTCACACAAACCTTCAAAAATGTAACAAAAATTAAAATAAAATCATTTGTACCTCAATTTTGGCGACCTTTTAGGGTTGAACATTGATCCAAGTCAGCAACAAGAATTGTCAGTAACAGCATCATGCAAAGAAAACAAAACCAAAAAAAAAACAATTGTTAGTCAACAGCAAAAAAAAGCACTAAATTCTCTTTTAGTTCCACTTCAGAAATGAGGAAAATTTTTCCATTTTAAAAAACTGGTCAGGAAATTTCTGCAAATCAAACTCTATGCCAAATACTATTTCCATTCTACACAATGAAAATGTTTGGATTTTGAATTTACATTCAGATGATAGATTAATTTTGATCATGCACAGCAATTACTTCCGTTTTTCAGGAGGGGGTAGGGGTTTTTTTTTTTCAATTTCAAATCATTCACTTTTCAAATTTACAAAACATTTTTTCTGCTAAACTGTCTAAAATGACAAAATACAATCTGTTCTTCCCATCTTTGATGTTAACACAACATTTTAGATGATTCATTCTACGGTCTTCTTCATACATGTAAATTAACGATTTGATAACAGAAAAGCCATAATTTACACTTTTACTGAATCTAGGGCCACCAAACCTAAAGAATTTTTTAGGCATGGCATATTATCATTAAAGGATCATTGGGAAAAGGTTCTTGCTTCAAATCAGTCATATTTTAATAAAATATTACCTTTTTTTTCAAATCCCCACAATAATCAGATACATATTTAACACAACATATGAAATAGTTTTAAAAAACCTCTTTTCATCTGACACTCTTTAGTTGAAAATGTATCTGCTAATTATAAAGATATTAAAATTCTGTACCACCAAAAGACTTTCTTTCTTCATATCATCTTTCAATTTGCTGTGCAAAAAACATTTCATGTCACAATTTAACATCAAAGTCAGCTAAAACAGATTGGATTGTCCAAACAAAAGTTGGAATGCTAACGCCTCTTCTCAAACTCATTGACAATATGCTCCAGTTCCTTTTGATAAAGAAAATAAGGTGTAATATATTATGTATAGTCAAAAACTAGTCCTACGCTAAGTCAACATCACAAAAATTACACACAAAATACCAAAGATTGTTCTACTTTCATGCAAAACATTCCTATCAAACTTCATATTATCAGGTTCAATTTTAAAAATAAGAAAAGCAATAACAGTGTATGTTTATTTTTATCATCAATATCAACAAGTTTCTACCTTCATCTTAATTTCCAGTTTCTTTTTATCACAAGTTTGATTTGGTCCATCATTCTATGGTAGCAAATTAACAGCACAATCAAAAATGAAGTGTTAGCCAACGTTGAGAATCAAAGTTGTAATAAAAAGATACTAAGAATTAAGATGTAGGTAAAAACTGGTCAAAATTATTAATAAAAAAATGTGTCCAATACTTTATCCAATGATGAAGATTAATTGAAAATATGAAAAATAGCCTAAACAGCCGTAACGTACATCAAAGGCATCCATCAAGAAAAACAATACTCAAGACGGTCTAACATTTGTAAGAATTTGAAATTTTCTAGATTTTTTAAAATTCTAAAGTTTCAGAATTTCAAGAAAATTTTTTCACAATGCACTTCTAGAAAACTGAAACAAAAAGAAATTATTTCCATTTTCATAATTTATAGCTAAAGTTAGTTAATGTTTAATTATGTTATGACACAAAATCTTACCAATGGTGTCGTCAGTTAGTATTCCAAACTTGACAGTCTACTTAGATAAATGATGATGATGATGATGATACTACTACTACTTCCTATTTTCAGACCATCGCCTTCTGAACTAGAAGCATTTAATGGATGCTTGCTTGAATGTTACGGATTATAATTATTCATTCTTAGGACATATGTAATTTCAAGTAAATAGCAAATTAGTTCTAGTTTTCAAAAGTACAAACTGTAGTCTCTGCTACAGTAAGATTGTGAAACTAGTGATTTTGTGAAATCCCTGGGGTGTTTGTGAAATCCCTGAACATTTTAGTAATTTCATGAAAAATTTAGTTTCACTATCAGTTTGCAATGCTGACTTTTACTACTGTGATGATTTTAATCCTCATAGGGTGCCCCACTAAGCTAAATGTGAAGTAGATTCTGCTTCAGTATTTACTGTGTATATACAGCTTAGTTTGACACAAGACTACAATAAGTAGAGCAACTCATTGAAAGTCAGTATGAGAAACTTGTTAACCATTACTACACTGATTGTGAAAATAGGGATTTCATGAAATAACCGAAATGTTTGAGGATTCCATAAAATCACTCGTATCACGATCTCACATTAACGTGTCTCTCTATTCTTTTCCACACTTGAATATTTTCTTGGTTCGATAATCAGGAGAGAAAAAAAATAAACAGTAAAATAATAATCAAAAACACTGAAAGAGAAAAATCTTGAAGTGTTTTGTATTTGAGGGCATCATTAGTATCTCAAATGTTTCTTTGAATGTGTCTACTTATCTTTTATCTATTTATTGATCAAGGTCTAATTGATTATCTTTAATCGTCCGATGGACTTGCTCTGCCGTGTACGATCACATGAAGAATGAAAGGATAAAAAATGGCCTCTTTTATTTGATCTGTGAGAATCAATGCTGCGGTGTTCAATCGATTCATACAAGACTTTTGGGAAAATGCTAATAAAAGCAAGAGTTGATCTGTCCAGAGATACAACCGATCTTAGAAAAGGTTTTTAATCAGAGAGCAGTTATATAAATTATATACTCGTCTAATAGTTATAAACTCTTAATCTTTACATTCATATAATAAAGAAAAAAAATTGTCAATATCATGGAAATAACTTCTGATTAAAATCATCTTTTTGACCATAAGGTGACTTTTTTTTAAAATTTTCTATTCAATTCACAGAAGAGTTCCAATAGGTTTGATTCTATTTCATTGAAGAGTTCCACCGTCAATTACAAGAGGTCCATGAATCAAATTGATATAAAAAAATGCAATTGTTAAATCAAAGAGAATAACTCTTGATCAAAGTAACTTCCTTGCACTTGTTTCAAGCGATTCTTGAATATGAGAGTTGAAATCGAAAGCTTTGCAAAGTCACTCAACGAAAATTGAGAGAGGAAAATAGGAGTCTAAAATACTTTACAATGAACAAAATTTACAAGGCTAGATCAATACATCAGTAGCAGAATTTCTATCTGAAATTTCCACTGTATAATGTGCAATCTATGTGATTAATAAAGAAGCGTTGGGTTAAGTGCATTGACATGAAAGGAGATTGTGTTGAAAAATCAATATTTATGGTGTAAGGTAAATGATTTTTTTCATTATTAGACTGCAGACATATAGGTATACCAATACATCTGAGATGGATATTTCTACAACTCATTTCCCCATCAAAAAAATGATAAAATGGTTTCAGTATTTGAGAAAAATGTTCATAGTATTCATGATCTGAATGCTTTAAAAAAAGAAGGACCCATCATATTCGATTGGTGACATGTAGTTTAAA
The DNA here is from genome assembly GCA_963457665.1 of Thysanoteuthis rhombus. Taxonomy (NCBI): domain Eukaryota; kingdom Metazoa; phylum Mollusca; class Cephalopoda; order Oegopsida; family Thysanoteuthidae; genus Thysanoteuthis; species Thysanoteuthis major. The sequence goes on from OY735217.1 coordinate 1,887,697, forward strand.
AACAAAATTTTAAAAAGACAAAAAACAAACAAGAGAAATAAAACAAAAAAAACAAAGGAAAAACAAAATTGGAAGATACAAGAAGGGGGTGGAGGGGGTGACCCTTCCCATACAAATTCTATGTTTTTTGATGCAACTTGTAGTGAATAATCCTACAGCAGAAAACACCTCTGAAACTAAAAGGAAGTTGATAGACCCTGGTCTTAAGTATAAATACGTTCAAGATAAGATTTCAAAATTTACAGGGCAAAAAGATATTGTTCACCTAGCAAATAAGAAGAACAAAAACACCTGGAATAAGCTATCACCTTGGGGGAAGGGTTGGGATCCAGGTAGGAAAATTTTGTAACTGATAAATTGAGCAACAGAAGAGGAGTTAGACATAGTGACTTTCATACCAGGGTTGCCAGATTTAGCAATAGGGGAAATAACCCAAACTTTATATTAGAGACTTACCCAACATAGGCATTGGAATAACATTTAATTTGGAGATCAAGCTAGTCTGGAGGTAGAGGTTCAATACAAGTCTCTTGAGGCAGGACAGCCTGAAGAGGCCGATATTGAACCTTTGCCTCAAGACCAGCTTGATTGAGGCTGGAACTGAAACTGTCTCCAGAATCACTCGATTTCCACACTCAACACTATTCCAATGCCCATGTTAGGTTTCAGAGATAAATCTGGTTTCAATATTAATAAAGCAAAAATGGAAGAAAAAACAACATAGTGAAAGGAACACATGAAGGGGGGGGCATGCATACAACAAAATAAGATGAAAAAAACTATTTTCTCAAAACGATCTCCATGAATTTTTGAAAAGTTAAATAATACTGGACAGATAGAACTGTCAAAAATGATATTCAAAATATATTTAAATTTATACACTATTACTACTCATTAATTTTTTTTTTCAATGAAATATTATCATCATTGTTCAAGACTAACTTTTTCCACTGCTGTATTGGAACCATCCCAAAAGAAATGCAAACTGTCCCAAAATCAAAATATTGATTCTTTCCTTTGTTATTGTCATTCATAGCTATTAATAGGATAATAGAAGCACTAATAAAATGTTGAGGAAATAAATAATTATATTTATTCTGCTCCATTCAAATAGATTAGTTTAAAACTTAACAGAAACATTATCTATAAACTGTAGCACTGCAATAATCAATTGATAAATTCATCTTCAGTTTGTGGAAAAGACTAGACATTTATGGATGTCATCTCGGGCTTTGGGAAATAGTCTATATATTATACAGAGGAAACTGGCAAGCCTCTCAAAATTCAGCTCAATAAATATAAAAAAGCTAAGATCAAAAGAGAGATAGACAGTCAGAGTACTTTAGATCCGGAATGGCTGACCATATTTGGCAAGAAAAAGACGAATAGTTCCCTCTCTGGGAGGAAGTTTGTATCATAGACAGTGAACGCTGTTAGAAACTGAGGCAGCCCATATCAACTTGTCAATTGAATGTATGTCAGACAAGTGCAGAGTTCAACCCAATGTGGCTTCCAATACTCAACAGGATCATGGTATAGAAATCCAAGCCTAACAAGAAAAGAAGAAATTGACTGAATCCTACATTGTCCAGTAGCTACCATTGGGATATTCCATTTGCCAGCATCACTTTCAGATATAACACCTGAAGAAGGCCATAGAATGGATTTTCAAAAAACATTGTGCAAATAATCCAAACATCAAGAAAGAGTGCAATCAAATGAAAAACTCTTGAATGTTAATGAGCCTTCTCAATACTAATCAATTAATCAAGAAAATAATCAACAGATTACTCAATAATGAAAATATGTCTCATTCTCAGTCTTTAAACTGGGGTCTCCTACCCTGCAGTCATGATAACACCTCTCGGTCACTGCTTTCATAAGGTCGTACCTGAGACAGACAAATATGTATACAGACAGAGAGGGATATAATGAATAGAAAAGTATGGATTTGCATACATATACAATGTATATTTAAATGCATATACAGTATATACGCATGTAAATGTATACTTTTTTACACTTCAGATCCCTCTTCCAAGTTTCATTTTTAATTTGCTAAGCCGCAGTTTTTTGCTTCTAAAATCCCTTTCATTCTGGAGGCATCCTGGGGAAGACCTGTTCATCAGAAACACATCTACCATCCCCAGGATGCCACAACACTGTTTATCTTGAACCCTGCATTGTTTTATCTTCTAATCTATATTTGGACAATAAAGTTCCACCTTTCAAGTTGTTTAGTCTACCATAACACGATACTTTAATAAGGAATTCTAAATCCCAAAAGACAAAATATGAGAAAAATATTTAAAAAAATAATCATAAAATAAATGTGGTCATCAAATCAAATGAAGATTCTACAATGTTTCAGCATTTTAACAAAACCTTCGAATAACCATACAGAAAAGGTAAGAAAGAACACCCCAATTTGACAGGTGAGCAAGCAGTGCTATAAATCAATGATACACTAAGGGGCCCCAAGTCAAACATGTTCTACAGTTGCTACAACAAGAGAAGGATGGGATTCTATACAACAAAATTACATAAGACAGTTATAACAACACATTTGGGTGGATTGAAAAATTTCAAGAAAAAAAATGTAGTGTATTTCATCAAAGGTCAAAATTAGGGAAAAAAAAATCAATTTTTGTCACCTCTTCAGTCTTGGCAACAAATCTGAACATCTTGTGGTCTATTCACAAAGCTAGCCTCAAAATAAGAGACCAATTTATGATAAACTTACATAGTAAATTGAATGCCCCAGTAAAAACCTATCTTAGTGTGGAACTTTTTTTTCAAGTATTTTCAAAACAATTTGATAAGAGGTAAATTTTTAAATTTTCAGCCCTCTAGCTCCATTGGTGTGTCCTGTCCATGTCACACATATATAAACACATAGTCAGACACACTAGATTGGTTGCCAGGATATATGAGGAAGCAACAATCCAGTAATAATTTTTATCTCAATTTTGACATATCTCTCAGAGTTTACACACTACACTTTTTTGAAATTCAAGAAAAACTTTTTTTTCACTCCACTATAACAACACACAACACAATAACTGGTCTCCTTACAATGTTGTTCTCAGAAGACACATCAGACCAGGATTCCTGGAGAGGAATAAATATAGTTTGATTAGGATTATAAGAGTTTTCCTGCCTATCAACAGAAAAGGCTTTGGTACAAAAGTTCATAAATTTATCAGAAAATTTTGAAAGACAAATTATTCACGGCACAATTATCTTGAAGTTAAGTTCATGATTTTTTGATAGATAGTCCTGATTTTAAAAGAGAAGTTTGGTAATCCATGGTTTTACAGATATAACACAGCTTTCAAAGGATCCAAGAAGTCATACAAAGGCACCAAAAAAATATAACTAAACCACATTTTGTTCATAAATTATCAGAATATTGTACACCATGAATTCACTAAGTTACACCGGAAAAAGAACATCTAATATGCCAAACAGTCATCTTAATTTCTCTTTGAGACGTATCCAGAGATTTTCAACATTCTATTTGTCTGATAAAGAACTAATTAATGGCTTTTAACTTCATTATTTTGTTAACGTCTGATCAAAATGTTGTATAGTTATACTTTTTGGAGCCTTTGTATATTGTGTTTAACTACCATATTTTACATTCTCAAGACTAAGGATTACCAGAACTTCTGTATGTCAGTGTTTATAAACAATTAAAAAAAATCAGTTACATGGTTAATTCAGATTGACATATTTTTGCGTATTGGGGAGGAACCTTTCAACACAATGATTTTACTCATCAGTACTTTAGTTTACAGCAGGACCGACCAGATGCAACAGGGGATGAGTAAATAAATAAATAAATAAATAAATAGATAAATAAAATAACGACATCAAGTCATAATAGAAGTTTATCATGAAACTTAAGTTAAAAAATAAATAAATAAAATTGTTGATCACCAATGAGGAAAAGTGGTACCGAATTGAGCACTTTTTCTCTCACTTTAAGATGAGAGCAACAGGCAACAAAAAAAATAACAGAGGAAAAAAAAAAACATTAACCCAACTTCAACTTGAATTTAGCAAAGGGAGATAATTAGCAATGGCAGAAGCAGCAATCTCCTGAGATTTAGACTCTAGTAAGAAAAGAGTAATGAAAGCACAAGGAAGTTAGGAAGGGCAAATCCTATGCATTTTGAAAGAAAAAAAGTCAATATATTTTATTGTACAATTCAGTCGTGCTGGCATACGTGTGAAAAGGATAACCACAAAAATATCTTCATAATTTAGCAAGTTATTCTGGTTTGATAATTTTCTTACAACTCTAACTTGCATCGTTGCTTTGAAATCAATTATGGCCATCATTCAAGTTCAGAGAAAAAACTTTTTCTCGGACAACCTGTTTCTTGTCTCAATGGAGATATCAAAATAGTTTTATTTAATACTTCTTTTGATGCAAGTAGTTTTGATCATACTGCTTATATTCATAAATTGAAAGAGATTTTATAGAAAAAAAATATATTCCCCTAAACCCTTAATACACTCAATCCATCATGGCAACAAATCATTTCTTTTACTGAAGAATTTTTCATTCAAAAAGATTGGTAAATTCATTGAAAGCCCCTTTAAATTCTTGCTTGTAAGGAAATGACTCATGCCATGCTTGATCCCAGGGTCATCTGATCAGATGAAAACTTTGATAGGAGAATTCCTGTCGAGGTATTTTAGCAGTGAGTGCATATTTCTTGTATGAATCAATTGAAAATTTAAGCTGAAATGGTCAGAAACTAAGACCTACAAATAGATTAAATAAAATAAATAATGAAAAGATTTTCAAGTTGGTAAGTTGGAAGATTTCTTTTACTGTGTTCTTTGACACACCCTGTGGTGCAGCCTGGACATATTATTATTGATGAACCAGGGTCATCAGGTGTTTTGATTAACATCAGACGCCCTCACCCTGGGGATCAAGTTGGGGATGATCGAGCCCAGACTTGTGTCCAGGTAGCACGATCTAGAGCCGATGAGAAGCTCTCTTAGCAGCTTCCAAGATCTTTCTGATGGCTCTTCCATGCAGCCTACATATTCCCAAGAGTCTCAGGACCTAGTGAAGAGATTAATTTATTCTCCCTTTCTGCAGCCTGGCAGAGGAGTTCACGGTTGCCAGAGCCAGAGAGGTCCCGCTCAACCAAGATTCCACAGACACAAAGTTTTCCTCAGTGACCATTTATTCTTCAAAAGCATGATTGTTCCAATATCACATTGAAACCAACTTTATCATGCAATTAAATAAACTTTTAATTGAAATTTAAACTATGATAACTAATACTGCCTCTGTCCAATAATAGTTGGTACATTTGTATATACTATATCTGCATATTTGTGAACAAGTGTAACTCAACCCCAGGATGAATATAAGATAGGTGACACTGAGCTCTGGAGACCTCTAAAGGTCAATTTAGCACCAGATCAATCTCAACATTTTTGGCATTTTCAAATCTAAGGGAGCCTATGTTGTTACAAGATTTTTTGTTTGTTTGTTCGGATCCAACTGGGTGGTGAGTACAACCTGAAATTGACTGATTTTTTTAAATCTTTATAAAATATCCTAAATCTAACAACTGTTATGAGACAGAGGTATTATCACTGAACTGTACAGGAAAATATAACAATAAATGGCAAAAGGCAAACCATGTAAATAAGTTGTCGTCATCTTAAGCCAGGATGCAGAGAGAAAAAAGTATGGCAGTCAGAATTGCAAACTTCTTTGGGAATTTTCAGATGCAAATCTACCTAAATATACACCAAGAAAACAAAACCAAAACAAAAAAGTATTGTAAAGAAGGATTTTAAAGGGAAAAAAAAAGGAGGAGGGGGGGGAATGTACAAAGAACAATGTTGCCAATTTAGAAATTTGTTTACGAACTAAATCAAGATGTTTTTCGTTGAAGCTCTAGATGCTAGAAATTGCTATTTAGATGATTTTTAATAAAATAAGAGATATTATTGAATATGGATGTTTGTTTCTGGGTGTTTCCAGATGGTTCTTTGACTGAATTTTCTCGTGTAAAATTGAAAATAAAGTTGGCAATACTAACAGAAGACAGGACAAAAATGCAAGAAAAAGGAGAAGAGCATAGTAAGTAAAGATAAGTAAAAAATACTAAAACATGTTATATATAAATAGGAAAATGAAGCAGCATTTATGGGGACAGGGGGGGGAGTAGAAAAGAAGGGGGTGGGGTAGGGTGGCAGTCAGTCAGCAAGCATAGATTGTAATCCAATCACAAGACAAAATCAGAATTAGCGCTAAAAGAAGAGAAGAAGAGGCACATGACCAACAACCGAATCCAGGGTTGCACACACACACAGCTAAACAAACACCATCGAACAGAGAAGGAGAACAACAATACCTCACTGGGTGTCTGCGGCACTGGTGTCTTTTCCTTGATGAACAGAAAGTCGAGAAAACGTAAAAACATTGTGCTCGAATGAAGGGCAGAAGTTAATACAGCAAAGCATCTACCGTATATGTCGGCATATAAGAGGACGGGCATTTAATTCAACGCTAAAATTCTTAAAAAAATATCGAAAGTCATTATCGAGGGAAATAACTTCTGATTGGAATAATCTCCCAAGGACCATTCAGTGAATTTTTTTTCTTCATTTTTTTTCTATTCAATCCACAGAAGAGTTCCATCATTTTTAATTCTTTCCATTCGAGAATTCCGATATCAATTAAAAGCAGTCTATGAATTTGAGATTCAACAAAAACAAGCCCAAAAGTCAGACCATAGATGGGTGAGTTCTCTCCCTTGCACTTTCAGACCCATGCAGGAGGGTTGGGTTGGTGTTTGGAAACAGGAGATGGGAGTTTTCCGGTAAGTCCGTTAGACAGTGACAGCAATCGGTACTACAGATCTTTGCGCATCAGAAAAACTATGAAAATATTACACTGCGTCCAACGGGGTGATATTATCACTGGGAGAGGATGCTGTCCACCAAAGCTTGATATGGACAGTTACGGGGTTTGGACGAGTTGTAATGATTGGCAGTACTCCAAATAACCTTGTAAAACCATTCGTCTGATAGTCCAACATATACGGTATTTAATAGAGAAACTTTCTGGAAATGTTGAAATTAGAAAAAAAAAGAAGAAAATGCTAAGACAGTAGCATTCTGTAAAAAAAGAAAATTCCTTTTGGTGAAATGTGAAAATTCCATGACTGGGTGTTGCTCTTTCTCCGTACTTATACTTATGTTGTATGTACAAAAACATACAAGCAAAGATGAAAGATTGCTGAGTTTTTATTTATTAGTCATAAGGCCTATCAGTGCTAGCAAAATCAAAATGCACAAAGCTTAACAAAATGTTTCAGCACTGCTTCTTAACATGGCCACACCTATATTCCTAATGAATGCAGCACCCAGGCTTCAAGGATTGCCTAAAAATACGCAGGAAAGAAAAGGGGAGAAAGATGAAGGAGAAAAAAAAAAGATGCACATCTGTTAGAAAAATAACGGAGAAGGATGAATGGAAAAGAAATGTTTTTGTAACAAGAAATTCTTTGAAAACTGAAGTCAGAATATATTAAAACATTGGTTCTCATTTGATCCAGTAAATCAGGGTTTCTCAACCTTTTTCCATTTCTGACCCTGTTTGGTGAGGCTAGTTATTATAATCATGATCTAACAGTAACAGAAGATAGAAACAAAAACCCACCAAAAAACATTGTCAAAAAATTACATCTTTACAATCTTCTAAATCAAGTCTTATGGTGTTTATTACAAGAATTACTTTTAAAAATCCAAAGACAGTGTTTATCAAAAAAAATTGCTTTTAAAAAATGAATTACTAAAGCCTAAAAAAACTGAGTTCATTTTTTAAAAATTAGTGATTAGCATTAAACCATCTTACAGTAAATACCCAAAGGAATACATTAGGAGATTAACAAAATTTTTTCATCAACTAGAGTTGCATAATAATTCTTTGAAAAAAAAAAAAAAAAAAAATTAGAATATTTCTTCGACCACAAATAATCTTCAAGAGATTTCCTATAGGGTCCAAACCCATAATTTGAGAAGACTTTCACTAAATGAACAGATACTTTGAATCAGAATTCCAAGGCCGTAAAGAGGACAACAATAACAAGCAGAAGGCATTAACAAACCTTTGCTCTGTTAAATACTTTGGATAATTTTCTACGTATGAAACTAACCTGCAAGGAACTATGATCATCAAAGATTTTGTAAGGGTTATTGTATATACATAGTTATAACCACTTATCTTTGAAAAGACAAATAATTGATGTTCATTAGCCTCCAAATCCAAAGTTCATTATTTCTATTGCAAAGTGTTTTTCTCAATGAGCCGAAACAGATAATATCTTTATTATTTATTTCGAGTAGTTTTAAGCTTCATCCTAATTTTCACTGGTTATAATCAAAATCGACACAGGCCATAATTCCATGACTTGAAGTAAACAGCCAAATCCAGAATAATAAATAAATGATAAAAATATATACCATGTTACAATACTTCATCTAATAATGAGAATGAATTAGAACCAAGAGAGAGTTTGGCAAAGCACCAGCTGAAAATAACATCACCTACCCAGCAATGGGTATTGATCTTTTTAGAGTATTCTCGCTGAAATATATATTAGTTAGATGAGAAAAAGTTTTTGAAAGCTGCTGGCACATGAGTGCAGAGTTAAAACAGCCCAGATCAAAGTTGGGTTCATTCAAAAATCCACCATAAATGTGGAAAAGGAAACCAAAAGAACTGAAGAGTGCATGAAAAGTGCATGAAGAATGACCCTGAAACTCACCTCATTATGACCCTCACTTTTGGTGCTTTCATGAACTGAAATGAAATAAAGTTGCAAAAAGAATAAGAAGATTGGGTGAATCTTTTATTTTCTAAATTATCAAAATATGAAAGTATTAAGAGAACAGGATTCTTTGAATGAAATACACTCAATTTTTTTTCTTTTTTTTTTTAAAGAAAATTGTAATATTACAGGTATAGAGTCCAGAGTCATAGGGGTTTTGTCTATATTGTTATTATCATTGAAAAAGATGTAATTTATTGAAAAATTATTTGAGATTGTCGGTTCTACACTATAGAATTCAGGTGAGAATTTAAAAACTGGCATCTTATTTTCTCTCTATCATGGCCTTGGCTTGAGGGAGGTTGAACTTCCTCAAAATTCCCACAGGACACCTATGGATTCTTTGTAGTTCACTGATGTGCCATGACGCACTGGTTGAAAACCGCTGCCTTTGAGTGTAGAACTAACATTGAAAACTCAATGTTCCAATAGTTGTATTATTGTATTATAAGGCAATGAAACATGCCAAGTTGCAGACACCATTTTGGGCCGAAACTGTTGCAACAATTGAATGATTCATCGGATATGCACCTGCTACATTCATCTGTTTCTCACCTTTTACACTTCACTTTATAATTTCCACCTTAATCTCTATGGCTAATTATAATAAAATTTCAGTTCTATCAGTGAGTTAGGGCTTTCATCTAGCAATGGATAAATATTATTTTTCATCACCTGCTGCAATTAGTGGGTCAATTTACCTTGAAGTGTAAAGGACACTTACCTGGCGTATGAACTCCATTCTGTGGGGATTGGTCATTGCTGATAATCGGGGTCTCCTTCATTGGATTCACAGGTAAAGGTTCCTGATTTAAGAGTAAAAAGCAAATAAATAGAACGAAAAATGACAAACAACTTCACAATGATAAAAAGTAAAAGTCATACAATAAAAGAAAAGTACAGTAGAAGCTGCTTATTGTGATCATTTGGGGACAGACAGACAGACAGTCTTTAAAACAACAATAGTTGGCTGATAACATTAAACAAAGGATATAAAAAGTGAAGCAATTCACAATCATAAATAACTTTATATTATATGAATTTTATATGAAAAAAAAAAAAAGAGATCAAAGTATCGAAGACCAGCATTTCTGCCAAGAATCAGATTGTTTTTTTTGAGTTCTACGGCATTTTCTATTGTCTTCTCCCTTTTGACTGATTCTCCTTAACAACAATCGAAAGTAGATAGTAGCAAAAATTAAAAAGTATATACATATCTTCTTTTTCCTTTTGGCGAAAACCACTAAATATATCATTAAAATAGTTCATAACCAAACCATAATATCATCTATAAGCACAAATAAGTTACAATTTTCATCAACATATCTATGGGTCAGTGTTTATAGGTGTTTGGCTAGTAACCAGTAGATCTTAGAATCAAGTCAACCCAGGAGCAACACTTTTTTTTCTTTCTTTCTTTCTTTGCTTTTGAAGTCAGTGGCAGATTAACCATTTGGCTGAGTAGACATTTTTTTTCTTTTATCAAAGTTCTACCATCAAGTTTTTAGCTTATTTTCATATGACAACAATGACTGATGACTAAAATATACAAATTACAGTGACACAGTGACGTACTCAAAAACTGATGACTAATCTATTCCAACACCTAAAGCCCAACTGCGGTCTACTTGTTCTGCTGAAGTTGGCAAATTCCATTGACAGGAACTACCCAAAAAGGGAAATAAAATAGGACATGTAGTTTGGGAATCATATTGTATGGAGAAATGAATCCTGTTTCGTTTACTTTTTAGATTTTAATGGAGCCAGAGAATTTGACTCTGGCGCAGCCGAGCTCATCACATCAGTTCTCATCAATCCCCTAAATATTCTCTCTGATTTTAATTAATATTCAAAGAGTTTCTCACACAATTGAACTCATTCATCTTGTTATTCTTATTGTTCACACGTTTTGGCTGATCCATTCTACAGCCTTTTCCAAAGGTCCCCTCCATAAGGTAAGAGAACTTATTTCCAATCTCTTTATGAATTATGTCATACAGCAGCCATTACTAAAAGTAACTGAATTTAACGTCTCCTAAGTTTCCTGTTTGATGCCGTCTTTTTCAACTTTGCATTACCAGAAAAAGGGACTCTTGAATCAGACCATAAAACTACCACGTGATCAACATCTTTTAACATCAATCAAAAATTGGAGAAAGGGGTTATCAATGAATAAGTTCCATCTCTCACATCTCATTAAGTTGTGATCACTAGAAAGGTAGAATTTTTAAAAAACAAGCTTGAATGCTACTGGACACAAAATAAGGGATCAATTTAGCATGAACTTACATTGCAAATTAAATCTACCCCGACTTTTTCTACATGTGAGTAATCATTCAAATTTTCAATCCTCCAGCTCCATTAGTGTAACCAGTATCAATGATACATGCATAATTGGCCAACAAGAAAAAGCTCATACACTTGATTCAGAATGAATAAGAAAATACTCAGAGAGTGCATACCTCAGGCCCAAGATTTAATCACATTGACCACCCTTCCACAAAATATCATCAAAATCCATAGAGAACTTTCAGAGATATTGTGTGGAGAGACAGGAGCAAATACATAAATGTATGGGGGAAGAAATATCACTCAATCAAAAAAATCCCAGATTCACTTCGAATTTTAATTGATTGTTGAAATTCATTGCGAACTTTTCAACATTCCATGCTGAGGGGTAGAATATTACAAGTGAATACATGTACCCACCCCCAACATTGTTGGCTGAAGTAAATTATTACGCTTTTATTTATGACCAGATCTGAATCCTTGTTCAACAGAAGGCAAATCAATCCAATAATAGGGTTTTCTCTCACAATTAAAGAAAATAACAGTCAGTAATATTGATCAACAAAACAAGTTGGACTGGATTATTTTTAGTTATCCACTAGACAAACCCATTAGTGATCATTGGGTCACTAATTGGTGCACTTGCTAATGAAGACCCAACAATATTATATTGTAATTTATAATCATAATAGATTTTTCAGTCGCAAATCACCTAAACTTTTTTTAATTCTTCAAGTTAAAGCACTTCAGTTATATTCTTAATTTCAAGTTTGGGAAAAATGATTTCTGAAGGAAGTAAAGGGAAATAACTGGAATTCTTCAAAGCCATAATTTTGTACTGAAGCAAAAATCAATTGAACAATGATTTGTTTTCTCTCCCGATTTACTTAAACCAATAATATAGAGTGATGATATTGATTAGCAAGACAAGTTGAACTAGATTATTTTTAGATATACATTAACATCGAAGAACAGCAAAGATAAGCCCTATTCATTTTATATCATTCAAGCTTTGAATAAGCTAGACATTTATCTACCTATATTGAACAGTGTTAGGGGAATCTATATTTTAATGGAAATAGATTGGCAATAAGTAAATGTCAATTTGTTCAGCTTCAATTCAGTTGATTGTCTATTCGACTCCTATTTATGGTTGCTTTATGTAATAGATCAATACATAAGCACAAGTAATCCATATATATAAAACACATTGTGCATCCATTATATATATATGTAGATATATATATATATATAGAGAGAGAGAGAGAGTCTAGAAAGCTATAAAGGTTCAAACACAAAAATTTTTTTTTTAAAACACACTTCAGTCCCCCTCCCCCCGATATCTGTTGATGAAATTTTTGTAATGTTTTTCAGAGTTTTTTTTCTGTTTTACATATACTTTGTTACTATGGTACAATGTGTAAAGTTTCCCTTGTTGGGATCATCAGTTGTTTACCATGTAACTGTTTCAGGTATTTCAAAAAACAAAACATTTATATTAACATGGCACCCCAGCAGTGTTGATCAAACACTACCTTCCTTTCAGCTATGATTTTCATATATAGCTCATGTCATACATGTAGTTTATCATACATATATATATATATATATATATATATATATATATATATATATATTTGTGTGAGTGTGACTAACAATTTTCAATGAGTGCATTAATACTACACTAATCCTAGGCAGAAGTACAAGTGAGCAACATTTTCATCCTCAGCCGAGTGGTACTCAAATCCTAGACAGAAGTGCTGATCCGTACATAAATGTTTCAGTCATTTTTGACTGGTACCCTGCTCTTTAAGAGATAAATCATTAATGTACCTCACACACATAAATGAAATTTTTTATCAAGAGAAAATTAACAAAAGACAGATCTGGATTGTCATTCATTAGAAACCATAACGTGACCAAGTATTTTGGCAGCAAGTTATGTTGGGGGTGATCAAATGAAAAAAGAGGAGATCAATGAACAAGTTACTTCTCTCATATCTTGTAAGGTAGTGATCACTATGAAAATCTGAATTTTCAAACACAAGCATGAATGCTGCCAGACACAAACAAAGGGATCAATTTAACATGAACTTTAATGAAGTATTGCAACATTATCATCAATTTTGACTAGTTTTTATCATCATCCTAATTTTCAGTTACAACAACCAAGTATTGTTTATTTATATTAGAATAGGTTACAGCAACAAAAAACATTATATATATATATATATATATGTACACATTAGTCTAAAATGCTTTACAGCTTTAAACACTTAACATTAAAAACTTTTTCAGACTTTGTTTGTGTCACTTCAGTCTCTTATTTCACTTGAATAAATGTGTGCGTCTCTTTCACATATCAACAGTTATTGTATTAGGATGAACTAAGTATGGACAGAATTGTTTTGGAATTGCAAAAATACATGCATTGTAAAAACCTATCTATTGTGACCTAGCCATAGGCGAGGCTGCTCTTATTAAATGTATTGGTCACAGAGCTGCCCCATACCTCGAAAACTATTGAAAATAGAAGCATGTGGTTTTCACCATTTTGAAAAATCATTTGCACTAGGAAAACAACACTACCAGGCCCGATCCAGTTGTCACTCAGACTATAATAATGATAATTTGGAATCTAATGGAGAGTGAAACATAGTGTTTTGACCAAGGTCTGTGAGAGCCAAATTCACTCTCTTTCAGACCCAAACTGTAAAAGATTGAAAGCATCCATAGAGAGAGGGGAGACGCAAAAAAGAGAAATTTATATTTCTGACTTACTTTTCATGACAATAGATTAAAGTATAATGTGCCTGGTGAATGCTTCCCTGTATTGATGAAATTGTTATTTTCTCGATAAAGTGTCATGTATCGTAATAACTTAAATTATGAAATCTTCACAAGAAGAAATCAAGTGAAGAATCACTCTAAGATGGCAAGCCTGCGTCAGAGCAAGCTCAACCTCCTAGAACAAGAAAATCCCATTAATCCTAAAAAAGTTTACAATCAATGTATCCTCCTGATAGTCACTTATGGACTTGAAACATGGAACCTAACCAAGAGACTGGCCCTCAAACTGAGAACCATGCAACGTGCACATGAGAGAATCATATTCAACCTCATATTGAGAGATCAGAAAACAGTCAGTCTGAGACGTCATAGAATCTATTAGGAAACTCAAATGGCAACGGGTTGGTCATGTTGTAAGAATGGCAGAAAACCAATGGACATCATGACTCACAACATGGAATCCCAGAGATCACATGCATAACCGAGGCCGACAGAATAAAAGATGGAGAGATGAACTAGACAAGTTCAGATAGTATTGGCTTTGCAATGCCATTGATAGAGAGGACCGGCAAACCCTGGGAAAAGTTTATGTCCAACGATGAATACTAAAAGACTGATGTGATGATGATGATACAGAGATTCCAATAAAGGCATTTTTATTTAATAATAAAAAAAATCAAAAAGAGAATAATGAACATCCTACTACTTCTAGGTTTATACTAATTGTATTTGGTTTAGTTGGATTATTTTCCTTTTCACTATTGTTTATTTTTCTGGTTTCAGCTCCCTGCCGTGTCTATTTTGTTCTGGAACATTGAACTGAACAAAAAAGATACCCAGGAGGGACTAGAGGGAACGCAGCCGAAAGGATGTGAAAAAAAAGACAATGAAAATAGTCAGACTAAACCATATAAAATTATCAAAACACTATGTCTAACAAAATTCAGACAAGAACTATGTTTATACCGTACACCAAAATATCCAGCATGAATTTGTAAATAAAGATAAGGTTTTTTTGCATTCACATAACAGATCAACAAAACTTGGCCAAGTTACAAATTCTTGACTAGAAAGCATTCCCAATATTATTACCAATTCAGTCAAAAAAAAAAAAAGTGAATGGTAAAATCAAAGGAAATGACGGCTGATTAAAGTTACCTCCTTTGATTTCTGAGTAAGTTTTTTTAATTATTTTTTTTATCCAATTCACAAAGGAGTTCAATTATTTTTTCATCCAATAGAAAAGTTCCACTGTTGTTTAGAAGTGATATCCAGTGGTTTAAAAATTTAGAAGTAAAAACAGTATCCATAATTAGGAACGATCACCAAAACAGTCCAAATAGGTTGCTTCAGTTTTTAAGCTAGTCTGGCTGACTATGTATATATGTACATATCATATGAACAGGCTGCACCAACTGGGCAAGAGGGTTGGAACTTCCAACGTTATTTGGGGTAAAATTTTCGAAAACAAAAGAAAAAAATCTTCACGTCTACGAAAAAAAAATATTCAATTTTTAAAAGTTCACTCCTAGGTGAATAGGTATTCAGTGGGGATTCAATTTGCAATCTGAATTTATGCAAAATCGATACCTTACTTTGTGTCCAGCAGCATTCTTGTTTGTTTTTTGAAAATTCAGCCTTTTTCTGATCACTACCCAACAAAAAACTAAAGTAGTAACTTTTTTTCAATTCTTCAATTGATCACCCTCGACACAGCATGCTGCCAAAAGACAGTCACATGATGTTTTTTATTGAGAGACCAACCAGACATGTTGACTTTTAAATTCATATAAAAAAACTGAATGATAATATCAAGGGAATAACTGCTGATTGAAATTACCTCCATCAACTTCTAGGTAATTATAAAAAATTTCTTCAATTCCCAAAAGAGTTCAATTATTTTTAAATCCTGTTAACAGGAGAATTCCTCAGCCATTTGGGAGTGGAATACAGCAGTACATGAATTTAACAGTTAAAATGACATCTATGATTTTTTTTTACTCTTATCAAGACTATCAAGCTTCAAATTATAACTGGGTTGGTAGCCTCATTGTATATATAAAACAGGTAATTCTATCTATCAAACTCTGATAAGACCCTACTGGCTCATGCCCCCCCTTCCATTCCCTTCCTCGCTTGATACCTTTATGACTAATTGTTCCATGGCACGTAATGCAATGTTAGCAACTGTCAACATAGGTTACATCAGTTTTCAAGTTTGCCTGGCTATATATGTATGTATCATGCATACCCCCAATGGAGGTAGAGGGCTAAAAGTCCCAACATTTACTCATATCTACAAAAAAGATTCTAATTTTTTAAAATTTTACCCCTAAATAGGTTTTTAGTGGGGGTTCAATTTGAAGTTTAAATTTATGCTAAATTGATCATTTAGTTTGTATCCAGTAACATTCATGCCAAGTTTTTTAGCAATCCCTGTCCAACGAAAGTGAGAGCAGTAACTAAATCACTGATCAACACTTTTTCCAATTTTTTCGATTGATCCCCCTAAACACAGCAGGCTGCCAAGACATGCATAGCATCATGGTTTCTATTGCATGACTAACCAGACCAGTCAATTAGTTTTATTTTCACTTTTCAAGATACATGAAATGGTTTCAAGAAAAATACCACATTCCTGAACAAAGAAGACCCATAGAAAGCCAGAATGTACACAGCCAAAACATTGCGAAATAAAAAACTGAACATAGATGAGGAAAATAGTCCGACTATGACACATACAATGAAGAAAATATCCATGTTACGAATAGTTTGAATTTTTCCTCTTTGTTTTTGTGTCTGTAACGACGGTCTCTTCCATCTAAAGGTCACAATTTTGCAGATAAGAAAAGTCTCTCACCTGCCATTTGAAACTATGGACCTTTCAACTCAAATAAGTTCAGTCACTTGTTAATGAAACCATAGATGAAACTGATAAAATGTAAACATTCATCTACACTTACAACAGTTTTGAAATAGTCCTAAAGTAAAAGAACATGAAGAAACTACTACTTATACATATATACATATATATATATCAGTAAAATTGCTAAATTAGTGATTTTGTGAAATCTCTATGCTCCTCTAGTTTCACAATTAGGGTAAATATGGATAACAATCTTGCAGTCCTGACCATTACTACTATAATGAGCTCCATCCTCAGGGGGTGCCCCTGTACTGAGGCTTTGTGACAAACTAAGCTCGATAGACATTGTAAACATCCAAATAGAATATATGTGACATTCATCAAGTTTCGCTAAATTTGACACATATTAGTTAAAAAAATCATCTCATATGAATTAAAATATACTCATGGATTTTTTTCACTGGTCATGAATGATATAAAAACTAGAATAAATATCAGTTGCAAAAATTAGTATATTTCAGAAATAGCATCTAGCTGAAAAAATAATAGATAAATAAAAATACATGTGTCTGAAAACACCTCCGACGATGAAGTTGAAATAGAAGAATTCAGTCCTCGATGTTAATACCAATTTCTCCCTGTTGGGGCTATGATATCCAATGGGGTAGTACTGTGGGGACGTATGGGAATGGCTTCCCCTTATTTTGGGGGGTCAGGGGGGGGAGAACAGCGTTCCTTCACTATCTACAACTAAAATTCTCTATTTCAACAATTCACTGATAAGAAACATTAGCTGATATATATCCAAATACCTATCCCATATGACCTCAAAACATCACTGTAATTTGTTAAATTTTCTTCAAATATCACGGGGGGGGGGCTAAGCTAGCAGGTAGCCCTTCATTTCCTACCTTTTTTTTTTTTACTACTACTACACCACTGAGGATACCTTACACAAAATTTTAAACCTAGCCTTACCTTTAGAATGGGACTGCAATCAAATCACAAACTCTGCACAAGGTTCACACTTTTTCAGAGCAAGTGTTCATAAATACGAGTTTATAGATAAGTGATAATAGGAAAAAACATTTGTGTGAGCATGAGTGGAAATCCAACAACTTGATTAAGTTTCTATAGTCTTTCAAAAGGACATGAAATGCCCCAACAAAAAAACAACAACAACTCCTCTATATACGTGGGAGGAAGAGCACATGACAAATTGAATACAAAACCTGAATAAAAGAAGTTGAGGTATTTTCATAATTCAGCCCAATGCCAAGACCTATACAGAGCAAGAATTGAGAATCATATGAATGTTTATTCCCTGCTACCAAACATTTGTGAGTCGTGTAATGTCGAGTGTCATTTACTTTATGGACAATACAGGATTTTGATTGGCTCAAAGCCAAACGATACATTTCTGGATTGATTGCCATAGAGCAATGGTGGTGGTGGTGGTTGATGATGATGATAAGTTATTTCACCAATAAACCTGACATATCAGATAGACAATTTTTCCTCATTTGTATACATCATTGGTTGAGAGAGTACAAATTAGGTTTATGTCTCACAAGTACTACCCACCTGTGATTTCTCATAAAAACAGTATCTTGTGTTATATACGCATATTTTTTGGATAAGTGAAATCAACACCTCAATTCTCATTAAGTAGCCAGCCCCTGTAACATGCTGTAATAGGGAATTCAATCCTCACTGGGTAACTCATTATCATGTTCCTGTGTCAGACTAGATTGAGCTGAGTAAATCTAACTGCTATGTTGACTTTGGGATGTTTTTAGGATTCGTGTAGACTTTTAGTGGAGCATAGGGCCACACTGAGGTTTCAGTTGCAAGATGATTTTCACAGGGTTGAGTTGCTAGCCTTACATTGACTGCCTTACAGGGTTAAAGGGCTCTAACTGGCCTGCTATTTACCCAGAACTAGGGGGAAGGCTTTTCCCAAGGGCATTAGTGTAAAGTGAATGGCCAAAACTCAATCTCAGTTGGCTAATTCTGTTTACCATTTGAGTAATCACAGTGCCACACTTCCATTGACTTTGAATGGGCAGCCAAAAATTAAAAAGTAGTCAGGTGTCCGGGAATCATCCTCCAGGAGGCAATACTTAGATTGGCAGGATCAGCAGTATGCCCTGATGTCTGCAGCAAAGATCAAGACATCCCAGAAAGGATTGAACTCTGAATTGCTTAAAACAATGGTTCCCAAACAGCAGGCTGTGGATCGGTACCAGGCAACAAAGCATGTGCTACCGGGCCGTGAGTCAACAATATGATTCGACAGTATGAAATGATATCAGTCATCTGTACCTTTCTTCATTCGTGGTAGAGCCCATTGTTGAACTTCAGTAACAATTGTTTGATCATTGCGACCTTGCCTATGGCTTGTTCACTCTCATCAAATGTATTAGTCACAAAACTATCCCATATCTTGGAGAATGTTAAAGACAAGTCTGGTTACTCAATCAATAGAAACTGTCAAATGACCAACCTCTTTAATTAATATGCTTTGTTGGGGGTGATCAATCAAAAGATTTGAAAAAGTGGTGATTAATGAATAAGTTACTGCTCTCACCTTTTGTTGGCCAGAGTTCAATACTTGCACAGTAAATTAAACGCTTAACTGAAAACTTACTTACAGGAAGAATTTTGGAAAAACAAAAGATTTTTTTTTTCTATACATAAGGAGTAAATATTGAAATTTTCAGCCCTTTAACTCCATTGGTGCTTCCTGTACACATGATGCACACATAGCTAGCTAGACCTGCTAAAAAACTGAACCAAGTTATGTTGACAGTTTTGGTTGATGTTTTCCAATAGGAGCATGCAGGTTTCATCATTTGATAACATGTGTTTTGAAGATTCATTTGGGGTTTGAAAACAACAACCAGACCTAGTCCAACCCATTTTTCATACTTTTGAAGGTTAATAATTTGGAAGATAAAGACAGAAACATGGGGATTCCAGCAGTTAAAGAATTATGGTACTTTTTCAGAGGCAAGTCATTTATTTCAGTCCTTGCTTATACAGATGTAAAATACAATAATTAAACAGTATACAAATATTGTCATTTTACATTCATATAAGCAAGGATTATCTCATTCTTAGTGTATATTGGGAACAGAGATTTTCTAAACACACTTTCCCCAAAGGATAGAGCATCAAAAAAAATTTTTTTTAAATGAATTTTTATGAGTATTTACTAAGTACTAAGACTGAACTAATGGCGAAAAATTCTTGTTTACATTCATTGCATAAGCGATCAAGCATTATATCCTGACTTCTAGCAAGGATACCCTTATCTAGAAATGTAGAGTCATAGTAAAGAAAAATAGAATTCATTTCCCTGCATAGATTTTCAAAAATTTAGTCCAATTTTTAATACCTTTACAAAAGTCTCAGAATTTTTATTCTACTTTTTCCTCCATTGATTATGCCTGGAATATATTTTAACAATCAAGAAATGACGAAATTCATCAAGAATTATAATCCCCTATTGTCTTAATCAGTTTTGTTCATGAGAAGGTAGGAACTTAGCAATGTATGGAAACCCCATAACACAATAACCAGCTCATCTCAATATTACAGCTTGACTTTTATCTTAAAATAGAACCTGCTATTGTACACATGCAAATTATATAAGATCCTTTTATTCTTATTGTAAAATGAAAACAATAGTCAAGAGCCTGGGACCGTTGGATTTTCACTCAATGGCTCTCCACTGCACAATATCAGCCAAAAGTTTGTTAACTATTTTCATGAATCATAAAAACTTCAACTAGATTCAATCTGCAATGAGGAACTGTAGCAAGAAACAAAACAAAAAAAAAAGGGAGAAATCCTCTGAAGAGGCTGGAAATGGACTGGTCACTCTTCACAAGTCTGTATCCAGCACTAAAAGACACGTTCTCTTTTGGAATCCACAAGGGTAAAGGAAAAGAGGTGCCATGACCAGGATGCAGACATAGAGAGAACTGAATATACATAAGGACAACTGATGAAATTGGCCCAGGACGGGGACGCCTGATGAGTCTTTGTTGATGGCATATGTCCAAAATGTGGACACAGGCTTAGAGAGAGAGGGAGGAGAGGGGGAGAGAGAGAGAGATATGGACTTCAAACTTCAGAAAAAAAAACAAAAAAACAAATACCACTCCAGATCAGACAGCAACATAGATATCTACCTACTTTTCAAAAGTTTGCTTTTACACCACTTGCAAGCAACGAAAAGTAAACATTAACATGTTGACTGAGTGTATAAGTCAGACAAGTGCACAATTCAACTTGATGTGGTTTCTGCGGATCAAATGAGACAAGCTATAGAGGGTAACCTATATAGTATATATGGAAGTTACAGGACATCAGACCAATGGAAAATATCTTTAACTCTTAAATTCATTCAAGCCAATTCATAACATAATTTAAAATAACTTCTGATTAAAGTTACTTCCTCAAACTTCATGGTAGATCTTTTTATTTTCATTTAATTCACAAAAGAGTTCTATTTTTTAATTTTTTTCATTGAAGACTTACAACCTATCTATGAATCAAAGAGTTAAACAAGTATGCATATTTCATGGAGCAGCAAAAAAAGGGGAAATATGTAGTTTCAATTTTTTTTTATAACAAATACATAGTTTCAATTTGATTAAAAAATTATTTAATCAAAACAAAGATAAGGCAACAATTTTTCTACAATCAAAAGTTTACATAATCAAAAAATAAGTAGTTATTTTTGCTAATCAGGCAATTTTGATGATTCAGTGTAATAATACATATACACAACAAAACAGTTTCCAAATCCATGAAATAGTCTTAGAATGTCAGTAGGAAAAAAATATACACTACCACTGATCCTTTAAGACTCTTTCAGTCCATAATCTGAAAGATTGGAACCAAAATAGAACCAATCTCCAATGCATAGATGTAGCCAAACAAAACTCTTCAAGTTGAACCAAGTCCTTCAGGAAAATCCTGCCTCCCAAGAAAGATGAAGAAACAGCAAATCTTGTTCTTGCCAAAATCAACAGACAATAAACGCAATTTCTACCGGATTAACTTTTTGATACAAAACACGTACAGACTTCATGTAAGAGTGCTACTGGTGCTAGTAGGACTATCAATAAGTGCATAAATATCCGTACCTCACACAAATGTAACACAGTAACCCGTGTGCGCATCAAAAAAAGTTTCTAAAATTATCTAAAAAAATTTTTAAATTCTAAAAATACCAGTACAAGATTTGGGCAGAGTGGGTCCAAAATGACTATAGAGACTGTTAAAAATTACTTTTTTTGAAAGTAATATTTTTAGATGGTACCTCCTGCAAATTTTCACCCCAAGGGAACAGAGACAGACAGACACACAGATGAGCAAAGTGAGAAGAATCTGTAGCCTAATTGGCTGGTTGGTTGGTCATGTAGGCCATTTGAGGGGCTACAGTGATTCAATAATGCAATTGTTATGTGACCAACTTTTCAATACAAAACACGTAGAGACTTCATATAAGAGTGCAACTGAAGAAGCTAGCATGACTAAAGATAAGTGCATAAATATATTTACGAAAGCTAATCGCATTAATGGACAAAGGCAACACTTACCACAGTATCTCCGCATGCTTGCTTCACCATCTTGTGGCACCGTTTGTGAACTAATAATTTGCAGTTAATACATTTGTATCCTTGGCGACCAAGACCCCAAATTCGATCAGAACAAAAGTAGCAGACGGCTTTCTGTAAATAAATAAAATCAAGGAGATTAAAACAGATTTACCACAATTTGTTAGTTGAACAAATTCTTTTTTTGTCTTAACTTTGAGAAGAGTCATCAACATTCAAACTTTTGTTCATGCAATCCAATATTTTCTTCCCATCTATGGATGTGAACACTATGTTTCGACCAAATCATTCTATGATCTTCTTCAGGTGTAATATGTAAGAAAAGAGTTTATGTTAACACTACATTTCATCTAACTTACGGATATCTTTAAATTCAGAGTGAACAAGTGCCTTACCTGATGTTAGTAAGTCTGTAGCATAAATAACTTCTGTCTTACTAATGTTTTGATTCAAGAAGTGGCTGAAAGGCCTTGCTTATGGTGATTAAAAGTAAACAAAAAAAGATATTGCATATTACACCTGAAGAAGGCCATAGAATAAATTGGCAGAAACAGTGTTAACATCAGTAGACGGGAAGAAGAGATTGGATTGTCCAAACAAAAGTTGTAAAGATTCTTTTTTGTTAGGATATTTCAGACACATTATTTATGACTTAAAAAGTTTTTAAAATTCTTATTATTACTGATATTTTTGCAATTCAACTGAATCTTTTCAGTGAATTTTCAGATGAAATTTAACAATTTAAAAATGAATTTGTCTTCAAGACCTTTTTAACCGGTTTGCTGCCATAGATGAGAAAAATCATCTTTTTCTGCTTTTATTTTAATTTCTATTACATGAGGTATTGTAAAATCATCATTTCAAATTTTTATGACTACTTTTTACCACCCTCTGATCGTATTAGTAGCTCCTTATAACTCTTGATCAAAACGATTTCCCTCCTGAAGTGAGGAAAAATTGCTAAAATACTTCATCTAACAGAAATTTTTTGAAAAAGATAGGAAAACGTATTAAATTCTGTAACAATCAGAATATAAACAAACATATACGATCAGAATGAAGGATAGGTTTTAGGATGTTATTTTCTCTGGCTACGTGGATGTTGGTCTGAATCCTACATAAGGCTTATTCGTTATTTTCCAATCAACATTATTTACTGACTGCTAGAGGGTAATCAGCCTGAGTAAAAGGTTGCTATGAAAAGCAACTGATGAAATTAAGATGAAGGTAAAAAGTGGTCATAAAAATTCTAAATATAACCACCTTGTCTCAGCAGGTTGTTAGTCTAGTCCCACTGATGAGATGTATCATCTCACAATATGTTATGGATTTATATTACCAAAAATACATGACACTTTTACACCAACTGAACAATTTTTTTTAAATCTTCAAAACCAAAGCGTACTGTGATTGAAATCTGAGTTTTGCTCCATAATGATGAATACCATTCATTGTGGCTGTGGTTCAGCTCAAGGTAGCACAATTTGGGCTGAAGGGGAGGTAATCCAAACTCCATCTCCAAGATTAATCCAACACATGCATTGGAATAGCATTGAATTTGGAAATAGAGTCAGTCTGGAAACAGATGTTCAATACCAGCCTCTTCTTCCAAACTCACTTGATTTCAAATTTAAGGTTTTCCCAATGTCTGTGTTGGATAAGTCTCGGTGACTAATAAAAATGATCTGCACCATAGGTAAACATCAGTTTGAAGTCAAAATTGATTTCATTTTTAATGTGAAGTACTGAGTGTTACCAACCAAGTACCAAAGTTACGATCCCAATAATACTAAAAAGAATAGTATACAACCAATGCATCCTCCAGATAGTCACTTATGGAGCTGAAACACGGAACCTAACCAAGAGACAGGCAAACTGAGAAGCATGCAGTGTGCACATGAGAGAATCATGCTCAATCTCACATGGAGAGATCACAAGACAGCACAATATATCAGAAAGAAAACAGTCAGTCTGAGAATCACAGAACCCATTAGAAAACTCAAATGGCAATGGGCTAGTCATGTTGCGAGAATGAAAGGCAACCGATGGACATCAAGACTCACATCATGGATCCCCAGAGACCACATGCAAAACCGAGGCTGACAAAATAGAAGATGGAAAGATGAACTAGACAAGTTCAGAAAATGCTGGTTCCGCAATGTCTATAATAGAGAAATATGGCGGATCCTGGGGAAGGTCTACGTCCAATGACTGACGATAAAATACTGATGATGAATCCTTTAAGCTAACCAAACACTTTAGGGCTACGTTGCTCAATATTTTCCATTTTGAAGATTGCATATGCTGCATTATGATTCATGGAGTTCAAGCTCCAAAATTTTTAAAAACTGAGCATTGTAGATCTAAAAATAAAGAAAAGAGGTCTGGTTAGTCACTCAATAGAAACCATCCATGACCAACATCTTTTGGCAGCATGTCTTGCTGGGAAGATCAATCAAAAAATCAGGAGAAAGGTGTGATCAACGAATAAGTTACTTCTCTCACCTTTTGTTGGGGCTGTGATCACTAAGAATTTCAGAAAAACAAGCAGGCACAAACTAAGGGATCAATTTAGCATGAATTTTCATAGTAAATTGAACTACCAACTAAAAACCTATTTTGGAAGAAATTAAAAAAAAAACGTTTTTCCTAATAAAGAGCAAGAGTTGAAAATTTCAGCCCTTTAATTCCATTGTTATAAATATCTATTTTGGTGATGAAGCCATTTGGCATTTGCTTCCTATAGTGTAAAAGCTGATTAACCTTTTCACTGCCATGGACAAGATAATTCTCCTTAGCAAGTCATCAATCCAGTGCCATTGACTAGATAACTCATCTTAGGATAGAGATGGTTATTCTTTTTCTTCTCATACATAAATGTCAAAACAGGGAAATTGCCTACATGGCAAAATTTCAACTTCTTTTTTTACAAAAGATAAATGTGTAGTTTTAATTTGATCAAAGGTTAATCAATACATGGATATAAAACAACTACTTTTTAGGATCAAAAGTTCATGTGACTTAAGTAAAATCAAACCTTTTTTCAAAAAAAGAATAAAATAAATTGAGCAATTTTATGATTTGATATAACACATCATATTTATTAGATATTCTGTTTTACATATTAATTTTTATGAAAATAAAACCGTCTTAATCTTTAATGTAGTAATGGTACTACAAAAAACCACAGATTTTTTCAATTATCTTGATGTCTGCGTCTCCTGGCAGTACTTATAAATCAATAAGAATTAGTGTTTACCTGAATGTTTCTTTACAATTCAGTATCAGTTGTCTTAATATGACTTTCAAAAATAAATTAGAAAATACAATTACAATTAATTTCAACATTTTAAAAATCAAGACAAAGAGTTTAACATACAATGAAGACTTTCTAATTTTTTTCTATTTAATTTTTTTTTTTTTTTACACAGAAGTTGAAGTATCAAGACATACATTGGCAGTCAAGTGGGTTTCAACAACGTTTTTCCCTACATTTTTCCGTTTTTTTATTTCTATTCACTGAAGTATTAGAAATTATTGAGGGTGTTTTTTAAACTTCTGTTTCCTGTTGAAGTCTTGGTGGCTCAATTGATAAAGCAGGCCTAGCTGAATTGTGCTTCCCGTGGCTACAGGGATGTGGGTTTGAATCTTATCCAAGGCTTATTCTTCATTTTCCAATCAACACTATTTACTCAATGCTGGAGTAAAAAAGTTTAGATAAACTATAACTAATGATGAAGGTAAAAAGTAATCAAAAACAATTTCATAATAAGGAAGGCTTCCCTTGACAAAATTATGGTTAATTTTTGTTAGTGACCAAATTGATTGAATATTTTTAACTAAAAGAATTAAATTTCAATGCATTTGAGAGTGATACTGACAAACTCACCTTGGAGAATCGTTTTCCCTGAAATAAATGTCCGTTAACTCGGTACAATTTCCGCCAACGTCGGGCACCTCTACGGTAGATGTTACCTGGTAAAAACAATGAATAAAAATTATCTTACCGTAATTTAGCAGACCAACTGACTTGTAACATTAATCGGGATTCAAAGATTACATTCCAGTTTGCAAATCTACTTATAGTTGGGATTCAAAGCATTTCATTTAACAGTTATATCAATATAAATGTTTGTTTTTTTTACTATTTCAAGAATATATGGAAGAATAACTGCAAACATAATGAATCTCACAAACAATGAAATTATCTCCGAGTATTCACAAAAGTGGAATAATTTGGTAGAACAATATTCAATCAGTTTTTGACAATATTTCTCCATAATAAATAATCATAATAAAGGGTTAGCAGAGGAACTTACGATCTTCTCCGATGCAGGGCATACCAGGCTTCTCAGGGACGTTAGGAAATACTGAAATGAAAAAAAAAAGTGAACATTACTAGGATATAAATCAGTTGATATTTTTTTTTTTGTGCAGATACTGACACAATTAAAAGAAAACTGGTGAGCAAAGAATTGTCCACTGGCTCTATAAAATCTTTACTTCAAAAGTTCAGTAAAATAGAGTACAGTCAGATTTTAACATACATAGTTTTCATACAATCACCAAAGTTGAGCAACGTCAAGCCTAGTCAGTGCCTAGATGGGTGACTGTCTGGGAATACCAGGTGCAGCTCAGGGAGGGGGGCATTCACTGCAGCCATGCTGATCTCTGAGTATATTCAGAAGTATCCAGCATGGCCGAAGGGGTATGAGGGAATTGGGCACAATACTTCCTCTATACTAAGTACCCAGGAATAACAGCTCAGGTAGGTTTTAAAATATGTTCTGAAGAAATAAAAGAAACTTTTTTCAGAATATAGTCTAAAACCTACTTCTGTGGG
Source organism: Thysanoteuthis rhombus (assembly GCA_963457665.1). Classification (NCBI taxonomy): domain Eukaryota; kingdom Metazoa; phylum Mollusca; class Cephalopoda; order Oegopsida; family Thysanoteuthidae; genus Thysanoteuthis; species Thysanoteuthis major. Next base: position 1,914,994 of record OY735217.1, read on the forward strand.
AATATATAAAGCATAGAACAGTTTTCTTGGGGTAAAACCTAATTTTCAGGGGTAAAAATTGCTTCAACCACTCAAGGAAATTTTCTATCACTATCAGATTTACTCAAGCTACCCGACTGCTATTCTGCTCAAGTAAAACAAAACTATAAAGCAAACTAGTGTGACAATTACAACTAAGAGTAGACAGTAGGATATATGTAGATATTTATTAAGCAAAGTTATTCAACAGGAAGCTATAAATAAACAGGATATAAGTAAATAGAAACAGGATTTATAGATATAAATAAGAGAATACTTACCATGGATGGTGAGTTCAGAATCTTTATTTAATTCATACAAACGCACAGCTTCATCAAGTTCTACCTGACAGGATAATACACATGGATCACCTGTAAGGCAAAAAAAGTACGAAAGATTATAATACGATACATTAGGGTCGGAGTGAAAATGTGAACGCAGGAAGTGCAGAGTTTAAAAGCTGACAAATAAGATAAAAATTCATTTTGGATGGTTACCACCTCTTCTGTCCTAGCAACCAACCTGAACGCGTCTAGCTATGTATTTATACGAGTGTGTAACGTATGTGTCACATTTACAGGCTACACCAACAGAGCTAGAGGGCTGAAACTTTGAACATTCGCTCTTTATTATTTCTCGAAGAAGCTTTTTTTTTTCTTAATTCTCCTCCGAAAAAGAGTTTGTTTAACAATGTGATCACTGTCACTCGATACAAGTACGGTGGTTCCTAGGAGAGTACACTGTCAGGTGTCCTCCAGAGAGCAACATGTGTGTGTGAGGAAGGATCAGGTGCACAGTCCAGTCCTGACTGTTATTCAGTGGCAAAACATTGGCTGCAACAGTTGCAGAGCAATCCTGTTGCTGCATACAGCACTTGCGTAATGACTAGACTCGACATTGTTATTATAGAATCATCGTTGCGCAATGTCAGTTTATTATAATTGGTCCCTTAGTTTGTGTCCAGTCAGTTACCAGGACAGAACAGAACAGGAGGCAACCATCTAAAACTTATTTTTACCTCAATTTGACATATTCGTCAGGGTTTAGGCTCTACTCTTCATTGAAATTAAAGAAAAAAAACTAATTTTTATTCCAACCTACTATACATACACAAAATACATATAGAATATACACTGGTCCATTCAAATGGATAAGATGAGGATATAAGTAAATATAACATAAAAATGAGATATTTATGATTGTTGCTGATGTGGAAATGAGAAAACAGAAAATATACATTTCAAAATTGGAGATATGGAGTCTGATTATGATTTTTATGATTTATGCAGAGAAACTCTGATGAAAACTTTTCTGGATACTTCATCACTTCCTGCTAATTCCTATAAGATGAATGCAGGTTCCAGACTTGGCAAAATGCTAGATTAGTCATATATATTCATGTGTGTCACACATTCAACAAAAACTTTGGATTTTATTATTTGATGTGATTGTGATGCAATACACAAGGATACAATTGCCCTTCTATTATCAGAAACTGTCAATAAAGGTTTCTTCAGTTCTTGAGTTGTTCTGGCTGGCTAGCAGGCTATCTATCTATCAGGCACATGTACAGACTATACCAAAAGAGCTACAGGGCCGAAAATCTAAACATTCACTCCTCATTGTGTCTAGAAAAGAGGAGGGATGAACTTAATTTGAAGGGGAGGTTCAATTTACAATGTATGTTCATGTTAAATTGATCCCTTACATTGTGTTCAGTAGTGTACATACATGTTTTTGGAAAATTCTAACTTTCTTGTGATGCAGCAAAAGGCGAGATAGGTGACTCATTGATCAATCACCCCTTTTTTTTTCCAATTTTTTGATTGATCATCCCCAACATGGCATGTCGCCAAAAGACATTGGTTATGTGGCAGTTTATAATGAGTTACTAACCAGACCTGTTTTTCCCAAGTTTTAATCCAGTCTTCCAGCCATTTCTTGCCAAGGTCCAAAAAACTAAATGATACCACTGTGTATTATGAACAGCAAATCATCACAATATTTGATGCTGATATAAATAATGTAGTTTTTATAAGATGATAGAGTTGAAAAAAAAAGAGAAAAATTGTGATAAACTACCATATATTTTAGTGGAAACAGCAACCTTCATATAAGACGAGACATAAATTTCCATCTAAATTTCATGGTTTTAACTTACTGTCTAATCTTTGTTTTTGTATCTGACCTGACAATCTCATTTTTAGGGGGCCTGTAATATATGCAATATGTACTCAAGCAATTTTTGATAAATGCAATTGAAAGAATTGACAGATTCCTTTCAATAGAGGGGGGCAGGTAAAAAAGATTTTGCATGTATATGCATATATGTGCATATATACACACACACATTTGTGTAAAAGTGAGCTCCCTTCAGCCATAGCCTTTATTGGCCCATTTCTTTTGCTCATTACTCATCTGTCCGTTTTATAATCACATACCTATACCATGTTCAGCAGTTGTAAAGTGTATTGGTAAGTGGTACGGCATAAAAAAGAGGTGCAGACTGCCAAGCTGGTAATAGGACAGAGAATCAACTCGGTGAGCATAGTTCAAACTACGCCCAAGATAGTACCTGTCAATTTCACATTATTGCCCATGAGAAAGGCATGAATCAATTTATATAGCACAGAGTGAAGTGAGAGATGCCACTTTGGGTGCTTGTTGTTTCTAAGACTATTTCACACATCGCAAATGGTCCATGATGTGCTAAGTAGATCCAAAGCAAATGCAACTGAAGCCATAGCCAGTGTAAGGATACTACTTACTTTACTAAGGGTCTATGATACGATGACATGATTCCTAAAAATTGTATCAACGACAATGGTCCAGTTTTGGAATCCAGGGAAATGAAAGCAGAAAAAAAATAAAATGTCGGGTGTTTAATCAACAAGAACTTAACAACTAGTGAACTCATTGATAAGATGAGGAGTTTTTTTTAAGATGATGTTGAAGGCCGAGCTAGTCTTCTACATGAAGAATACAAAGTCAATCCAAGTAGGGTTCAAGGTGTTATTGCAGGAGACCACAATCAGAATTGGTAGGATCCTTTTAATGTTGCTTATAAATAAAAATCCTTTTCCTCCAAACCCCATCCAAAATTGATGATGTGATAGAAATTTGAAGGTCATTTTCTCATTGTAAGACAGACATTTAATTTAAACAAAACTATGCAAATATGCATCTAATGTGTTTATATTACGACTCAGGTGACCGTCTGCTGAAGCTTGATATGGACAGTTATGGGGCTTGGATAAGTTGCAGTGAGCAGTAGTCCTCCAAATACACTTGTAAATCATTAATCTTATAGTCTAGCATATATAGTAGTATATAGGTGATGTATTTTCCACTATATAATAGAAAAAAAAAACATATCACCCTTTGATAAGGAATTAGGTAGGAAATACGTCACTTTTCTTCATTCCAATCTCTTCCAGGTTCTTCCTTTGAGATCATTCTATGTTAAATGCAGCATTAAGCTCTATTGATTTAGTTGCAAAATGAGTCATCATCAAATTCTGCACTTACCTTCTTCATCAACCCATTTCATCGTAAACAGTTGACCAGCCTGAAAATTACAGATTTCTCTTATTTCTTTCCGCAGATTTTCATACGTAATCTCACTGGCTATACTTGTAACAAGGATGTCACTGCAAAATAAGGAGAAAAAAAAAGAATAGACTTTGAAGTTTTTTCCTTTCTTTTTATATCCCAAAGTACATATCTCTTTATCTGGGTTCTAGGTCAATCAAGTTGTTACACTTTTGCAGCAAAACCCACAGAAGAGGCTAATGTTGTCAAAAGTTTGTCATAAGAAGAAATAACAATATAGAGCAGAAAATTTAGAGGCTTTTTCACTGGTCCCCCCACCCCAGGCATTTTTCATAACTAGTGGGAATTGATATGTTAAGTAAATTTCTTCAATCCCTGCCTTCTATATAGGGTTATTTGTTTCAGTAAAAGTTTCATATTATATATATGGTGGGGACTAATGAGAAAAAAAGACAAAAAAACAGCATATTTGGTCTATTTCATTGAGAAAAAAAAAACAATCTGAATTGATCATTTTTTTTTTTGTCCAAATCATAGCTGGGAATAAACTTTTTTCCAACATAACAAGAACAACAATCTTCACCTAATTTAGGGGAGGCAAGACTTAACAAATTGCATTTCCAATATCAAAATATTGAAAATGCAATCAATAGATGGTTACCTCCCCTAAATTTGTGTTCAATACAAGTAGGAGAAGGGTTCAAGCCTGCAACAGCTAGGTATGTTCTTTTTATGCTTCCCTTTTTTAAAATTATGGACATCAGGTATTTGTAAGAACTAACAGAAAAGACAAACTATTTTTACTCATATGTCTTTCGATTATGAACAGAATTATTCATTCAAGGGAAATTCTATTATTCATCCCTAATAAGAGAATAAAACAATTCTGTGTCGACTTGATTAGAAGTCAATCTAGACACTAGAGATTGGCCTGATTTGGAGCCAAAAACATCATTAATTCATTACATGCCACACTGTAGAGGTCAATCACCATTTCTGCTTTTCTATTTATACAAATCCATCAACAAATAATGTTAACAAAGCACCAAATTCTATGCCACATAAAATATGACATGACCTTTTCACTCCAACGCCCCCCCCTCACCCTCTACAAACTTGAGCATGTTGAAGCGGTCTATCATTTATTACTGAAATATACAGATATTCTATACTTCTATTCAAATATTCATTCCCATCAACTAGGTCAGAATATTGAATAACCAAAGCTATGATCACCTGGCTAGTGACAAGGTATTCTTCCCTTTTCACTTCGTTGTTTTGTTGTGTCAGCGCTACCAGGCACACATTTTGGCAGAGAACATTGCAAGTGTGTATAAGTTGAGTACTATACTTGACATCTGAAATATTTTTAGGTGTGTCAAACATATTTCTATAGTTTTCCATTTGGTTAGACCCTAATGTTATATATCAATTTTTTTGGCTATATCAGGTTGGATTGATATGAAACTTGGTCCAGATTGTAAGGATTAATCATCTTAAACTAAATCTTGACCTTCAAGTGAACAATCCTCATCTCTCTACTACAACCACAGATGGTGGATGCATTGTTGAACTTATGGTTCTTGTTTTGGGAAAAAATGCTTCTTTTTTTTTTTCAAACATTTTCTGGTATCTCTTTGTGTCATTGCTACTGGACATACAACAGTGATCCACTGAATGGCTGACATTGCATGTTACTTTAGTTTCATACCACAATTTTTTTTTCTGAGGATTAATGACTATTTTTTCATGACAAACTCACTTACCTATGTTTCAGTCACCCCCAGTTTTGTTTGCTTGAGCATTTGGTCTCAATTCAAATCATATTCCCGATTACATATGGCACAATCTTTGTCCTACTTATAGAACAAGAAAGCCTGCATCTAATCAAACTATAATTTAAGAAATCCCTGTGGGTGTGTATACACCAAGATAACCAGACAATTGGCCATTGTATGAAGTTGATATTTGCCAGATTAGTCAGCACACCAGGCATTGCAGAGTCGGGTTTAAAGTTGTTTGGATCAGCAGTTCTTGAGAAATGTAATAAAAATGAATAAATAACTACAGATCATAGATCTTTTATCTAAAACTGTAGATCTAAATTTCAATATTTTATATTTAAATTCGCAATAGATTTAGATATGAATTATGTAAATTGGCCTCACTGAAAGAAGTAACAAAAATGATTTGAAACTGTAGCTTCGTACGATGGACAGATTATCATTTTCCATGACACTTGTGTCAAGCTGCTCCGTCCATCAAGAAGTCCGTCTCTTTCCAAACATGTACTTTCTGAACTGGCACTGCCCAAGTATCACAAACAGGTATAATTGGATTATTCCATAGCAACAATCGAGGTTCCTGCTCAATAATTCAAAGCAACTAAGCCATAACGACATTAACAGATGCAAAACTGAGAAAATGGAACTGATCACATCTGATTTGGACTTCATTCAAAAATTCATCAGAAACCATCAGCCAAAACAATTAATGTAAGTTTCTTCTTTTTCTAAGTGATTCATCCTGAATAACCATTTATCTATCTATCATGTAAAAGTTGCACCAATGAAGCTTGAGGGCTGATAATTCAAATATTTACCTAATTATTTTTTTTGTTTTTTAAATATTCCCCCCAAATAAGTTTTATTGGGGGGGGGTTCAATTCACAGCGTAAGTTCATGTTAAATTGGTCCCTTACTTTGTGTCTAACAGCCTTCACACTTTTTAGTGATGCAACAATAAGCGAGATAGGTAACTTATTCATTGATCACAAGTTTTTCTAATTGATCACCCCCAACACAGCAGACTGCCAAAAGACATTGGTCACATGACTGTTGTTATTAACCCGACCTATTTAATATTGTAGTTGAAGCCAGGATTCACAGTGCATAACATCTTTTGTTTATGATCAATATCAGAACTTCCCCAGTGGCCGCATTGGTAAGCCTGTTAGTTGCCTTCACAAGACAAACTTGTCTTAGCAAGTTGTCAGTTGAGAGCCACAGTAACTCAAACTATGCTGGTAGGTTATTCTTTCTCCTGAGCAATTCCTCGACAGTTAAGCAAAAACCTACCAGGAAGTGCACTGTAGGTCTAAAAATTGCAAACCAGCAAGACAATAGATACAAATATATTGAATGAAAGGTGGCCATATTTGTAGATCCATGCTTCAGTTATCACATAACCATTTAAATTATCAAAATAGATAATTCCAACACACTGATGTATCTACGCTGTAGACCAACAGAGGTAAAGGTCCATAATTTTCTATCATATCATAAGAGAGTCCACATTGTAAAAATTTTTCCATTTTTACAAAATTCAATAATTTAGACCCCAACCCAAACTTCGTAATTTTTGCAAAAATGAAGAGAGACCCTAGGGGAGGAGGCTGGAAGATTAGAGATTAATATTAAACATTTTAAAATCTCACAAGAAGTTTACAGTTTGACAAGACTACATAAGTAGCAAGTGTTTGAGTTTTTAGTGACAGATGAAATCAAAAGGGGTCAAGAGTTTCGTCAATTGACTACTGGAATAGTTTTGTCTAATTCATTTCCTTCTTACGGTAGGTGTGGGGTTATTTACTAAAGGTCTTTCTATTTTTGTATTCAGCTATTATTTTGAGAGCCAAATTTAATGTTTTGAAAACTGGGGTCCACACTCTAACTACACTATAACAGATCTATGGTGTGTAACATTTATTAGATGGCTTCTTGAACATGCTCGCTGAATTGTATGAGAATAAAGCTATTCTAAACATGCTTTTTTTATTTCCCCCCCCCCCCCCCAAGAAAAACCTGGTACAGGAGTTACGTAGGAAAATATAATTGGCAACAAAAAGTAAAAAGTTTCAATTGGTAAGCATTTAGTTTTTCAATGCTATTAGCATCCAGTATTTAATACTAGTAAAATCTGCAGTAATAACCCGATAGAAATATCAACAAATTTAGTAAGAGATACTGAGCAGGTAACAACACAGGGTAAAAATTTATTTTGGATACATTCTACCTCTTCTGTCCTCGCAACTAATGTAAGTTTATCCTAAGTTGGTAGCTTAGTTTCTTTCCAGGATTGTAAATAGACTAGACATATTCAGATCATTATTATTAATTTTGACTATCTTTTTTGCTCTATCCTAACTCTCAGTTGCTTTTTATTACAACTTTGAATCAAACCTTGATTCACAGTAACAATTCAAAAGCATAATAGAAAAATGAAGAGCATGTCCACAGTGAGAATGGAGGTTGCTAGAAGAGGGTCCAGTATATACCTGGATGATTGTTACCGGGACAGAAAATATGGCAACCTACCAAAATCAATTTCTATCTCAATTTTGACATATTTAAGCACTACACTTTTGCCTCTAAGTATATTTCACATATTGCAAATGGACTGACTAAGTAGCAATATGATACATGGAGTCAAAGCAAGGAGGGCTGAAATCATAGCCGGTGCAAGGAAACTACTTGCTTTTTGAAGCATGCTGTGTTTGGAGTGATTAATTGAAAAATTGGAAAAAGGAGTGATCAAGGAATACATTACTTCTCTCATCTTTTGTTACGCAGCAATCACTAGAAAAAAAGTCCAAATTTTGAGAAAAAAAAAAAAACAAGCGTGAACGCTGTCGGACACAACCTAAGGGGCCAATTTTGCATTAAACCTACAATTGCAAAGTGAACCATCCAGTAAAAAAACTATTTTTCCAAGACATAATGAAGAGTGGATATTTAAATTTGCAGCCCTCCAGCTCCATAGGGACAGCTTGTGCACATAATATGAACACAGCCAGACTGACTTAAAAACTGAGGAAGCCAATGTGAACAGTATTGGTTGAGTGTTTCTAACAAGTGAAGGTGCCTCTCTCTAGATATGGCTAATTCTATACTTCATAAGGCCAGCGGTGTAGCACAGGCCACAAATCTGTCAATTGCAAACCTCTGCCTGTTGGTTATTTGCTCACAGTTGTGAAACCAAAGGAAGTCCAGTAATAAGAATGCTGGCAATGGCTTTGTACACCAAACACGTACAGTTAATCAGATTACACATTCACATTCAGATAATTTCTTCTATTCAGTCCCTTTTTGTTTCAAGATTTTTACAACCAAAGTACATCCATCCAAAGAACCATCAATGCGAAAAAAACATATTAGATCCTTTCCAAATGAACTTCTAAAGCCCACTGTATTGACCCCTCAGGCAGAGGCATAATGGGAGGGAGGGGTTGCAAAGGAGAAAAAAGACAACAAAACAAAATAATAAGAAGACAAAAAAAAAAGCTAAGCAAAAGTGAGAAAAAGGATGAAATAAAGCTTAGAAGGAAAAGAATTCAAGAGGGTAAAATGAATTAGAGGAGAAGAGGGTAATTGAATAAAGGAGAGAAAGACAACAATGAAACCAGAAGAGAAGAAAAGAAAAAATGAGAATAAGAAGCACTAAGTAAAAAAATGAAAAACTCCACACAAGAGAAATTGAAATGCCCCGACCTTCAACAAAAGTTTTATAAATAGTAGTTCACTTAATACATTTCTTTTGACAAATCTCCCTAAAACCCCCACCCCTTAGGCCTTTAAATTTCTAGCCATGTCATTGCCATTAGCAACTGAGGCCATAAAGGATCACATATTTCTAATCTATACACAGAGATCAATGTATACCCCATGCTAATCTAACAGTATACAGGTTTCCTCCACTTTCCATAAGTAGAGCATCCCTATAAAAAATTTTTTTTTAAAAAGACAAAAAACAATTCATACAGGGGAAAGGTTTTCAAGCATTCACAGAGCCGAAAAATGATTAGGATGGTATGTTAGACTGAGATGTGGAGATTGAGGTGATGGGAAGTAAAAGAGAGAGAGAGGGGAATAGCTTCCCCAAGTCAAACGGCTGAGAATTAGAGTCTTGCCTAGACCTTATTCTTTATTTCCAATATATGCTGTTTACTCACTGCCGCAGACTGACGGTTTGACTAAGTTGCAATGAAAAGCAACAAAAATTAAGATGAAAGAAAATAGCTGTCAACAAGTTTGGCTCCTGCAGGATCAATATCCACTCCTCCTCTGGTGGAAGATTATTACTTTTGTATTGTATATGAATGAAAAAATAATTGAATATCTTTTTCTTGTATGAACGTACTTATCAGAATTAAATAAGCCCTCTTGTATGACTTGGCTGTTTGGCTCAGTCAGTAAACTAGTAGCTAGCAATGACCTGGTCAGGATTTCAATCACAGCAGGGATTTGGTCATTCTATAGATGTATTCATTTGATAGAATGAATTGAACCCTTGCATATTTCTAGCATAGATTTCAGTAGATATATGAGACTTTTCACTTTGGCTCAGTTGGTAAGAGACTAAACAACCAAGCGATTGGTCGAGATTTCAAATCACAATAGGAGAATGCTAATTCCTACTCCTTTAAATTTGGTGATGATTGTTCTTGTTATAGAAGGAAAGTATTAAGTCAACTCTAGACTGGGGTTTAACAATTAAGATAAAGACAGAATTAGTCAAAAATTAATAATGGTTGACAGTGTTTCATCTGATGAAATTCTTTTTTTTTTTTCTAAATTGAGATAACTACTCATGTAAGTACCTTTGATTTATGGTCACAAAATCGTTAATTTATGGTTGGCTTTTTTGAAGACAAGTGCTGCCCCTAACACTTCCCATTATGATTATTTCAAACATACAAAATCATGACTCATGGATAGATTAACCCCCAATTTTTGCCAAAAAATCTGGTCCTCAAAACATGACCTATGCACAAGTATATTCGGTATTATGCTTATGTGTAAGAATCAAAAGTGAAGGAGATACTGTGATATGAATTTTCTGCAACTGGAATTGAAAAGCCTTTTTAACACACAGACTTAATGAATCAGACTTACCCATTATATCCAATCTTCATACGGATACTATCATCCGGTGATTCTTCTGAAGACAGCATGATGGGAAGGTGGGATGTCTGGAAGTAAAAGACAATCAAAATCAAACATCTGCAAATGATAGACAGACGAAGGAAAGACGGAAGAAAGAATGACGAGGAAAACAAAGAATCAATTGCAAAAGGTCAGCATCTAAGTAGAACCATCAACAGAAAAAAATGGTCACACTAAATACACTTGAGGCTTTTAGCAATGGTATGTATGTATATATCAGTGTTCTCTGCTTCAAACCCTCATTGACAGTGTCAGGGTGTCGGGTGCACACAGACAACCAACTTCCAGCTGCGGTCTGCTAATGGCAGCAGGTATTCCAATGGTCACCCATACAGATAGAGACCAGGATCAACGTAGCTTAACCTCAGTGATCTTCTGAGAACCAGTGGTGACGAAGTGATTTGGCCATAAGCCCTTAGCCTCAGGGAAGAAGTTTCTCCACCCTAATCCTTTTGCTGAGTGAATGCTCAGCAGAGAGGCACACAGTACCATTTTTAAAGTCATTTAAAACCTAACAAAATAATACTGTAGAAGTTTAAATACCTTTTTTTTTTCTGAAAAATGTCTCTGAATTGCTTGTATAGAGTGATAATGATATGATTTTCAGAAATGACTACAAATCATGAACTAAAAACAACTATTTGCCTTCCACCTTGTTGACATTTGCAGGTAGTTAGAAACAAAAAATCATTCAGGAGAAAATTAGTTTTGTGAAAGGTCGACACACTTGCTTAATCCTTGAGAAACAAACAATCACAATTCACAATTTATCCAAGTCTTAGCCTGAGTGGTTTTTTGTTTGTTTTTGTTTTTTCGTGTTTGTTTTTGTATTTTTTGTTTGTTTTTTTGTCAATGTCAAATTGTGTGCCAGAGAAATCCTAAGCCCAACTGTTGTCTGGCATAGGTCATAAGATCACAATGTGAATCCACAGTAAATAATGTAAATAATAATCTTACATTTTTACTTTAGCCAAGGATCAAGATATACATGTGTTGTGCTTAAGATCAAATTACTGCATCCTGGCACTTCTGCCTTGCAAGAAAGTGTAGTATCTGTGCACTCATTAAAAAGTGCACACAAGTAAAATGATGGATAGATAGATAGATAGACATTGCATTTTATATATATAAACATTCTACACAGTCATGGTCAGGTATTATACCTCATCAGGTATAAAAGGCTAGTTTTTAAATACCAGGGCAGTGCCTGTTCCAAAGATTTATGTTTGGAAGTGGACTGACTTTAAGGCGTGTGGAGCAACCAGCCATAATTGTAGTAAAATAATTTTCCGTCCATCCTACAAAACTACGGCTTTGAGGTATTTCAGTTACTTCTCTTCTGAGTTGCCAATTAAGATATTTTACAACTAGAATTAGATAATTCTAAAGAGCAGAAGTCAAGAGGGGTTATTTAAAGAAACTAAGAAGAGAGATGTATAATTATTAATGTTTTATTTATTGTCAATTGTCACTGGCTTCATACACACACGCATAAATTTCCCCTCAATTTTAGTCTGATACTGTCCCAGCATGAGGTGAAGTGTGAAGCTAACACTATCACACATGTGATACACTTATTCATCCAATGTCGAAGAAGTTGAAACTAAAACATTTTTTTGTCCCATGTCCCAGATAAATATCTTATCAGAAGGGTGGAAGAAGTAAATTGAGGTGAGAAAATGAATATTTAAAACTTGAGGATTGGTTCCACCCTTTAAAGTTCTAGACTCAAAAGGCGCACACACAGACACGTACACAAAAGGAAACACTATCCCCTTTCAGGACAGTGAGAAAATTTCAGACGAAAAAGTTCAAATGTCTTTTTTTTCAATTGGCGGGTTATCACATGAAGGTCCTGGCTACATGTAATTGTTTCTTAAGAGCTTTATATCGTATTTCAAGCCTCAAAAGGTTAAATTGATAAAGGTCAACACTTTCAATGCAATTCAGATCTTACAGCAACAATCTCTATTGTTCTACCTGTTTCTTTGAGACCATAAATGAGACAGTAAACTGGGTCATATCTATACTAATATTTGAGCCTTGTGTTTGTTTGCTCTTGCCTTGTCTCTGCTAAAACTACTAGGCCAACTGACCGGATATTTGTTGTGGAGAATCAATGAAAATTAACACATGGACTAACCTCCAAGGTCACCTGAGATCATTCTCCCTCTAATCTTCAGTTCTAAACATCAGAAAAATTCATTTTTAAACCAGGATTTTCACCTTTCATTCTTACGAATAGAACACATATTTCTTACAATAAAATCAATTCTTAAAAGTATCGGTATTTTAGTTGGATATGGCACAGTGATAAAACATGTTAGTTTTACTGTGGCTAAGTCTGTGAAAGCTTCCGTTTCTCTATTCACCCTTTTTCATAAACAAAAATCCAACGTAATTAATTTCATGGTGAAAGGAAACTTTTCTCTACCTTTCCAGTTTTCTCAATTATAATAATTCAATGTAATTCAGTTCATAGCGAAGCCAATATGGTGCAGGGATGAAGCTAAATTAGCTCATTTAGCATATTATTCACATTGTTAATCAAATCCCCAACTAATAACTTGAAAAGCTTTCAAATTTCAAAAATTTAAAAAAAACTTATATACTAAAAACCTACTCCAGATCTCAAAACATAGTATACACAGAAAATTTCATGGTGATATATTGTGTGGTTCCTGAGTTGAGCTTTCACATACAGACAGACATTTTGTGAATTTCAGCATGATCTGACTTACCACAAAGAGTATCTCCTATTTTAATCTGCCTGCGTTTGATGGCATGTTTTTTTTTCTCACCAGGTTTTATGATAATGAACCTTCTAAATGGCACTTGGATGTATCATCTCTCTCCAGTCCACTGTCCTACCACTGAGCCATAAATTGGAGTCATTCTATTAGGGAGAAGCTCAACTAGGAATCGCTTAGGATAATAAGGTTTTAATCTAAACTAAACTACTAGACAAAAAGTTATAAATACAAAGCAAACTGAATATGAATACTTGTTTTTTGTTCATAGCAAGCAGAATCTTCTAATAATATATGTATTTATAGAAAATGTCCTTTGCCTGTAACCTCAATACTCAAATTTCCACTGGACGAAAGCACTTGAAAATCTGTCATGAAAATTTCAGGCCTGTTGAAGAAGGGCTGGAGGAAAGTGTAACATGTCAAGTTACATAGCACGAGGCGGGAGCCTCAGTTATGAAGTGTATTTATTTACTGAGTTAATTTAATTATGAGAGTTTAAAAGAAGAAAAAAATTTCATTTTTTTCAGAACTCGTAAATGTTTGAATGTTGCAGATATAACAGGGTAAGTAATTTCAAAGTTTATAGAATCATGTAAAAAAATTTTTTCAGTGGTTATACAAGAGCTGGTGTATCCAACACAATTTGGTCATGGCAGAAAAACACTGAGTTAAATGTTTATCTAACTGATAATCTCAAGAGAAGATTTACGTAGATACATCAGTAAGTCTACAGCGAAATGAAAAAAAGCATTTATTTTATGCAACAAATATTCATATTTTTCACCGTTATGCTTACTAGGGCACACCCATTGAAAAGGTACATCCAGTTTCATGAAAATCTTCAGGAGTTTCCAACTTGAAATAATGAGACACGATTGTTCATTTATTTATGATGTCACTCATAGTAACAATCAAAACAGAAATATTGTCTTCAATTATAATAACAATCAAAAACAGTTTTTTCTAAAATGCTATTATGTCATTTACCTATAATTTAATCTAATCTAGTTTTATAGAAAAATTAAGTAGGAAAAAAAAAACTGATTGTCTGCCTCTCACTCAATTCTATTCAAAACTGCTTCAGAATGATTAAAGATACATATCACGTGATAAAAACATCACTTTTTACAGTCACTAAATATGAGTTCATTTCAGTAAAGATTTTTATCGTAAATTGAGCACTCCCCCACCCATATACACATACCAAGAACTTTAAATCCAACCAACTTCAAACTTTACACTGCAATGTCCAGTGCACAGACCAACATCTTTAAAGGATATCAACTTCTTACAATGACCAGTTATCAACTTATCCTGATACACACACACAGATTTCTCAAATTATAGTAAGATGAAAATACTCAATTATTAATCTCATAGATCAAACATTATAGGGTGAAAATTTCAGATCAAAATTCAGTTAATAACAACATGTCAGGCTATGGACTTATAAATCCAGTATAGGCATACAATCAATAAGTTATACAGACATAATTACTCAGTAGAAACTCGATTATATCAATATGTATTCGTGGATCCAATACATTAGATACTAACTCTTCCTCCATCAACTAAATTATGTGTGACTCTTAGAGAACCTGTCAAAAATGACAGGATTATTGATGTGTGGATCAGTAATTCTACCTATGATCAGAGTATCTGCGCAATCACCCTATGATCAAAATGTTGCTCCCAAACCCTCCGTCTAGGTTCAGAGCATTGTATATTTGGGCACTCTACCTAGAATCAAAAATCCGCTCCGCTGTACTTCTACCGGGGATCAGAGTATAATATCTGTGCGCTCATTCAAAAGTGTTGTACAAAGTGCATACAAGAAAGAAAAGAACCTCAAAAGTTCTGTCTATGGATAGTGATCCTACTCAACAAGGAAGGAGATAAGAGTGACCTCGGCGGTCACCACCCTATTACACAATTACCTAGCATACATAAACTATTGGCAAATAGACTGACAGGCATACTGGACGAAAATCAACCAAAGGAATAGACAGGCTCCTGAAGTGGATATACAATAGACCACCTACATACAATAAACCAACTAATCCAAAAGTTATTAGAATACAACAAACTTTGGCTTTTGTAGATAATGAGAGAGCATTTGACTCAGAAAAACATACAGCAGTCTTCAACTCAATACGGGAACAAGGAGTTTCCGAGAATTATATAGAAGTCATTAAAAGCATATACAAAAATGTCACTGCAATAATTAAACAACACAAAGATACAAACAAGATGAAGATGAGAAAAAAATCGAGACAAAAGAATACAATATCACCAAAACTTGCAAGCAACTTTCGGAAATATATATATATATATATATATATATATATATATGTGTGTGTGTGTGTGTGTGTGTTTTAACATTATTTTTGCAAATATTGATGACATGTGGATTTTTCTGGGACATAGTTGGATTGTTTTATATTCTGAAATTAACGAAGATTCGATGATTAGTTGTCTTCTCTTTGGTCCTACCTTTATTATTTGGGCTTCTTTCAGATTGAAATTGTGGTCCTCCTCCTTTTATCTAACCACAATACATTTTCGTAAATAACAAAGGAGGATCACAATTTCCATCTGAAAGACACAAAAATTATCAAAGCAAAACTAAATGAAAAAAAAGACTACTATTCATAGAATCAGCATTAATTTCGGAGTATAGCAAAACAATAATAACAGTATTCTAGGATAAGACCTTGGAGAGAGCCTCTCCTACCGGGTAATATCATACGTCAATTGCCTCATATCTTGTTTGGCAAGCAGACACTATTGCATAGAGATTTACATCAGGATCATAAATAATTACTTTTCGCTCCTACAATTTAGTCCACACATTTTTTGAATGCATGTAGGCAATCGAACAACATCCTGGAAAAATCCACAAATCTTCAATACTAGCATGCATATATATGAATATATATATATATACATATATATATATATATACACACAAACACACACAGATCCCATTGTGCTTTATATATGTCAATAACACAATCCATTTCAGAGAAAAAAAATCCATCAAGAAGGGAAACTAAAAATGCTTCTCACCTAAGTACTTAGGATCATCCCAGATTCATGATCAGCATCACATAACCATAACTTTAGTAGTTGAATGAGTTGATTATCTTTTCTGGACAATACAGTTACTAAAGCAGCACTAAGCAGATGAGTCATTCTACTCACCCTTTCTCTCATATCACTGACTTTCACTCTCTCTGCCACCGAATGAGTCAGTAGTCAATTGCTCTTAGCAATGTTAATAACAATATAGAAAAAAAACGAAGATTAATAAAAAGGGGAGAATATTCATATTCCTCTACAAACAAGGGAAGAGTCAAAACAACTACTTGTATTACATCTTAGTCATTTGCACATACTAACTGACCCTCCAACCCCCCCCCCCCGTTGTTCCTGCAGAAGGCCTATATAGGGGTCTACAGATATTTGAGAAATCATCCATCTAAACAGTTAAAATTAATTCTTGTCTCAATTATTTGATGTTTGTTTTCTTTTTCACACACTGCAAATCAATTCAACTACATTATATTCAAAAGAAAAAAATAATCCTATTCAGGGCGGGTTCTCAGCAGCCTGGCACCCGCTGCTCTGAGAGAAGAAAGGGTAAGGGGTGGTCATGTTTTTGTGTTTCTCTATTTCTACCACTGATTTTTTTTTTTTTGCCTTTTTGAGCTTCCATACTTGAAAATTAAAGAGGTTAGTTCCTGGTCAGCCCAAAAAAACATTACTTGTTCCTTGTACATAAGTGTGCAGTTTTTCATGGTAAATCTCCAAAAGGAAACTCACAGATTGCAAACCATTGAAATTTATTCAAGTATTATTTCCTTTATCAGAATTTTTTAGTTGCTTTTTATCACAACTTGACTCAAACCATCAGTCTACTGTAGTGGATGAACACTCTTCATTTCTGATCCACCTTGTTTATTGATTGCAAAAACGAAGCTGGCGTAAAGTTGCAATAAAAAAGCAATAGAAAAATAAAGATCAAGGTAAATAGTAGAATCTTTTATAAAAAGCTGACAAATATGATGGTAAACCATTGCAATTAATTTTGGACTACTACTTCGTCTTCCTTTTTTAGTTGTTTATAAACACGACACGACCCAAGTTGTTGATGACAAGCAGTGAGTAAAAATATGCTCCATTTCTAATCCATAGTGTTTACTAATTGTGACCGATTGATAACTGTGTTGGGTTGCGATAAAAAAGAAATAAATAAATAAAAAATAAAGTTAGGATGAAAGAAAATAGCCAAAAAATAATACACCTCTAATAAAAGTAAAATTTTCAAAATTATAATTGTTTGTATGATATGTTCGTGGATAGGTCCGTAGCCATGGATAAACACATTTATTTTATACAAATATCAATACTTCATCATAACCTCTTTCCTTGTCAATGCACTTAATTCAATGTTTCTCCATAGATCCAACATTATACAGAGAAAATTTCCAATCAAAATTCAGTCAATAACCATGTTGGACTACAGACTTATTGATCCACTCTCATATCAAGTAAAAATGGGACAAAGTTTCTTGGCGACAAATAAAACCTTTTGTAGCTGTTGGTATAACAGTTGTGAAGCTCCAATGATACCAATGGAGACAACCCAAGAAGAATCAGCATTTTTTCATCTAAGACTTTATCCGACTGATGGCATTAGAGACAAAACTGACTCCAATTCTGCCTTTCCTACAGGAGATTCCTTGGTATGACACAGTGCGCTATATGCTGGCTGGCTGGCTGGTGGACCCCAAAATTTCTGTCTATATCATTATTCACTCATCCAGAAAACCAGCAATAAAAAAGGAATTTCATCAAAAGACTTTATGTGACTAAAATATTAGCTCTTTACAATTTGCTATCATTTATCATAAGTTTTGGGGGTTTTTTTTACACATAATTTCTTCAATTTTGAGTTGAAATCAACACCTTTGTTCACTGAAGAACTCATTTTGGCACTCATGATTGACTTTTGATTATTCTTGCTTCAGTTATAATGCAGTTGTCTTTCTTGAACCCCAAAACAGATGCTATAATGGGGAACTACTGTTTTATGATTTTTATGAGCTTGAATATGTCCAAGAAATGAGACCCAAAATTTAGTCACATGATCCAATAAAAACTGCTCAGGTGAATTAGTATTTCTAATTTATTTCCCCAATAAAGCAAAGAAAAATCTTTGAATATTTTGATGAATCTATTTTTATGCACAGAAATCACAAAACGTTTCACAAGTACAAGCATAAAACAAAATAACAATTCAAATTTCACAATCAGACGAGAAACTCTGTATCAAGTGTTTTATCTAATCTGTGATATCATGGGTAGGATTTATAGAGCAATACAAGGAACAAATACAGGTCTGATAAGTCAGTCACTAAAAACCATCACACAACCAACATCTTTAGACAGCATGCATTATATGGGGTGATCAATTAAAAATTAGAAAAGTGGGGGGTGATCAATGAATAAATCCTTTTTCTTTTTAGTTTCCACATCTTTTGTTCGGCAGTGATCACTAAGAGAAAAAACCTGAACTTTCAGAATATCAAGTGTGAATGCTGCAGGACACAAACCGAGGGATCAATTTAGCATAAACTTACATTGCAACTTGACCCCCTCTCTAAAAAGGGTAGGGGGGGATGGTTTTTTCCAGACATAATAAGGATTAGATGATATAGCTCCATTGGTTCAGCCTTCATGTGTTATATATATATATATATATATATATATATATATAGCCAGCCAGCCAGCCAGCCAGACCAAAAACTGAAAAGACTTATGTTGAAAGTTTTGGTTGATGGTTTCAGATAGTGAGAGAATGAATTCTTAGCATTTGCTATTCATAGGCTAAGATTTCAGCTTTCTTAACTCACTGCCCATTGACTCCATTTCATACACTAATACACTCAATGTTTCTGATACAGTAGATCTGCACTAATCTAGCCCCATCAGGACCTGGAGGAGTGACAGAAGAGTGAAAATGCTGTATCACCGGAAGGATCACCTCTAAACAAAAGTTAATCACCTCATATCTTTAAAATATCACATAAATCAGTAAGTGTTAGATTATAGGGAACAGAACCATCTGATCTACTCGTAGTTCTTCCTAAAACACTATTTCTAATTCTTTTACCATATCTCTAAACAATTCAACATCTCCACTCATTGGAAACTTGAATCACTTTAATAACTTCATCTAGTTCCAAAATACTGCAAAAGAATGGAAATCAGTGTTAAGTTACTGAAGGCTTAGCGTTGTAGAAAAAAAATGAATTTTGATATTTCTCTTTTTGCAACATAAAGACAGATTGAAATTATCATGTACAACTAACATAGTACGCATCAAAAATGACAGAATCATTTACACATGGATCTGCACTTCTATTTAGGATCAAAGTGTTGCTCCCCATATAGTGTAGTATCAGTGCACTATGGCAGAAATTGGACAGAAAAACAAAGAAACAGAAAAAGTCACTGTTCATGATATTATGCCAAACCAGCGAGTTAGCTCAACTGGCAGAATTTACTCATTTTGTGTAAAGAAAAAAAAATGTTTAATTTGACTTTGATTGTATAAACCTTTGATCGAAAGATAAATAGTTCTTTTACACGTTTGTTTTTATTAGATGAACTTTTGATCAAATTGAATCTATGTATTTCTCTTTCTGTATAGAAAAAAATAAAGTTGAAATTTTGCCGATCAGGCAACTGACTTAACATAACATGGATAGATTTCTGGGCTTTTTACCTTTTTAAATCAGAATAAGACAAGATTAAAAAAACAAAAATCAATATTGATCACAACTATACAAAGGCTAGAAATGTGTTACATTTTCAAAATGTAGTACAAGCAGAATCAAATTAAAATGATATACAACTTGACTAAAGAAATATCATTTTTTAGAGGCATCCTCACCTATTTATAAGAGGATCAGTAGGTAGGTAATTCAGTCTTCATATGATCTAGCAATAATGGCATTTAAACTTTATTGTAGACACCTCATTGAACTTTCAGTTCTTTTTGTTTCTAAATATTTTGCTTAGTAAATCAAAGAGAAGCATTTTGCTGTTGGCCTTGAAGAAAAATAGTATTTAGTAAACATGAATCGTCATTCCCCACACACAGGGTGTGACAAGGTTAGGTACATATGGGCAATTGCTAGTTAAACCCACTTCCGGTTTGCCAGGCTCATTGAAGTGTATCCAGTATGATTTTGCCATAACCCTTTAGCCTTGGGGAGAGGCTTCTAAATTCTTCCAGTGTACTGAGTGCTTAACAAAGAGACATTGAGCACTATTTTTGAAGTCTCTGCTATGACTCAGAGGTGGAATGAACTACGGCCTACTGGAACAGAGGCAAGCACTTTACCACTGGGCCACAGTGATCAGCAT
Organism: Thysanoteuthis rhombus; assembly: GCA_963457665.1. Classification (NCBI taxonomy): domain Eukaryota; kingdom Metazoa; phylum Mollusca; class Cephalopoda; order Oegopsida; family Thysanoteuthidae; genus Thysanoteuthis; species Thysanoteuthis major. The sequence goes on from OY735217.1 coordinate 1,935,698, forward strand.
ACAGTATATAGTAGCATACAGAATTGTTCTCACAATAGCAAAATGAAAACAAGCTGTCTGTTGATATTAGAAATAAGTTCCATATGACTTGCTGCAAAAAGTATGTTATTTAATGACCTGCACATTTCTTATATTTCAATGAGAATTCAAAGACGTAAAAAGATTCTTCTAAAGGCTCCCCCCCTTTGTTCTTGAACAAATGTTTTCTAATATTTCAAATCTGAATTCACATAAATACAGCTTTTTATTACCAGGATAAAAAGATGTAACAATTGAGAATGGTGTTATGTAAACAAGAGGAAAATTGTTGTTGTTATTGATATTTTTTAAACCCCTCCCCCATACAGAGGGGTCAAGTTACCAGGGCAAGCATTTCTATCCCTGTCACATAGAAAAACATGAAAAACAGACAAGAACTTATGCTGATGTAATCTACTTATATAAGAAACAGTGTGATTCTTTTGTCTGTTTCTATCCATGAAAACCAGGTCTTCCATTTAAAAGGTAACTTATATCCCCTAACGATTTGAAACTATGGATTCTACCATAGAAACAAACTCTGTACTTTTCTTTCCTAAAAGATCATCTCAGAGAAATCCAAATATCCATGAATTTTCTCACAGTTACTGTAAAATAGGGTTACTTAGAGTGCAACGGACAACTTGAACCAATAAACATTGAAAATGAAAAAAAAATTTTTAAAAAAATGGCAACATATTTTCTGTATTTTTTACAACTCTTCAACAATTGCTGCAAAGTTAAAGAAATGCAAAACAGAAAATACATTGCTTGTTTTCTTCAATGTTTATCGGACAAAGTAACCTCATTTTACGGTACAAGATACAAACAATTACAAACTACAGGGTCATAGAAATTGCAAACAGAGATCAAATTCTTTTTTTTTTAATTCATTTTTCCAGTAAGCAAACTAATTCAACTGGCTGTCGGTTGCCTTATTTTAAAAAAATTATTTCAAATTCATTTCAATCAAACCATTAGGTTAAAATGACATTTTTGCTTGAGAGAAATTAAATATCAGAGAAAAAAAAATTAATTTGGGAGTAATTTTTATGCTTTCAGGGATTAAAATTGTATCCCATTTCTTAAAATTATAGCCTATTTGATGACAGAAGTGATGCCACCTATCCCCTACTAAAAAATATAATATATTCAACTTGAATAGCAAACCAAATATAAAAATGAAATGAATTAGGCAAAACATATCAGTAGTCAGTGAACTAAACTTTTATCAATTTTAGATGTTAAGATGCAGGAGGTAAGAGTTGAAAGAATTAGATATAATTTCTAATTAATACATTATTTATTTCATGTGAAGTATGCGCAACACAAATACTCTAAAAAATAACTAAATTTAAAAACAAAGGCTTCAAATCGAGAGCTGACAGTGTACAAAAGGTAGGTACCTTTGTTTTCAGTTTATTTATCTTATCTCATTCAATGAAATTAAATTAATCACCATGGTAACAATACACAAAAATACTAGGTACTAATTGTATAATTGTATTACTGCAGTACGCAAATTTGGAACATCAAAAGCAGAAAAACATGTTGGACTGCCAAACAGGAGTTCCAAACCAAATGCTGTAGGATCCGAAGATTATCCTGGATCCAATTTGTCCTTCAGCTTGCATACCAATCATCTTTAGGAAATAGGATTTTACAGGGAGGGTAATTTTGACCAAAAGATGGAAGGAGGAATGGTTTTGAATTCAAAGTTATCCAAGGTTGGTTGCCAAACAAAGCTAGAGAGCCCAGCCTTCTCTGTTATCCATAGCTGGAGGGAATAAAGATCCATGACCTTCCAAAGGGCATTAGTGTGAAGTGAATAAAAACAACCTTGGATGGAATTTGATCTCAGCTAGCTGATTCCATTTTCTATATTCGTAACAATTACACCACTCCAATCTCCTTAAAAATTATACAAAAGCCTTTAGATGGTACGAGCTAAAATTAATCCCCAGCTATACAGAGCCTACAGTTGTAGATAATATTAATAAAAGTTAATGATTTATAATATTTCATCTGCTAAAAATAAGAATCTTCAGTTATTTATCAATTTCATCATAGAGCAACATGTGAGGAATAATTCTAAAATGTAATATTTTTGGATTATATGAATCCTAAAAGCAAACTACAACCCCCATCAAAATGAATGCAATAAATCTTAGAAAGAAATTGAATAATGATTTTGACTTGTTAAACAATACACTCTTAGTTTTGGTGAATTAAAAAAAACTTATTATAATGATAGCCATTTTAGCCCTCCATTCCATAAAATTCTTAACTTTATTCTCTGATCAGTTCAAAAATTTTTTTCCCTCCCCAAATCAAGGAACACATTGGAAATTATAGTCTATAACCATTTAGAGTGAAATATCTAAAACCTACAACTGTTTCTGAGGGGTAAAACACAATTTCCAAGGAGAAACTTGGTGACTGAGAGGTTAAGCAAATTCCCATTATCATAAGGAGGATTAGTGTGTTGCTCAAACAATCCCCAATAAACTCATTCATTTCATTCTATATTGTCCAAAGCTTCCAGCAATACAATGGGAGATTGTTATCCTTAGCCCAGCACCTTAGACAAATATCTCCCAATCTGGTTGCATAAAGGATTATGAACCTTTTCTCTTCCATTCCTCAACTAACCAACTCAGGAAGAGAGAGAAAAGAGAAAAGCAAATAAATGCTTTCTTCTTTGGCTTTTGATAAAACCATGACACAAAGACAATGATTCAATAAAGTTGATTTTAACGTAGCCGCAATCACAGACACAAGTGATTTGGTAAACATTCTCTGTCTGGGTCTATATGGGAGGATCCATATTGGCTACAGCAGTGCTCTCCGACCACATCAGGACGCAGACCAATACCAGACCACTAAGCTAGAGGTATTGGGCCATAAGGAAAAGATAAAAAATGATACAAGTCAGCTGCGTCTTTTCTCATCCCCTGCCATACCTCCCTTGTCCCCAAAAAGAAATACTCAACCAACAGAGCAACTGTAAAAATAAAGTCAATAAGACAAAAACAGTTTACCGTTCAATGAAGAAAATCTTCAAAAAATCAATTTGAGCTTTTTCCCCACAGAAATTCAGGTCAATCTTTATACTGAAATTGTTACGTAAACCCTTTGAGAATAAAAATCAAATGTATTAGTCACTTATAAGAAACGGACTTATTGCCTACTATCCGCTTGTAATTAAAGCAACCCTCCCCCCCATTGGCCAGTCTGCACGAATATTGTTGATGTCCAACAGGTCAGTGGTGAAAAAAAAAAAAGACTGGGACCCGTAAGTCATAGGGATCAACTTTGGTCAAATCATAATGATACAAAGTACATAAGTTGTTTAGAGTATTGAACTCATTTTTTTGCATTTGTTACAACATTCTGGCCTAAACATTCAACAGCCTTCTCCAGACTAAATGAATCAGTCTGGAACCATTCAAGCTGAAGAATGAATGAGATCAATTGTTGTTGTTGCAAAAATAGCAACACAAGGAGCTAGAATGCACTCTCTGAATGCCTAACTCTGCCAATACTAATAGAAAAAAAATTCTTGAACTATCCAAAAATTTTATCACTTTTGCCACAGCCAATGGCCCACCCAGCAACAAATCAGAACCTTGGAGATATGAAGACAGACAGACACAAAGCAATATGTGAACCTCTCCAACTCTGTGGCAGAGGTATTGAGTTCAATACTTCTGACAACTCTTGAAGTAATAATATCTGTTCTTGATTCTAGAAAGAATAAGCACAAAAAAGTATTGAAAATATTCAGGGTTTCCATTTTTACAAATTTGAAAATGTTTGAAACTAGGAATTTTCTTTTATTCCCATTCACCTCGATTAAAAAAATAGATATGAAAGATATTCAACCAACCACCAAAAATGACATTAATATTTCCTCAAGATATAGTTTAGCATTATGTACAGACAAAATTAGATTTACAATGTTATACAAGACTGCAGTATTCTGACTGTATGTTGCATTTTTCAAATATCATTAAGCTCTGACATTAAATGTTGATGTACCTGTCCATAGTTTAAGAGAGAGTCAATAACATTCAGAGGCTTTTTAGGATGATTAAACTCCTTATTGTTTGCATTGTTGACACAACATTGTGCTGTTGAGGAAAGAAATGGAATACAATTGAATTCTTACGTTTTAAGTAATGCTACTATTGGAAAATAAATTCTGTTTACCACCATCACATTTGATAGTAAACCTGTAGAATTGTGTTATACACCAAGAATTTTTAAAAATCTAATCATCTGAAAAACTTGAATTTTAATACACCTTTCCTAACAACCACTTGAATATCATTAAAATGCAACAAAGTTGCCTCTCATTTCTTCATAGCCTTCACCGAACCAAAAAGAACATGGGCAACTCAAGAAGTGAAACGTACAAAAAACATTTTTTTACTTTTGAGACGATCATTGTCTTTTTATGTCTAAAGTTTATGAAAAAAAAAGGTCAGTTACTTTTTAAAAAGTCTACAATAAAAAGATGATTTATTCGGTGTATTGATTTCTCTCGATTCTTTATTCATTATTTAATCCAATATTGTGCGCAGCTTAAAATTTTAGGGCGTGGCCACACAGCTCAGAGGAAACACAATATTTGTACTTTGCATTCGCTCCTACTTTTTAGTATAACATTGTCAAACTCCCGTCAAAGTCTGAAGTTCGCTTTGTTTTTCTACTATAACAAGAACAGTCTTCACCAAATTTGGGGAGTAAAAGAGAACGCTCCTTATCTTCTACTGTGATTTGAAATCACAACCAACTGATTAGTAGGCAATTGTCTTAGCAACTCAGCTAAATTGACAAGTTTTATATATCAACAAAAATTTCTGCAAGGGCAAGGGCTTTTTCATCCTGATAAATAGATAAATACATTTGTACTAAAAAAAATTTTCATGATTTTTTTTTATTTATTACACGTACAATATAAAAGTTGCCATGATCATCTTCAATCAGAATAGAAGTTGGAATGGGGTTTGACCCTGCAGCAGCCAGGCATGATTTCATTCATTTTTTTAGTTAGAGTACAGCACTGGCAGAGGTATGCGTTGAGTGCTTTCTAGTTTATACTGTGATGTACAACCTATAGTTACCACTCAAAGGGGCGGGGCAAAGGGGGGAGTGTTTCGACCAGGTAAAAAACATTGTAGAAAGCCTCACAAAAAGTAGATTGTTAGGCTTTGCTCCCCTTCCTTACATCCTAGCATTCTATTGTCAGCAGACAAAAACCAAAGTGAAATGTGTTATGTCATACATTCAGGCTGTTAGCCAGATACTAGATTAAACATCATACAGAGGAACACCCACTTATTGTGATCACTTTGGGACGGGTTTTTTTAGACGAGCTTTTCTTAAACAGGTGAATGATTCACTGAAGGGTGAATGACATTATTGGGGAAGGGTGAAGGAAACAGAAAAGGTGAATGGCGTCATATTTTTTCAAAACTAAAAAAGAAAATATTTTTCCATGGTAAACAACACATTAAAAAAAACAATGTTTCTAAGAATCTACTTAAAAATTCCAAGACTTCTTTACTAATTTTGCTTTAAAACAGGGAAAATTCTAATCATTTTTCTGGGTTTTTTAACATTTTTCAGAAGTCCAAATCTTGAAAAAATGAACACTTGACAAGAAAGGGAGAAGGTGTAATGATTCTAAAAAAAAAGGAAATTTGGTCTCAAGAGAAAGAAATTTTATAAAACAATAATCAACAGATAACTTTGAGCAAAGGGTATAAAAATTCATAGTTATATCATCAAACAACTTATGTTTCAAACAACTTGACATTATACAAGACACCCAGAAATTGGGTTTCGTTTAGAGTTAGTATCGCAGCTTGTGTAATCAGTAAGCAAGCCACCAATTAACTAGACTCTTCCTTACGTAGCAACAGTTCCAATTATATCAAAGAGGCAGAGTCAACTGATTTGCATAAATTTAATTACATAATAAATAAGCAAATATTTTTCCATTATCTCTATATATTAAAGGATTTTAGCGCACTTAGAGCCAGTTTAGACTGTTCTAGCCTCTCTGCACTTTAAATAATGGGGATCACTTTTCTAAGCAGGAACAGCTGAAGCCATAACCAGCATAAGGGCATTTTTTTTATAGTTAAATGCATACAAAAGTTGTGCCTTGGTTAAAAAATCACCAGTATCAGATTTCAGCTCAATCCAACATTCTAGGAGGAAACTTAGTTGGGAAAAACTGGGAATGGTGCAGACCCCCTTATCAAATGGACTATGTGAGTAGATCTTTACTTAGTTCCGATTAAAAAAATTAACAAGAAATTTATTCAATGTTTTTAAATTCTTAATTCATTTTGAATAAATTGTTTGGGAGCAGATGATTCTGTTATATGAATTTGAACACATTCAGTGTGATTATAGCAAATAACTATAAATGGCTAGATTTTTTAGACCTGAATGTTTTAGTGTATATCTATGTACTAGCAGAAGTATCCATCTACACTGGGTTAAAGATTCAAGGAATTCAAAAAACAAAAAGAAAGAAAAAAGAAAGTTTTCTGTACTTTATCATCAATCATTTTTTTTTTTTTCCAAAAAATCCAAAACCTTTTACTTTAAAACCTTCCCCTAGGTCCATTGAGCCTGCATCACAAATCTGAATGGGCTGCGCCCATGTTTAGTTTGTTTCTATCAAGAGAGACAGACAAACACATAGACGCGACACTATCGAATTATGTATATAAGATGCATTAATTAAGTATGTGAAGCTTCCATAAAATCTAGGGTTTCTTTAACTTATCTTCAGGGTCAGTATTCAAGCCAAGGTAAGAGTCAAAATCTGGAATGCTGATTTTCAAGACAAGCAGATTTAGCCCATATGAAGATCAGTGCAAAACAATCATCTTTCTCCCTCCCCCACATGTGGCTCTGAGCCAGAATCTACAAATGTCTCATGGGACAGCTTAAGTATGGATGACCAAAAATAACAAAACTCGATATTATCTACAATGGCAAAAGTACATTCCCAACATTAAAACACTATCATATGACAGACAACACTTGAATCAAGACGACCTACATTATAAATAACAAAAATGTGCACATTGAGAACAGCAACAACAACATTACTAATGCTTTCTGCTCATCTTCAGATGTTATGCATGGGGGAGGGAATGATTGATGATAAAAAAAAAAGGTTTGAAGCTGTACATGAAGTTATTACATTTTTGTTAATGGTTCAAAAATAATAATGTTTAAATCTTTTCTTCATTTGAAAAAAAAACTATCCAACTATGTGGGCAGATTGTTTGCAAATCACATAAGGTTTTTTTTTAAATGAAATTCCACTAGTTAGCCTTGTGGAGTCATATTTTACTTTTAAATCTTCCCCTAGGATCATTCAGTGTACCATCTAAATCTGGTTGGACGAATCAAAATTCAAGTTATTATAGAGAAATAGATGAATATCAGATCATTGATTACGACGGACGAAAGACTGGATGCAGACCCTACAAATTCTTTTATGAAAGGGGAAACCACACGTGAAATTTTCACCTATATATAGCCACCTCGGGGGCTACTGGAACAATTTTAGACACTGGGTTAAGTCAAAAGTGGTTCAAACAAATTGTTGAGCAAACCTGACTTTCACTATTATCTAGAAATAGATAGAAATCACATTATTAGTATTATATAGAATATAATGAGATCCTCATTAATTAGAGGAGAGTGAATGCAGACTCTCCCCTTTTTTTTTGTGAAAGTACAAACCATATGTGAATTTTTTCACAGTCTGTTTTGGTCCTACTGGAACCATTTTAGGCACTGGGTTAAGTCAGAAGTTACAAAGAGAAATGGTTCAACCGGAAATCAACCATTGTAAAATAATACAATAGATAAAAAGTATACTTTACAATGAACTGTTCTACAAGATATAGTTAGAGAGAAAGACAGATACATACATTGACTAAAATTTCAACAATGGGTCTCTTGTTGAGAACATAGATAAGTATCAGATGTGGACCTATTTAGTTCGCCCCCCAACCTTCTTTTTACTATTAATTTGAAACAAGTATGTAAAATGTTTTCACCTAATTATCCAAGTTTAGTGAACCCTGCATTTTTTAGTATGTGTGGAATACTGCCTCTGACCCATAATTATTACATTTTCTTATCCATTTGATACACTGAACTATTATGGGACAGAGGTAGTAGTTACTGTTATATTGGCTCTCTCCTACTCTTGAAGTGACTAATGACCAAAATCTTAGTACAATCGGTCTGCCACACTTTCTTCTTGTTTTAACAACAGATGGTTGGTTTCTTTTTGTCTTCCTTCTTTTTTATACTTCTGCTGCTAGATTATTTAGTCCTCAGTTTAAAGCATTTTTTGTTTCTTTTTATATTGTGATTGCATAAGAACACTGTATTTTTTATTTATTTATTCTGCTCATTTTCGGTGCCACTTCTCCTCTTATTCTTTGATATATCAACACCATTTGTATGCTAATTGGTGCATTTTGATGCTGTGCATTACACTTACGTAGTTTCAAAAGGAAAAAAATTCAAGGTTTTAGAAAACGGGGTTCTATCCACAATGTAACTATGATTGTAAACCAGACCCTCCCTTTCAACCATTCATTCAGTTATCCAAGTTTTGCAAACCATACATTTCTAGTGAGAAGTAGTTTCCATTGTTTTGGCTCCTTTATAGAGTGATTAGTGACTCAGATGTCAGTACAGTGCCACACTTTCTTATTGAGTTCTGACAGCAGATGATCTGATTCTTTTTGTCTTCCATCTTTTTCTTACCTATTGCAAGATCAGTCATTTATATATAGTTCTAAGCTTTCTTCCTGTCTGTTAATGCATTTACATGCATAGAAGGAGCAGGATGAGTTGGAAAAAAAGGCTCCTCTCTAACATCTTTGAAAATGAAATCTGCCATGACATAGGCTATATATTACATACATACATACATACATACATAAGAGAAAAAATGTTGAAACATGGTAGATTTTCTTAGATGCCATTAAATGAAATACATTATTTTTCATCGAATCTTCAATTGAAGCATAGAATTTTGACTAAAAAAGGCACTTCTTTTTCATATGAAGAAGAAGGGCAGGGATTCAGGCACCCCTCCCTGAGTTATTGATTCTCTTCTATGCATTTTTATCTATTCTTATTCCAGTCCTTTTTGATATATCAACACCATTTCAACACAAATTGGTGCTGTGTATCATACTTACATACAGTTCTGACAAAAAGAAAAAAAAAAAAAAAGGGATCATTTTTCAAAGTTTTAGGTGAGGGTTTGCTTACTTCACTTATGAAGGTTGTTAAGTTTTTTTCATTGGTAATTTTTTGTGCTTTCATCAAGGATTTCTAAGTTTTGTAAATCATACATTTTTTGTAGATCGGAAATAGTTTTTACTGTTTCATCTCTTCTATTTTCAAAGTGACAAATGACCAAGATCTTAGTACAATTGGTATGCCATACTTTCTTCTTGTTTTGACAACAGGTGGTTGGTTTCTGCCTTTCATCTTTTTTCTAGTCTGCTGCTAAATCGGTTTTCCCCAGTTCTCGGCCTGACAGTAATAAACAGGCCTGAAAGTGAAACCATAGAAGCAATAGTTTTTTCCTTGCGTAAAAATCTAGCTAACTCAGTGTTACCAACTTTATATTCTAGTTTACACCTAAAATTGAGGAAAAGAAAAAAAACCGCCTTGAAGCATTTAGTTTCTGCGGATTATATATATTGTCTAGAAAGCTTTACAACTTTAAACACTAAACATTGAAAAACTTTTTCAATAGATTTTTTTTGTCACTTTAGTCAGCCATTATATATATATATATATATATATATATATATATATATAAAAATCTTGGAAATATATCAAATATTATGAATCAAAAGCAACTTATCTTCAATATCTATTTTATCAAAATATTAATTTATCAAAAATATTACTTATTCCAATAAATTAAATTTTTAAACAAATCATGTAGATAGCAATTCCTGACAACTAGACACAAACAAAAATATATGTTTCAATAAGAAAAATCTAAATTGGCAACACTGGGCAAGGGAGATAACTTTGCAACATGTAAATTGGCAACACTGATTAAGGGACATGTCTAACATTTCGGTATGCCAGTCAGTGATGGCAATTGATGCCAGAGATACTAATGTATACAATAAAAATGTGCTCTATGCTGCTAGAGTTCAGAAATTTGATAGTGAGCTTTTATTTTTGTTGAAAGAAAAATTTCTTTGAAGGAGGTATTGTCATTATCCAATGAAATATTTGAAATAGTATTCTTACCTTAGGCTAATCTTTGTTGTTTGAATCAATGAGGTGGAGGAAATTAGGAGATATTTTTTTCCTTTTTTAAATCCAAGATTTTGTCAGTTGTATGGCCTTCCCCTCACCACTATCCAGCTTCGATCCCCCTGAGCCAATTCAGCATGGCACTATCCAGGTATCGCAAGCTAGACTCCATAAGGAGGTTTTAAGGTAAGGGCACTCCGAAAGAATGAGACGGTCACTCAGCATGGAACCACTGCACACACAAATATTTAGCAAGAATACCTTAGTTTTAGTGCAACCAGTCCGCAGCCCGTTCAAATGAACAAACAATTTAAAATTTGTATATCATTAGAAGATGAATATCCTGTTGAATGCTAAAGCTCAGCAAATCGCAATTTCATTTGCAATGACTTATCTCTACAAAACTGGGCTTCCGTTGGTAGGTGTGATAAAAAACAAGTCTTGTGCAAAATAAATGAGGACCAGGAAATGAGGGTGGCGAAACTGCCAGCCTCACTCATTCCCACTAGTGACTATATTTATTAAAAGAAGGAAACAAATATATAACTACAAATGAATTTAAATTATACACATGACTCATTTACTAATCTAACCACATTAACATAAATGCAATTGATGACTATTTTCAGACTACTGAGGAAAATTGTTATACACTAAAGGCAGTGCTGATTAGAAAAAGTTCAAAAACCACACATCCAAGGCAAGAGCTGGGAGACTACTGAACTCTTCCCAAATGAATCCAACACTAAAGTTGTTTTAACTGAACTGACCTGTTGCACATTTACAATTCAATTAACTTAATTAGTTAATTAGTCAATTACTGCTTTGTTTTCACATAGTGCACAAGTCCATTGAATGATCTGAATTTAGATTTCGAAGGTAGACAAAACATGTTAACATGCACAGGCAAAAGGTATATTTTATGGACAATTAATAAGTACCAGTCATCTAAATAAGCAGGTTTGAACAACAAAAATGGTTTCATTTTTTGGCACAGTGTTGGTAGAGAGTCGCAAGCTTTGATGGTCAGTACAAGAAAGAACTTCATAGAGCGCATAACTTTGCCAATGCCATATATTAACTTAATCAAAAAAATCAAAAAAATTCCCTGGATCAGAGCCCAGCCTTCCACAAAATTTCAGAGAGAACTTTGGGAGATATCGTGTGAACAGACAAGAGAATGGAAGGAAAGACACAGGGTGTAACTCTCCAACTTCATTGACAGAGGTTGAAAGATTAGCAAATGAAACCTTCCAATCTCAAACACAATCAACAGCTAGCTAACAAGAGCCAGCAGAAATCGTAAGAATTTCGGAGCATATTTTTCTTTTTCTTTCTGAAAATCCGATAACGACAAAATTCAATCAGCATTGATTCTCAAAAATAAATGAATCAAAAAATAGTTCAGAAGATTTTTTTAAACAATGATTTTTTTTCTATTTTTTTTTTTCAGATGAATAAATTTCAAAAAGGAAACCTAATTTATGGAAGAGGGAGAGAGAGAAAGAGAAGCAGAAGAGACAGAGTGAGGAAATACATTTTAAAGTAAGCTTTTGGGCTAAAGCTAAAAAACAATGTCTAGTTTCAGGGAGCTGATCCTCCCATGATTGCACCTCCTTATTGACCTTGTGTCACATCACATCTTGACCTTGAAGGGGGGGGTATAGATACCACTTCCACTTATTTCATATGTCAACCATTTTTGTCATTAGTTCTGCTTTAGATCTAGAATTGAAAATGTGATCTTTTGAAATCCTCTTCAGTATCGAAGAAATTCAAACCTACTAATTTGTATCAATTTACTTGGGCTATTATCCACTCAATAAAGGCCTACAACCATAAAATCCTCCGCTCTTAAATCAAACCTGTCAAATTTCTGTGTTAAGAATGAGGGATAATCAAGTGAACCCTCAAACCTCCAATCAACTTTACCCTCCCAAAAAAATTGGTTAAGATTGAGTGGTCTAGAAGTCTATTTGAGATTTGTTTCAAAACATATCTAAGATGAGATTTTCATCAGGAATCTAAACCAATTTGATAAATCTTACACTTTTCATAAAATGGGTGAAAATTATCCTTACACACAAATGAGTGAGAATGCATGACACTAAGGAGATCTGATTAAATTACTTCCAATAATAACTATAAAAAGATAATGTATACATGAGCAAAGAGTAATAAAATATATTTTTCCCAAGTAAATACCAAGTTACCTTGCTAGCATATATATAAAGTATATATATATATATATATATATATATATATATATATATCAGTCTAGAAAGCTATACAGCTTTAAACACTGAAAAATCTTTTTTCTATATATATATATATATATATATATATATATATATATATATATATATATATATATCAATAACACTATACAACTTTTTCACTTATAATAAGGGTCATTTCTTGATTGAGTCTAAAAAGTATACAAAATGGGTATCATTCACTTCAAATTGCTTTTGTGATCAAAACATTGATATTCAGTAATTCATCAATTTTCCCTCAGACAGTTTAGGTACTTGAATGCTGCAAACTCTTCATCTAGATTTGTGACAAATTAGTTCATATGGCCTAATTTTATGAGCAGAGGTAGCATCAACACTTTTTCAATGGTCAACCAGTAGCTTCTACAAGACATCAAGCCTATCAAGGTATACAGTCGGAGATAGGTAATTTTCCAAATATAAGAGCCCATAATCTACCTTAACAACAGATTAACACTTAATGAGACAGATTAGCTTATTATCAGCAATAGGTAAAATTACCTGTGAAGATAAAAAGATATTTTTGCAACCAACAGGAAAAGGTGAATATTGTTCCAAAATCAACTTATCGTCAGCTGAACATTACACGCTATTAATTATTTGTCAAGTTGGTACAATAATAACGGTTAATTCAGATCGATGGACCTAGCAATATAGAGAACTGCTCAGGGTAAAAGGAGGGTGACTGGAAATGATGGAAACGAAGAAGGCAATAGGATGACCTCACAGACATGGCATTGAAACACTAAAGTACCGTCACAGAGGCAACCCACTAAGCTATCAACCACAGTCTCCATCTCTCCTCTGACACAAGATGAGATAAGAATTTGAAAATTCAAGTCAAACTGGTCCTTCATCTTTTCAAATGGTCAGGTTTATCTTGCAAGATACAAAGGAAGGACACTGAGCTGGTTTAGTAATATTTCAAGAAACCATCAAACTGTCAACATTGGTTTCTTCAGTTTTCAAGTTGGACTGTCTGCCTATGTACATATTTATCATGTGAACAGGCTACAACGATGGCGCTAGAGGGACAAAAATTAAGTTTAGGGAAGGGGGGGTCAATTTGCATTGTAAGTTTGTTAAATTGGTCACTTAGTTTGTGTCCAGCAGTACTTACGCTTATTTTTTTCTTTTCAATTCAGCCTTTTGAATGATCACTACTACCTGACAAAAAGTGGATTATTCATTTTTCCAATTTTTTAATCTATCACCACCCTCCAATATGGCATGCTGCCAAAAGATGTTGGTCATGTAATAATTTCTTTAGACTAACTAACCAGACCTGTCTTGATTTATTTTTCATTCTTTATCTGATGAAACATTGTCAAAAATTAATAATGGCCGACAATGCTTCTTGAATACAAGTATGAGATGAATGAATAACATGGCTTTGCAAGCGAAGATTGTTGGGAGAGATTAGATCATGGTGAAGCCTGTGTGTAGAATAACCCACAAGTTCGAACAATAGATTTTTTAGATGAGGCCAGCTTACCCAGAGCTAACCCCACCCTTTAAATCAAAGGGTAGCATTCTTGATCCACTGGGGTGGCACGGAGAGGAGCAAGATTTCAAGATCATAAGTTTGACGAGAGTGTCCTTTTTCTGGCAGATACAAGCTAGCTAAGAGGGTGTGCAGCCCCTTTGAAGGGTGGGGGAGTATTCCAACAGTAAGGCTGATCTGTGGTTTGACCACGGGACATGAACAATCTGTATTTGGTAGATACCGAGCTGGTTATAGAGTTCTACCTTCCCTCTGAAGGAGAATCAGAACAGTATGGCTTCCTGTCCTTCAAGCAAAGATCAAATATAGCAAATGTTTGCCAACTATAGAGGTCTGATAACCCACAGAGTAATGACCCCTCAGTGAAGCACGTTCATGTCATCCCACCAAAAGGAACAGTGAGAATTCAACTCATCAAGTTACAGACTTCCTCTCGCTGCCCAAACCCCTCCTGCTTCATCTATTCTTTAACAGGGTAGGCCAATTGTTCAGCTGGGGATGGGTGAGGATTACTACTACTAATACAACCAATGCATGTAAAAATAACAACAACAAATATGGTGCTGAGCAATCAGGAGAAATGAAAGCTAGGTTCAAGAGTTAGATTGAATCTTCAGCTAAAATAAGAGCTCAAGCATCTCAGTGAGAATAGCAGCAGTAGACAACCTTCCCAAGGTAGAAATTTGTGTTCCAAGTAGAGCTTATTTTTCTCCTATTTCCAACCCACACTATAGACTCAGTGCCAAGGACGGTTTAGGTGGTTGCAATGAAAAAAAACACTAGTCAGAAAATGAATAATGGTTGAACAGGTATATTAGATTTTTTTTCTTCCTAAAATCAAGCAGTTGAAACATCTTTTCAAGTGTGAAGTACATCAGATGGAGAAGGTGATTCTTCAAATTGCTATCTTAGTATAAACAGCATTGTTTTTAATTTTGAGACCGAGCCAAACAGATCTGGTTAGACACTCGATAGAAACCTTAACATGAACAACATCTTTTGGCAGCATGATGTGTTGAGGGTGATCAATGAATAAGTTACTTTTTGTTGAGCAGTGATCACTAAAATTCTGAATTCTGGAAATGAAAAAATCTTGAATGCTACCGGACAAAAACTAACAGATCAATTTTGCAGAAACTTATACTGCATATTGAATCCCCCAAAAAGGCTAATTTGGGGAGGGAATTTCTTTTTCTAATTTTTCCAGACATAATGAGTAAAAGTTAGAATTTTCAGACTCCTAGCTCCATTGGTGAGGCTGATAGATATGATACATACATTGATACATAGCCAACCAGACCAACTTGAAAACTGAAAAAACCTTTGGTGACAGTTTAGGTTGAGGGTTTCTAATACACACCCTAAATAAGTATTTGAACAGTTGTGTTTATACAAACAAACCCGATTTAATCATACCATGAACTAATATATGACAGCAATATTCAAGTAATTTTACATTTGCAATTGCAATTACGTAAAAGCTAGGAACATAATGACAGTGAAGCTATTTCAATTGATAAATTGTCATACAGAATTCAAATATTATTGTGTACGATCATCTTTCTCTTCCAAATAACAAAATGATGAAAGTTGACTAAGGGATATACTCCTGCATGAGAAAGTTATTTCCTTTGTGTGACACATGGGACCAACCAACACACAATGCATATTATACAAGTTAGGTTCTTAGAATTTTTTACCTTAATCACCTTTGTTTCATGATTCTGCTGACATGTCCTTTGTGTCTACTAAATCTGATTGCCCCCATTTCCTTGGGACCCATTTATCAGGAAGCACTTCCCCTATTGCACTAAAGGTGTAAGCCAGTAGACCTAGGCGTTTTTTGCACACATCCATCCAGTGATGGAAATGGATTTTGAGAACTAAGTATATGGTGACACTGGGTTCGGGGAACTAGGTATACAATAATCTCGCCATTAATAGACATTGAACATACAAACAATAACCATAAGTTCAATGATGCATTCTGCATTAGTGGTAGTGGTAGCAGGAAGAGGAAGATGAGGGTGGTCCACCCGAAGGCCTGGACTAAATCAATCAAACGCAATATGGCTGAGAATATTGATACTTAACATCACTACTTATGGTGGTAATAATAGCAGGGTGATGGGAAATAGGAGGTCTGGACCAAGTAACATATCAATCCAACACAAGAAAATTGATATTTAAAATACTAGAGACCAACCAACCCCTCTAAGAGTCTCATAGAGATGTGTCAGATGCATCTGAAAATCTAGAAATTGAGATGTAGGTAAATGTGAGACCGCCACGTAACCTGCCATTTCCACAACCGTATATATCATACAAGAGCGTGTAGGTCCCTCATGTTAAAAACGCCCCCCCCCGTGTCACATCCCCCCCCCCCATAGAGAGGCAAATGAATACCACATCAGATCATCTTTGAGTATCATCCAATAAATTCTTAAACTTGTCACTTCAATTTAGTTTTGAGCATCAAAGCTTTGGTTTGACACCTACAAAAACATAGATCATAAGAGGGGCTTAAAATAACAAGGTACATTCTGTCAATAATTTGGGGGGAAAAATGTGTCAAGTGTTTTTCAAGTCAATTTACAATATGCCATGATTTTGGAACTATTGATTGTATTCCAGTCATCTTTTTGCTATATATCTTACAGCATCTCCTTCAAGACACAAACATTTTCATTAGAAAATTGTGCATTTTGAAGCAGAAAACTTTGGATGTGCTCTATTGTAACTGTAAAAATGGTAATTCCAACCACTTTGTGAACGTCCAATACATCTGACTTGCTCCTCAGATAGAACAGGCTTTGAAGATTATATTGATGTTCTTAACTCAATTTTGTCATACAATGCGGATTGTGACTTGTGGTTCTTAGCACCTCATACCTGTTGAAAAATCCAGCACATGCATGAATCCCTATGGAGCCATATATATGGGTTACCCAACATAAGTTTTAGTTCATGAATAGCAAAGAATATCTTAAGCATGCGTTTCATACTACAATAAGCTGAATGCTCTTAAAATTATACACCAACAGAATTGGTCACAGTTCAGTATTTCTATTTAAGTTTGAATCACCAATGTTTGTCTGTCTTTATGATCATACAATATCTTCAAGAGTTCTCAATGAATTTCACATGACATTTTGAAGGAGAGAAGGCCATAGGATAAGGAAGAATTGATTAAATTTGGGTTGGATCCAGGAAATTCTTTTTTTCAAGTGAGATTTTTTCATGAGATAATAGTCCAAAATAGTGGGAAATCAAAACTTACTGTTATCTCTCCTGAATCGTAGCTGTAGATGAACTGATTTTTATTCAGTTTTTAGCTAGTGTGGTGTTGGCAGAGGTATATGTTATCTGAATATTCAAGTATACAGTGTATTTTCCAAAGTCTAAAACTCTGGGGAGGAGGGGAATTTCTCAGTTTATTGTCAGTCTCTAAAACTTTTCAGTTACAACTGTTGTAAAAACATAAAAATTAAATCTTAATGCTTCTAAGATTATCCAGGAAGAGGGAAGCAAGAAATTTGCCAAATATCAAGAATTTGGGGTAAGAATGTATAATTCTAACCACTTGGGAGTGGCTGAAGAGAAATTTCTCTGTCCTTGTTCTTATTTTGGCAGTGAATCAGATAAGAACTCAAAACATTTTGTAGATAAAACATTACTTGACTTCTATTCCTTAACCCCCTAAGGGTTTCTACTCCCTAGCCAGTTAACTAAAATGTGGCCTTCAGACTGAAAAGTATCACTTTCTATTCCTGACAAGGAGATCTCAGTGGTGGACAAATAGTACAAATGTTGCAGAAAGTAGGGCAACCCAATCCTAGAGTTTCAAACAAGCTTGAGGTATCATAATGATGACTGACCCAAAACTGAAGTCACAATGGTATGCTGTGCCACTCAGAGAGCATAAGTGGACATAAAGTCATAGGACTTTGAGTCATAGACAAAAAGTTTTTTCTTCTAATAAGATAAGAAATGATTTAATTTTTACTCAATCAAGTGATGTAGTATTTTTTTCCTAAATTTGAATGAAGAAAAGTTCTTCATTTAAACTTCTGTGATTTATTCATTTCATTTTGCTTTGAAAAGAAAGCGAGAGACTCATTTGATAAAATTGAATAGAAAGCCTGTCATTTTTCTTAATAAAACAATAAATATTTGAATTCAATTCGTACAAATGCAGAATTTCTTTCATTGAAATATGATGGGTTTTTTCATACAACTTTATCAAATGAGGAAGTCTCCATTCGAATCCATCAATAAAATAAAAAACGACATAACTTAATTAGGACAATTTGAATCAAATATTTTTTTTTTTTTCACTTTCAGTCTGTGACTTGATATGGCTTTATGCCCAGTTACATTTCATAGGGGACAGGCCATGGCACAGTGTGACTTCACCTCCATGACTTTATGGCCGGGATCCATTATAACAACCATCTTGACTCATCATAAGTAAACCCTTTCCAGACTCGTGGGATGAATATTTATCCCAAAGTTTCTATGACTCCATGGATATATATATATCACATGAATCTCTTTTACTGAGACATTTCAATTCAGACAGTAAGCAATAAAAAAAAAAAGATAACGGTACACATGACCTTATTAAAAAATGACACTTTGGACTGGATTACTATCTTTCAATACCAACAATTTGGAGACTTAGTTGAAAAGATGAAAAACTAATTTCACGCTAGTTAGGAAAAGAACCTTAGGTTTACTTCACTCAAAAAAAATTCATCAATTCCATAGTTATGAGAATTAAATCAATTTATTTCAAGTAAAAATCTTATTCAAAATTAAAAGAAATTCCGATTGCAATACCAGTTTGCGAACCATTTCTCTACAGCAGCTGTGTTCCGAGGAACAACATGGTTCTGCAACCCCTTACCAAGGGTTTCACAAAACAAAATGACATTTTTCCAATATTCTGTACTTGATAATTCTTCAGATTTGAATGATTCCATCATAGTTTTTACAAGTTTTCATTTAATTTCTCTAACACAAACAGTACTTTTTAGATTTTAAAAAATAAACAAAATTTAGCCTTTTTGTTCAAAAACATCTTGATTATTCAAGTGACACGGGTACTGTTCACTCAGTAAGCTTCATTCTTAGTTTTCCATTCAAGAGCATATTTTCTATTTGGGTTTATAACCAAGGCAATACCTCACGTAGGCCTTGCAAGTGTGTGACTAGGATTTCTGACCGGAGACGGGCATAATGAGCTTAATCAGTTTCATCTTTTTTAACCCGCAAATTTTTAGTTCATTTACAGTTTTTTTTAGTTTTTCCTTTTGCACTTATATTGGATTGTCTTCAACAAGTAAGTATACTATAAAAGACAAAATGAAGTAGATAAAATATTCACTTATCTTCTTCATCCTCTCTGACACTGATGCCATTTCATGTTTATTGAAAAAAAACCAGATTTCTTCTGCCTTCAATTGCTCACTGGCTGGCTACTTAATATGTATTATACTTACAGGCTACACAAAACTAAATTTTGACGTTTACTCCTTACTACGTCTTGAAAAAATAGGTCTTTTTTTAAACTCTCCCCCCCCATGGAACTTTGGAAGGCGGCTCAATTTGTAAAGTAAATTTAAACTAAATTGGCTCATTAGTTAGTGTCTAGCAGTGCTCACACTTCATTTTTGAAAATACAGAGTTTTATAGAGATCACAGCCTGACAAAAGGCAAGAGAAGAACCTTATCCAATGATCACCCTTTTTCCTAATTTTTCCAACTGATCATCTCCAACATGCCATGACTGTTTCTATTGAGTGACTAACCAGACCTGCTTGATTTTTTTGATTTTCCTTTTGTTCCATTTCTGTTTGTTTTTACTGCTCTTCTCGGGTTTCAAAATGTAAATATCACACAAAACAGTTCAAGTTCAAACATTCAAAAAAGTTATCTTTTTTAGGTCAAATAACACCTCACATCTCATCAAGTATTCTTTCTAGTAGAACTAAGATTCGGTAGTGTTTACCCACAGTCACCTAATTAGCCATTTCTCAACAAGATCTGGCTGATCTTTCTCCTATTTTAGCCAATTGAAAATCTACATCGGCCAGAAATCTGGCCATTTAGGCAAAAAACGAATATAGGAATATATTTCATTTCAAAAACCTATGTGACCTGCTTAGTTCAATACAAGCAATTACTCTTGAAGTGATTCCACATTCTAGAACCAAAAAGATCTGACAAGAGCCGGAGGGTACACAGATGGAACATTACGAATAAGTGAACACATAGATGGGAAAAATATTCCAACCATATCATAGACACCATATATTGAACATTGTGTGACAAAATCCAGACAAGAAATAATTCATTAATAAGTTACATAAAAGTAGATGCACAATTTTTATTGAAAATTACTTCTGGAGTGTTAGCAATAGTTATTTTATCTGATGAATGAGTATATATACAACTTTATTAGTTATAAAGTTAGCTGGAGATGTAAAATTCAGCCAATTTCAGCCATCTTTAAAGACAGTGTTAGCGATAAATAATAAATCATACTAAGCAACAGCATGTTTACTCCATTTCAAAGTTAACACACAAGGTGCAGTTAACAAATAGGACTGGATTAATGTAAGTCAAACCCCAATACTCGTGCACAAACCACATGGCATACATTGACCAGAAGGTAAGCATAAACAACCCCCAAAACTCACATCATCATTTCAGTGTTATGCATCATTTCAAGTAGACACAAGTCGTAAAAATTCACTAGCTACGTCCATCATAAAAACAAATTTGCAAAAACAGATTGGTTTTTCCTCCCAAAGAATTTAAGGAGTACTGGAATAGTTTACAATCTTATGTAGAAAATAATGCAAGTAAGAATAATTTCAAGAATAACTTAGATAGAAATAACTTAGAATGAATAAATAAAGCAATTTAGAGAGTTATCAGCTGAAATATGTTGGAAAGTTGGGGGGAGGGAATCAAATCAAATAAAATATGCCACATTATTGTTTCTCTGTATTTATCAATTGAAAAATTTGAAATAAAGTGATCAATGAATAAGTTACTTTTCTCACCTTTTCTCAGATAATCATCAGTTCTGGTTCACAGTTTCTGATTGCAACAGAGTAACTAAACTGTGAACCCTCGCTTTAATGAGCCTCAATATAACAAATTAAGGTGGTAACAAACGTAGACCATATACTTCGTATTTACCAAACAAAGTTTGATAAATGTGTCAAACATGAGGAGCTTAACAAACTTGGCATTATTTTACTTTTGTGATCCAGCCTTATGAAGCCTTTAGATTCAAGATCAAAGTGTAGTATCTGCTATTCACATATCTACGGAACATAGCATCAACTTCCTGTTTTCAATTTTAAGTAGTTATGGTTGTATTTCAATTGTTTTCTTTATTCTTTTAATGACCACACCCTCCTCCAAATTAGTTTGTTATAGCAAGGGTTCATAGAAACTAATGCAACAATATCACAAAATTCAGAAATTTTCCACCCAGGGTTAATATGACAGGAAAGTGCAGAATTGCATAATGTTCACCGACAAGGATAACAAAATCAGCAAACCAAGTTCAAGTTTTGGCATTAGTACAAAGTTTACATAAACAGCCTCTGCCTTACTAATGGTGACTTATTTTCTAAAACATGCTTCTCCAACTTCTCAGTGGGAAAAAAAAAAAGAAATTATCATGCATAGAATAAGAAATTCAAAAGAAAAAAAAAAAACATTATTCAAGGAGAGTTGACTCAACATAAAAAAAAACCAAGATTATATGGAAGGCAGTAAGTGAAAAAAAAAAAAAAAAAAAGGTTTAATTCAGATCTGTTCGTTAGGGAAATTACTTTTTCTACTTCCTGTTTGCTACCTCTGCCAGGGAAGATGGAGAGGCATATGCTTTCAGTTGTGTCCTTCCCACAGTGTTACAACAAGGTATCTCCAAGAGCACTCGATGAATTTCAATGACATTTTGTGGAAGGGTGGGCACTGGGGGGAGGGGGCACTGGGGGGAAGGGTGGGCACTGGGGGGGGGGATGGTTGGTTAAATTGGGGACGGAGGGGGGATTCAGGAATTATTTTATGGTTTGGAAGATATTTTTCTGCTCCACCCCTACTTCCATTTTCGCATGTGCTCTTAACTGAGCACACTATATCTCTGAAAGTTCTCAATGAATTTCTATGGAATTTGGTAGAAGAAGGAGAGAAGCTACGAAAGAAGTAAATTTTTTTTAGGAAGGCTGGGGATCCTAGCACAATTACTCCCCTTCACAATGGCATTGGCAGAGGGGTGTAGTTTCTAGGATGATTCAGTTTTCTGTGTCATCTTCCTTCTTTCATATACCTCTACCCCTGTTCCATAATAGTTACATTTACTGTATGAAACGTAGATGCAAACATTTCAACTAATATGGGACAGAGGTAGCACATGTTTTGTTTTTTTTACTCTTCTTTTGGTTCATTTATTCATCAGTCACATTGGGACAGCTTGTTTTAGATCACATGTCATGTGATCAGATCTTTTTCTGTGTTGTTGTTTACAGGTTGTGCCCTTCTAATTCTGGCTTTGTGATCCGGCAACTCCCACAGTTCAACATATTTTGGATTTTCTGCCATTAGTTTAGGGATCTGCCTTGAAATTTCTTCAATTTAATTTAAAATCATCATTCAAACAAAGATTCTGCCATGAATAAACCGAATGGTTGAACCTGATATGTGAAAATATAACCGTGTTTCAAAACCTATTCAAAAAACTGTAAATCAAAAACTTTCAATGTT
Source organism: Thysanoteuthis rhombus (assembly GCA_963457665.1). Lineage (NCBI taxonomy): Eukaryota > Metazoa > Mollusca > Cephalopoda > Oegopsida > Thysanoteuthidae > Thysanoteuthis > Thysanoteuthis major. Next base: position 1,958,627 of record OY735217.1, read on the forward strand.
CATTTTAGCATAAAATGAAATATTTTTTGGAAAGGGTAACACGAGTTATTGTTAACAAAAAAGGTACTCAAATCAAATAGGTACAAATGTTCCATCGTTTCACAACAGTGCCTTTAAAAAAATTTCAATATGACCACTTCATCAGTATTATGAATAGGACACCAAGTACTGAAAGCTCAAATTATTGCTAGGTAGTCGGGATGAATTGCAGTGCAAAATAGTCAGAATAAGTAAAAGGAGAAACAATTTAAATGAATGACAGATCTGGTTATTCACTCAAAACAAGCCATCGCATGATGAGAATCTTTTAGCAGCAGACCCTGTAGAGGGTGATCAATAGGAAAATTGGAAAAAGGGGGTGATCAATGAATAAGTCAGCTTTTGTTGGGTAGTGGTCACTGAAAAAAGTCTTAGTTTAAAGAAAAAAAACATTTTTTTCAAGTTTCGATACTGCTGGACATAAACTAAGGGATCAATTTAGCATAAGCTTACACCGCAAATTGAACCCTCCACTAAAACCTATTTAAGGGGGAAATTTTTTTGGCGAGGCTTTTATATATATATATATATACATACACACACACACACATACACACACACACAGTATATGTGGTACAAATCAGGCTAGCAGTATAACAATGATGAGGCCCGAAGAGGGCAGAAACATGAGCTAGTTTGTATAACGAATCAACCTTCTACTATATATATATATATATACACACACATGCACACATATACATACCCAACCAGACTCACATGAAAACTAAAGAAAGCCATATTGATGATTTTTAATAGTAAGAGTTTAAAAACTGTTAAAGGCACATCAAATTAATACAGTACATTATAGAAACTATTTATAGTAAAGTACTCTGATTTCAAGCATTTTAACACCATTTAAAACAACTTAGATGAAGGAGTCCTTTTCCTGTCTTTCTAAAATCAAACTAAAATGCTCTCTTTGTCTTATCAAAAAAAAAAAAAAAAGGCAAAAAGGTTTTTTTTCACAGTACCAAGTATTAAATTCATTCAAACAAATTCAAATTGTTATTCAAGGTGAGTAACTTCTGATTACATCCATCTCTTTTGCACTTTCAGGTATTTTTTCTTCCTTCAATTCAATTCACAAAAGACCTGCATCCTTCTTCATCTTATTCATAAAGAAAGTTCCACAACATTTATAAGCAGTCGATGAATCTGAAAAGTTATTCATTAGCTTACGAAGCAGGAAGTCAGGAACCAAATCTGTTCACAGATTATATATATATATATATATATATATATATATATATAGTGAACAGATTTGGTATGTATATATATATATATATATTTCTAAAATGGTCTGAATGTAAGCAATTTTTTCTTCATTTATAAGAGATAAAAAGAACAATTTGAGGTGCTTATTCTGGGTATTCTTTATATACATACATGTAGATGATTGCTTCATCTAGTCAGATGATGGCCATCTCATAATTTACTTAGTCACCCTGATTCACTCCATTACGCTCATGTGCTCTTAGGTGTTATATATATATATATATATATATATATATATATATATATATATATATATATATATGCAGATATACATGAAATTATATGTATAAGAATACTTATGATAAGCATATGATATAAGTCTTATCCTTATAAATGAGGAAAAAATTACCTACATGCAGACCATTTTAGAATCGTATAAATAAATGATGATTGCAGATACTTTTACGCTAAGAATAAACTGATTCACAGACTGGATTTTATTTCTATGGATTATAAATAACTTGTGCATCAAAAAGAGTAGTTAAGAGAGAGAGTGTGTGTGTGTGTGTGTGTGTGTGTGTGTGTGTGTGTACAGGGGGAGGGGGCATTCCAGGATTTTGAGCAGGGAGGGGTCCAAATTTCTCGACTTTTTTTGTTCAACTCCCATCAGTCTAATTAGACAATGGATGTAATATTTTTTTTTCTATTTCTAAGGTTAATTTTCCAGGGATTATTTAAGTCTTTTTATGACATTTCTTTCTAGTTGATGTTTTGCCTGAACAGAAAGAGGAGCTGGATACACGCTTAGTGTGTGTGTGTGTAAGTGTATATGTAGTTATTTTTAAAGGTTGAGTTATGTATGAGAGAAGAATGCTTGAAAAGAAACTCGGAGTCACCATGAAGCACTGAAGAAGTCAATAGTGTCTAGGGGCAAGGAACTAAGACTCATTTTCATATCATGAAAAGCAAAGAAGATCTAATGAGCTTCGAACATCACACTTAAAAACAAATCAAATTCAAAAGTCATAAATTTTACAAGTACATGAATGAATTAACCATAGTCGAGACAGAGAAAAGAATAACTGCTTAGCTGTTGTGGTCAATGTAAAAGAATTTCAAAAGCTGATTTTCAAGGCAGCTCTTTTTCACAGGGTCCTGTGGCAGACTTAAAGATTCATAGGCTCGGTTTTCAAACTAAATATGATTATGGTAAATTGACAGTTTAAGAGACAGGTCTGGTTAGTTGCTTAATAGAAACCAACATGTGACCAATGTTTTCTGGCAGCATGATGTGTTGGGGGTGATCAATCAAAAAATTGGAAAAAGGAGTGATCAATGTATGTTACTTCTCTTGCCTTTTGTTAGACGGTGATAATTAATAAGTCCAAATTTTAAAAAAAACATGCACAAACATTACCAGACGCTAACTAAGGAACCAATTTAGTACAAACTTACATTGTAAATTAAATCCCGTCACTGAAAACTTATCGGAGGGAGGTCACAATACCCAATGACATTATTTTTCTAGACATGAGGAGTAACTGTTTATCCCTCTAGCTCCATCGTTGTGGCCCGTATGTGTGCATGTACATATGTAGTGAGCCAGCCAGAATCACTTGAAATCTGAAGGAAGGACCTATTGAAGACTGAAGAAACCTACAGCCAGTTTTGGTAGGTGGTTGAGGGTTTCCAATAATTTATTTATGGCATGAGCCATGGCACACACGCCATGAAATCTAAAAGTACTAAATATGATAGAGAACAAGAAGCACAAAGAAGAAGATTACTTGTAGGAAATCAAACTGACCATCCAACAATAGAATGAGAGCCAGCATATCCTGCTAAGGCTCAGTCGTCATGGTAGCAATAAAAAGCGCAGTACAGGCCACCGCCTGGCTGGAACTAAGCAGCAGCAGCAGCAGCAATAATCAACATAACGATCTGTGCAACATGACCGTCACATAATGCAGTGTTTCTTAAAAAATATTTCAGTGTCATTCAACCTCAAGTCTTCAGTACAAAATATCATTCACATGTAATTAGATTTCTTAGTTTTTGATCATTTTCATTTCTTTCTCCTTTGTGGATAATTTAACACACACACTGATACCTTGAATGCTACACTTGATCGGTGCAGGTTTTGATGTAGTACAGTTGAGGTATTGCCATACTATTCAATGTAACCAAGTATGAACTAATAACAAAAAAACCATTGAATTATAATGAGACTTTGCATAGTAGGGTTTTGATAGAGCATGTTCGAGATTTGGTTGCACAAATTGATATAACCAAATAGAAAGTGAAGAACAAAAACATTAAATCTTAAGACCTTGGAGGGTGCAGTTTTGAACAGTGCAGAGAATTTCGGAATTAATTAGCTGCACCAATCAAGGTACACCTGGAATTCATTTGGTATCATGAGCAAAAGGAATTAAATTAAATTTATATCAGCCAACAGAGTTGAGGGGGTTTATGTGTTCTGTTATGTCTCTCCTGTTTGGCACTCCACAAGATATCTCCAAAAGTACTCGATGATTTTCAATGACTTTTTGCAAAAGGATGAACAGTCCTGAGCATATACATAAATGTATGAAAAAAAAAAAAAAAACAGAAAAATATCTTTCAATTAAATAAATTCCAGGATCCGTCCCCAAATGTAACTACCTCTTTATTACTCCATTGCCTTTTCTTCTACAAAGTTTCACTGAATTTCATCAAGCACTTTTGGAGAGATCTTGTAGAAAGAAAGACGGAATGACACAACTAAATACAGGTACCTCTCCAACTTCATTAACAGAGGTAACAAATATAACTACACACGGTTGGCTCTTTACTGCAGAAGGATGACAAATAATGGTGAAATCTAAACGACAGTTCTGAGCAAAAAGCCAAGACAGCAGATGAAATATTCATGGAGTATTAGAATGAGACAATATTTCTGAAAAGCCGCTTCTAAATCCCAAAGTAATAACCTCAAGTCAGTTGACAGATTAGAATGGGTAAAAGCAGTCATCTCCAATCAACAGGCCGGGGTCAGGGACTGGGACTGAGCCACAAAGCATGTGGTGACCATGTCCTGAGGAAATAATATGATTTGGTGATATGAAACAATATTGTAATTACATTTACAAACCATATCAATACTAGTTTATCAGTGCCGTCAAAGATGACTGCATAAATATATGAAATGTAAGAATATAAATATTGCCATCTATACACGGTGAACCTTGATAAAATGAACCTCAGATTCAACAATCTTTCATCTTATTTACTGAACAAAGTAATGTTTGATAAACGAACATGAGGACTACAAAGAATTGGCATTATCTCAGTTTTGTGGTCCAGCCTTTCTATCAAGATCAAAGTGTATCTGTTCATGGCAAACATGGCATTAACTTCAAGTTTTCAATTTTTAATATAATTAAGGCCATATCTTAATTGTTTTCCTTTGTGAATTTTAATTCAATTTGAATATTCTTTTTCAATAGACAAAAACAAAAGTTGTTACAAATCTTATTTATTGTCACAGAACACCATCTTAAAATTCCCATTTCAAATTTTGAAGTTTATCCCATTCACATTTTACACAGTGACAAAGTCAAGTGATTGGATTCCACTAAAATCATCCCAACTCACAACTTTTCCAAGCCCTTCAACTCATTTGAGATCACTAAATTTTGTATTAGAATGAATTATTGTTTGTTTTGTATATTTTGATAGATTTATTGGGCATTTCATTATAAATTATTGTTTTATAAGATTTAAGGAGATAATTAAAATACAACTATGATAGTGTTAAAAATTGAAAAACAAGAAGTTAATATTATCTTTTATTGACGTGAGAGGAAAAGATACTACACTTAGATTTTGAACTAAAACAAGGATACTACTACGAACTTACCTATTTTTATCAGCTACCGAACGAAGTGAGGTAGATTTGAAAATAGAACCAGGGTCAACCAATTCATTGAATGCCACAAAGTACCAGACTCACTTACCAAACCAGGGATAGCCATCAGGCATAACAAACTTTTGGCTTTAACAACAATCCCCTCCCCCCAATTAGTTCAATATAGCAAGGGTTTACTGTAGGTAGAGACTTGCATTGTAGTGAGCATAGAGAATAGAATTCTGTTGACCATAAGTTGGATTTTAATAGTTGTGGGATTTGTTTGTTTTTTTTATTGTTCTTTAAATACTGATAGAACATCAGAAATGTATAGTGTGTATAAGTTTTATGATAAGCACATTGCAAATAAATAAAAGTCACAAACCAGCCTATCTCACTGGAGGCTCCGCATAAATTTCATATACACTTGAAAATAGCGCCTGTCTTTCTTTATATGAGTAGCAGCCCCGGTTTTAATGACATTTGCAACTAAAAAAACACATGGATTTTCACAAATCAAAAAAAAACAAAAAAACAATGACTGTCAGTTTTCACAATGATCAATATGAATTAATTTTTCAAGGAAAAATTCCTAAAAAGCCACAACATCATAATGTAATAAAATACTTGTAGTTTAAAGGTTCCAGATTTTCAATATTTATCAATATGTACTGATCTAAAGCTCACTTATTAAATAAAATAACTATATACCAAGACTCCACTATAAACCTTTCATGGAGAGAATCCCCCCAAACCCAAGTTTTTTTTTTTAGACATAATAAAAAGCAAAATGTTCAGCCCTCTAGCTCTATTGGTGCAGTCTATACATATGATACATACACAGCCAGACAAGCTTAAGAACTGGAGAAAGTTATGTTGATAGTTCCTAATGTACACCATAAGCCGAACATGCCACACTTCTTGAAAACCTTAAGAGAACAATTTAGTCAGTTAACACAGATCTACATACAATACATTCAAATTAGTTTTGGGGTGGAGTTGGTGGATGAAGTAATGAAACGGAAAGAAATGATATTCAAACTAGAAAATATAACAAACTAGTTATTGTACCCATGAACAAATTATACACTTGAGGCCATAAGGCATGGTTAAAGTACCTACTCATGTTTCTGCAGTTTCTTCTCATGCACTCAACTTCAACACTTAATAGATCACTTCTTCAAAGCTGTTAATAATGTAAAGAAATTTTCAAGTCTTATCATTTGAGGTTTTATTAAAAAGTGACTGAAATCGTTCAAGCAGAAGAGTCCATCATTTCAAATATTCAGATATTTTTATTAGCAAAATATAGATTTTATCTGATATTCATTATGTATTACAGACAGGGAAACAGAAACAAACTGAAAAAGTCACTGTTCATTAAAATAGAAATTTATGTTGAAAAAAAATTTATAACAAAATGATATTATCAAAGAAATAAAAAGGCATATCAAAACTAAAAACCATTTCATCTTTTTCTCTCATTAGATGTGTTTAACGCATCTCAATAACGTGTTTTTTGGTCAGTCAGTTCCAGTTACATTAAAAGAACAAAAAAAGGAAGGAAATGGGTATTTACTAGCTGCTATAGAAGACAAAGTGTGACATCATTTGAAGAACATCTATTCTGATCAATAGATGATATATCAAGCATTTGTTTTTTTTATAGTGTTGCCAACTATGGTTTATAATTAATGGTTAAAACTGTCTACAAAGATGGATAAAATCGGCTAAACTTTTCAATTTCCAGCTAACTTTAAAGCTGAAAATGTTATGTATACTCATTCAAAGCCCACTTATCAAATGAAATAACCATACACTAAATCTCTGAAACAATATTTTCTTTATTTCTATTGATATTCGGACCATCCTCATCTTGGTTGTTTTTCATACAACATTTTTTTTGTTGATAAAAATTTTAACTGGATTGTTTTTTTATAACCAGATTTTCAAGAGAACCATCCTCACCCTCCTCTTCCTCCTACTACTACAATCAGAACTAGTTATGCTGCTACTACTACTACAACTACTTCATTTAGAATCCCTATGAAATCGGAAATCACAGACATGGATGCAAATATGGTGGATGCCTCATTGAACTTACAGTACTTGTTTGTTTTTTTAAATAGCAATTTGCACACTGCAATTATTCAAAAATAAGTGGGTGCTACCCCCCCACACCTTGGGGTCACTGAAATGCAAGGGAACAGTAAGAGGGCCTTTGAAAACAAGGTGAGGCATAGGGCAGAGAATACAAATCGACACCTCCTATGTATTCAGTCGTACATCTGATTTTACAGTAGAGCAGTCTAAAGTTAAAATATTTTAAAAGAATTCTCAACTCATTTAGATAAATTAAATGACAACTAAATCAACATAAAAATATAAGAAATATAATATATTCACTAAAAAGAGGGGGTTAGAATGAAACTGATTGGGAAACACAGTAACACTGAAATAGATAAATTCAAGCCATGTTTTGCATATTTTCACAGTAACTGATCAGAAAGAGGAGTGGAACATTATAATGAGAGAAAGAGGCCGAATCAAACAATTAGGGCAGTTAAGTTCTGGTCTAACAATGTGATGAGAAATTAGACTATATTTGCTCGACCGAGGAGACTGCTCTGACAAGATACTTATATCCAAAAGTAGAAATACAACGTTGTTCATGGAATATACTTACATATACACCACAGCAACCAACTCTCATTCCTTTCATGCTTACAGAGCAACATAATAAGTACCAATCCTGAATTTGTTTTATTTCAAAATGAGTTCACAGACCAAATAGTCATCATACCAAATCATGAAAAGTTCTCTAGAACAAAATATATATAACACCAGAACGGTCAAAGTCCTATGACAATACCATTAATATTTATTCAATATATAAACATTCAAAGGAGAAAAAAAAAGTCTGGTTAGTCAAAAATAGAAACTGTCAGGTGTTGGCTGGTGATCATAGGAAAGGTCGTAATTTTTTTTAAAATCCTATTTTATAGGCTCTATAAGGAATGAATCCTTTTTTAACACTGAAACAAAACAGTGTAATATGTGTTATAGGTATGAGCTCAGCACAAGACCAACTTGTTGGGCAGTGATCATTAGAAAGTCTGAATTTTCAAAAGAGGTTTCTGCAGATGTTCAAATGTTCATCCCTCTAGCTCCATTGGTATGGCCTGTGCGCCTGATACATAAATAGATAGCCAGCCAGGCAGAATCACTTAAAAACTGAAGAAACTTACACTGACCGGTGAACAGTTTTGATTGGTGGTTAACAGTTTCTTACAACATATCATGTGATAAATAGTAAATAAATCTCATTTGGTGGAAATTGGTTACTAAAATCTAATGATCAAATGGCGGAAATTTTTGTTTGTTTTGCACAAAGAATGTCAGGGAAAAGGAATGATTTTTTTTATTAATTTATATACCGTGAGGTATAGTGATGGAAGTGGAGACGACAGTTGATGACTTGGTGGGTTGTCTCTGAGCCCAACAGGCCATGGGACTTGAGTGTTTCTGCCACGCCTTCCATCCAACACCCAGACACCTTGACCTTTGACAGTGCAGGCTCTGAACACTGGTTGGTCCATTGTCATTTTCATTAGGTTTCCAAAACATTAAATCCTCAAAGGAATGAAACCGGACAAAAAAATGAGTTTTGCAACAGGATATATTTTACATACAAAACAGAAAGGATTCATTTGTATGGATCTAGAATAAAAAAGGAATTTGAGGACATGCCAGATTGGATTATTTCTAATTACATGGATTTATCTATATCGAAAATGCTTCGCAGAAAATTCGGATGGACCAAATTTATTTTCTTGTCCATCAAATGCACAGAGTCAAAAAAAAAAAAAAAAAAGAATTTTTAAAGGAAAAAAAAAAAAAAATCTTCTGATCAAAATTCAGATGACATGTTTTTCTAAAATTCCAAAGAACCAGAAACCAATAGACATTTGTCTCATGTCATCAGCATAATCTGACTATCAGAAAAGCACAAAAAAATCTGCCTATAGCCATCATGACCAATTACTGTGGTCCCGTGGTAGAGTGCTTGCATGATCAAATCATACGAAAGACATTTTTCTTTTTTTCTTAAATGATACATAATGCCTCTCCAATGAGCACACAGAAGAGAACTGAGAAGAAATTTGTTTTTATTCTTCAGTTGCCATATTGTTTTAGAATTATTGAATAAAAACAGAAAATACAAGAAGTGGAAAAATCGACAGAAAGAATAAATTTCATTCAAGATATTCATTTTTTTCTTCTAAAATACATAGGAAGTGTGGGCTGGCTGAGCAGGTAACGCCACAGAGAATGGATTCAGCAAACCAAGTTCGAACTCCAGCTGAGACAGTTTAGATTCACTAAGCACCAACACCCTTGAGAAAGGTATGAGTCCATCTTTCCTCTCCAGCAACAGTGCAGGGTGAAGTGAATAATACCAATTCAGGTGGTTGTGGCCCCTAAACCAGATTCACATATCGCAAACAAACCAAGTGAATAGTAGTGTGATACGTGCAACTGAAGTTGTAGCCAACTTGAAGAAGAAGTGATTAAATTTTGGAGCAGATCCATGCAGAGTTACCTCCCTAACACATTCAGTTTTGAATAAAATGACAATTACATTGACAAAGGTTTGCACTCTCTGAGTGCTCTCTGGTTTTTCTGTTTTGTTCTTTTAGAAATGTAGTGACAACTTTCACAAATCATGCACTCAAGATGAAGCATCTGTCATGTCTAAATACTAAATTTGGACATGACAAATAGAAAATGATAAAAAAAAGAAGACGCAGGTAATGAAACTAGAAATTATGTGAGAGACAGTGAAGTGCATAGGTAGAATTACTTGGGTCTATTTGTAAGGTTTCAAATCAACCTATCAGTGCTGAAATAGTTGCAATGCCTGTCGAACTAGTTCTGTCCTCGTGAGACGCAGACAAGAAAGAATTAAAGTCAACATTCCTCGACAAATTACTGAATACTTACTATGTAAATAATTCAGACAGAAATGCAACCAAATAAACGTCAAGTATTTAAAAAAAAAAAACAGAATAAAATAAAAACATAAGAAAAAACTAATTAGAAAATGTCGCCCAAACTGTCAACATAGGTTTCTTTAGTTTTTTAGGCTGGTCTAGCTGGCTATACATATATATATATATGTATAATGGATACAGGCCATACCAATGGAGCTAGAGGGCTGAGAATTTGAATATTTACTCATTATTATGTCTACAAAACCCCATAACAGGCTTTTGATTGGGAGTGCAGTTTGCCATGTTGAAATTTTGGTAAACTGATCCCTCAGTTTGTGTCCAGCAGCATTCATTCATGTTTTTTGAAAATTTAGACTTTCTTTAGTGATGACTCCCCAACAAAAAGTAACTTTTTTCTTTTAATTGATCACCCCCTTACAAGACATGCTGCCAAAAGATGTTGGTCTTGTGATGGTTTCTACTGTGTGGTTAATCAAACCTGTCTTTTTATTCTGTTCAACACAAGGTCAAGATAAGTAACAAATTTGCATACCTCCAACCCACCATTTGAAAAAATGGACTCTTCCATTGTAGTGAATTTTTTTGACTTTTTTTAGTTTCTTAAAAAAATAAAAAATCCTTCACAATTGAAAGATTTTTCAAATAAGATCAAAATTAAAACACTTCACTGAGATCCATTCCGTACTTTCTGAAAATTGTGAGGACAGAGAGACACAGCCAGATACATATACACCTCTCCAAGAGACATAATAGGTCACATGAATAGCCGATTACAATGCACATCACATTTTTGTGATCATTTGTCAATATCTTTAGATGCGTGAATATTTCTAGGAGTAATAACTATCACTGAATGAGTGACTGACAGACTGACATATAGAAAAACTTTCACCACCTTTTTCTTTCTTCCCTTTCTCTTATATATATATATATATATATCTGGAAGAGCAAGGAAGAGATCTTGCATATCTATGGTCTGACTTTCAGGCTTGTTTATGATAATTCTGACTTGGCTATTTTGATGCAAGAAAATAAGGTATTTTTGTTTCCCAAAAAGTCTTAAAAATTCACTCTATATTCCACAGGCTGGAAGTAACTTTTTACCAATAGGCTTGGTATTAACTTACCAGATCTCCTTATTGTATGAGAAAAAGAAAAATGACCAACTGATTATATTTTTACTTTTCACAGCCTTAGTTCCCCACATTCAGCCAACCGAGGAATTATCTTGAACAAGTTAACAAGCGAGAAAAAAAAGAAAAAAAAAGACCATTTCCAATTTCCAGTACAGAAATAATAAACACACATACAAACACAAACATATATTTCATTAATAAAAGGCAGACAAGGAGCATCTTTTTCTAGGAAAACAAGAAAAAGTTACAAGTGAATGATTCTCTGGTTCTAATGAATTATATATGGGTTTAGTTATTGTTGCTGTCAGAAATGGTAGAATTATTTAAGTAATTTTGCGATTGCATTGCATATCAAAAATATGTTGCTCTGCATTTTCTTGATTGTGTTGAACATTTCCTGAGTATTAAACTGTTCTAAAAGGAAGGATTCAATTTATCAAGTTTAACGTGACAGAAAATTCTATTTCTGCTAAGTTATGCCAACAGTGAAAGTCAATTGGGGCAGACGACAAATGCACATAACTAATTATATATATATATATATATATATATATATATATATAAGATAGAGAGACTAGAAAGCTTTATAGCATTAAACACTAATCTTTGGGGTTTTTTTTGATTCTTTGAAAAATTTACGTCATTTCAGTCAATTATTTCCCAATATCAGTCAATGAGTTTTTTTCAATGGTTTCAATGTTTTAAACAGAATTTGATATTATAGTACCATACGTTAATTTTTCCTTAGGATCATCAAGTAACCATTTCAGGGATTTAAAGAGAAAACAGTTGTATTAACATGGCTCTCCAGCAGTGTTTATCAAACACAACCTCCTCTTCAGCTATGATTTTAATATATAACTTTATTTAATTCTAAGGCCGTGTCATACTATTTGTAGTTTGTTATTTTATAAAAGGTATTATCATAATGTATTGTATTTGGATGTCATCTTATACTACATATCATTCAATCTTCTTTTTTAAACTCAGGGCTTACTTATGTATGTTACCCAAAAAAACATATTTGATGATGAGGGATCAATAATTAGTATAACAACAGACATTAATCGTTTTCCAAGTCACTCCTCTTTAGTGTTCACCCATGTGAATATTGAATCTGTTGTCAGTTATATATATATATATATATATATATATATATATATAAAATGTATGTGCAAGAGAAAACATCCAGCATTAGTAAACAAATTAATATAGTAATTTTGGTACGTCTCCAATTTTCATGACCTCAATTAAAGCAATTTAATGTTCTTTCAGCAAAGTGCACTAGGATGAAGAGCAAATAAAACAAGAATTCAACCGTTTCACTACAATTATAAAGATCTGTTGCCTATAAAATATCATTGACTGATAAAATCTAGTTCCAAGTGTTTACATGGTATGTAATCAAAGTAGAGCCATCCCTGAACACTAATGAAAATCTTTCAGTCTAAATTTAGATCTGACCACCATTTTCTCCTTCGCCCAATCCTATATAAATATTCTATGCAATGTCATTTCTTGCTCTGTCTCTTGTAAAGAGTACAAATAAGAAAATCAGAAAAACATCTAACTTTATAAGCAAACAGGTCTGGTTAATCACTCGATTGAAACCGTCACATGACCAAGGTCTTGTTGGGGGTTATAAGCGAGAAGTGCCGAAGGCATGGATTTGTTTAAGGTGGATCCCTACTTGTCAGGGAACAGTGTTGGCAACTTGAACAGAATTTTAATTCTTATCAACCTCAAAAAAAGTATCAAAACACATAAAAAAACTAAAAAAAACACTGATAGCCATTTTTAACAGATTAAAATGGCAAAAAATTGCGCTAAATGTTGAATATTGCACTGCCAAAACAAGCAACGTGCTAGATATAGCTCCAATAGCTCTTCACAGGTAACCCTGCCAGGGAGTGACCCAAACCCTATGACCTTAGAGCCCTCCCCTGCTGCACATCAGGTTGAGGACATACAAGATAAGGTGTTGAGACCATAACGCACCAACGTAGACTAGATTCCTGATACAAAACCTACAAATTAATCAGTTCGTTCAAGTGGAAAAAGGTTCAATTATTAAAATTAACTAACCACTGAAATTTTTTACCACAAATTATGACCCATTATAACTTTTTGTGGTACCTACTTATTAAATATACAATTTTTTCCCCACATTCTAATACATTTCACAACCTCCAACCCTACCCTTTTTTAAGAGAGAAATACCTTGAATAGTAGGCTTAAATTGTTCCAAATGTTTCCATTCTGTTCAAAATTGCACTCTTCAAGGTCTCATTATAATCTAATGTGTATACTTGGTTACATTAATTGGTACAGCAATTTATTTACTAAATAAAAATGCCTATATGGACATCTCCATACACAACTTGCATTAAAATATGTATTTAACATTAAAATACACACAAGTTGAAGTTATAGAAATGTATGAAACCTAATGAAAAATTTTTAAAACAAAAAGTTTATCAATACATAGAAACATTTACCAGGCATCTTTTAATCATTTTCCCTAAATTCTTCTATAGATTTCAGCTGATAACTCCTAAAACTTCACAATCAATTCATTTTCTATCCTAGATGGTTTAAATTTATTTAACTCATTCTTAAAATTATTTATACAAGAGCTATTTTTTTTACATAAGATGGTAAACTATTCTAGGGGAGAAAAAATTGATTAGTTTTTGCTACTTAACCTCAGCTTTACAACATCAAAACCCACATTACTAATCAAAAGAGCACTAATCAAGGTATTGCTGTATAATGGTCAAGTCAATTATTTCATAGCAAGCAACACCATATTTGTTATAACGCTAGTTTTATCATAAAAAGAATTTCAGACAGTAAACAATTCATCAGTCAATAAGAGCTGAAAATAACTGAAAATTGATCAATAAGTTTGTAAATAATTCAGACATTTAAAAAAGACGTTTGGCACACAATAAATTTATATTTAGGTTATTCATACAGGACTGAATTTAACGTTCAGCTGCTCGCGCATGTGTCTGAGTAGGGAGAAAAATTGTCCAGTTTCCTTGGCGTTACTTTCTGGCACATCACAGGTATCAAGGAATACCCTGACCCTACCCGACTTGCAATAAGTACATTTCATTGTCCTCAGTTCAGCCTTGCCATCACAATCCGTTTTAGCACCAGACATCTCAGTCCCAAGACCTTCCAGTGCAAGGATAGTTTCAAGACTAACAACAATACTGGCCAAGAGATGCACTCGCTCCACCCTTTGAAAACGCAAAGGGTGTTAGCCCTTTGCACAAATGGAGTGTTTTTTTATATTTGTTTTCAAATTAACAGAATTGGATCAAAATTTTTTTTTCCCCAATTATACAAGGAAAAACATTTGAATAGACAATAAAACACAAATTGTCTTAATTAGCTATAAAAATTCATCATTCTTATTTCTACAGTATAGCATTCTAAAAAGCCTCTTCTTTCAAACAATCAGAAAAATCATTGTAAGATCAAAAATGTATAGCAAAATTGAGTAGAAAAAATACAACAAAAAAAAACAATTGTAAAAATAAACATTACATTCATTGACCAATCTATGTAAAAAAAATTTTTTAAATGTATTTTTGTGATTAATTAATTGATGTATTTAATCTATCATTTTTTCAGGCGTTTACCTGGAGTATGTGTAAAAATAAATAAAGGGAAGATTGCTCTAGACCTGCTAAAAATGATCCAATCCAGCCAAGCCAATACAAATTAAAAAATAATTAAAAATAACACAAAAATCAGTCACTATTATTAAATTTTTTACTTCTATTATTTACCTTCATCTTAATGAGGTTTTAATTGCTTTCTTTTCTTATGATTTGATTCAGGCTGTCGACCCACACATTAATAAACAGAAAAAAAAAAGTTCTGTTTGTGGTACTACTAACTACAGAAACAAACATTAGAACAATCACAAGTCTGGTTAGTCACTCGAGAGAAACTGTCCCATGACCATCATCTTTCAGTAGCATGTTGAGTTAGGGATGATCAATTAAAAAATTGAAAAAGCGTGATCAATGAATAAGTCACTTCTCTCACCGTTCGTTGGGCAGTGATTACTATAAAACACGTCTAAATTTTCAAAATATAAGCAAGAATCCTATTGGACACAAACTAAGTAATCAATTTAGCATAAACTTGTACTGCAAAAAGACCCCCCTCAACACTAAAAAACGATTTGGGGGGAAAAGTTTTCCGAAAAAAAAAAAAAAAAGAAATGAAAGAAAGAGAAAGAGAGAAGTTTTTTCTAGATATAATAATGAGTGAATTGAATGTTGAAATTTTGAGCTCTTTAGCACCATTGATATGACCCATACGCATCATTCATTCGTACATACATACATACATAGCCAGTCAGCAGGACTGACTTGAAAGCTGAAGAAACCCATGTTGACAGTTTAGGTTGGCAATTTCTAATAAAGAACAGGTTTTGAACTTAAGAAACATAATTTTAGGCCATTTTTTTTGCACACTGCTTATTTGAATAATTCAATAGACAACATTGATATTTTTCATAATTTTCTTCTTACTGGACTTGACTATGATTTAGGATGCAATCAAAAACAAAATCCATCAAAAATAAGAAAATACCAACAATAATAGTAAACAAGGACCATAAGTTCAACGATGTGTCCACGATCCGTGGTAGAAGTAGCAGGAGGAAGAGCAATTAGTCTTTTGGTTAATTGATTCTCAACCTTGTAAAATATTATGATATGGAAATACTCTGGGGTATCTTTTTCAATGAAAATCTTAATAAGCCATTTTGGCTTCTTTTTCTTTTTAAACACCAACATTCTGTAATGAAATCAGGGCAGTTGGTTTCTTAATGATGTCACTCCTTAAATGATATCACACTTCTTCCTTCCTATTTCTGTTGTTCAACATAACTGGGAATGACCGACTACAAAGTGTCTTATTGAGATACGTAGACACATTTTGTTTTGTATTTTTGAATAATTCAAGCAAAATTGATCATCCACAAAATATTTAACTTATATCTATAGAAAAAATAACAATAAAAAAAAGGAGATTGATTTATTTGTTGATAATTTTTTCTTGAAGTTTTGTTTCACAAATAGGTTCTACAAAATCCTACCCTTCGGCACTCAAACTACTGTGCTGAACAGGGTATAGCACTTAAATGGCGTCATTAGACTGGCACCGACAAACTGAGCTTTCCCGACCCATCTTAGAGCAATTTGGAGGTGCAGCCTGGAACTACACATTAATTTTTATCTACCCTCTGGCCACTAATGACCAGTGATTGGCAACTTTCCATTACTTCTAGAAATCAAATCATTCTTAGAATCTCCTATCACAATTATTTACCTTCATCTTATTCTCTAGTTGCTTCTTTAGCAATTATTACTCAGGCTAATTCCCCTCTGGCAGTGAGTAAAAAGCATTGATCAGAAAAAAAAAAAAAAAAAAAAAGCTCAAGGTGAGAATCAAACTCGCATCCCACATGCTGAAGGGAGGCTAGGTTTACAACCAACCAATTGAGAAACTAAAGCCAACAAACAAACTGAAGCTCAAATCAAACTTTCCACAAACTATTCTCCAATACCAATCTTCTCACCACTATATTTATTTACAAACTAGTAGTATCAGTATTAATACACTTTTTAAAAGATTTTAAGCAAAAGATTATAATAAATGAAGATTTGCTACAAAAGTTGACAGTTCTACAAATGCTAAAAGGTTTGTTTAAAATTTTTCAATTGGTAAACAGAATTCATACAAAAGGAAGGACAGAGAGAATGGTAAAGGAAGAATTATCTTTTTTTAAGTCATTTTTTTCTTCTTTTCTTTTGGAACAGTTCTCAAGATAGAAAAAAATCTGTAGTACAAGAAAGAAAGACAGTACAGTGTTTATAACTAATGTATTCATATTCATAACTTTTTCACTTCCCAAGGAATCATATTGCATTTTGGACAATATTTTTTCATTTTATTTTGATGCAATAATTATTCATGCTTCAGACATTTCAACAGGGATTAACTCGAAGACTCGATCGGAAGCAAATAATTTTTTTACAGAAACAAATGTTGCCAAATTCTGTCGAAAATTGTATTAACAATTTTGCAGGTTCTGAACAGAGTCTGTTTTTCTATCGTTTTTTAATCGTTTTTTTTTTTTCCATCAGGATTAGGGGTGATTGATGAATAGAGAGATTGCAAAGGACAAATCTAGTGGTTGGTTCAGAAAATGATGAGAAACTAATATATCCTTTTTTATAGTTGCCTGTGGTAGTGTTTGTGTGTTCCAGCACTTGGTATGGCCTGCACACATAATACAAATATAACCAGCAAAACCAACTTGAAAGCTGAAGAAATCTATGTTGATATTGACAGTTTTAGTGGGCAGTTTCTAATGAAAAGGATTCAAAGCATAACAAATCTATCTCAAGTTTTTATTTACCTTCTCAGTGATGAGGGTGATTAGTAGAATAATTCAAGAGACTACAAAACTAATCATTAGAACTGATCTTTTCAAATCAGTTCTGTAAATTTCCAAAGCTACTATCTCTAAACACAACCAATCAAAATTTGTTATTGATTCTGCACTGATCGAGGACAACAGCAAAAAAAGAAAAAATTTTTAATTAATTTTTTTTCAAATCTATTAACATAACAGGAAAACATTGTAAAAAGAAAAACATTCTAATTTATCTAATCTTGAAAGAAATGGTAAAATTATAAGCAAAAAAGAAATTAGTGATAGTGTGTGTTTTCAACTCTAAATGTTATAAACCACTTGATATCACTCTTAATTGACAGTGAAACTCTATGTAGGAAACCAAATTTGTAAAAATTATCATGACAGAATAAAATATAAATTTTGCTATGAAATAGTAAATAAATATAGATGATGAAGTTATAAATGTTAGTTTACCTGCATTAATAACTCACCATTCCATCCCCAAGGGTGTACATCATTGAACCAAAGCTTTTGGTTTATACAGTCATCATCATCAGTTTTTTATTGTCCTTCTTTGGACATAAACCTTCCCCAGGATACGCAACGCCTCTCTATCATGGGTGTCGCGGAGCCAATATTTTCTGAACCTGTTGGGGTCTATGATCCAACTACCTTATATCATGAATCACGCAATAACAAACCTTGCTGTATCAAGGGAGGCCTTTAGAAGTATTATACATCAAATAACCAGTTTAGTGATGGCTTCCTTTTTATAACTGATAAACAAGTCTGTAATCTGATTTCAAAAAGAAAATCTCATGATGTTAGTGAATGAAATAGTACTTAATGCCCTTTATGTACATTTGTAATGTACCTATGATATATGAAGGTCATTAAGAGTAAAAAACAAAACAGACTCAAAGAAGTTGTGAGCTTAGTCAATCTTATATAAGAACTAATTGCTGGTATAAAGATAGCATGACCATAGTCATGTTAAAGCTTTATTCATTCAACTTCTTGGCTACTAGCTAAAATCCATTCTATCGGACGGTTTCTAACTGGTATGAACAGATATAGCCAGCTTTAAAAAAGCTTAAAATAAAATTTTAAATCTAATGGACATGATGAAAAATTTAATTTATGTTCGATTTAGACACAGCAAATAGCACTGTCAGAAGTTAGTATGTAAGTGTCAGTCAATAGAGAATAATTGTAAGTTCTTATTTGATTTTTTAGTGATGTACAGCATTGCCATTACAATGGAGGAGGAAGAGAAGGCATCCCTGAAGGATTGACTTAAGGCAATTGTTATTTTCATGTAGTTTTTTTATGCATTTTTCTTCCTTCTCATGTTCTATACATACTTTATTCTTATCAAAATAATTGTTTGAACATAGTTTCATTATTCTCCGTTTTTATAACCATTGGAAGATTTTATACATCATTTTTTTACTTCAGAACGTAACCCTATTTGATGCATAGTTTTCTATTTCTCATTTCATGAACTCTTTATAAACTACCAATAGAAACAAATTAATTCATGAAAATGTATATATGTATACTCAACGGAAAGTAAGGATTCAGTATAGCATTATAGTTGCATTGTAAAACGTTTGTAAAAAATAATCTCAAAGATTTTCTCAAAACTTGTAACTTTAAAATATTCCCCTAGGTCCTAGAGTATGCATGCCAAATTTAGGTTGTGCCAATGTTTAAGATGGGGGAAACACTGACAAAGAGAGCCAGAAGGTTAATAGAATAGAAGGGGGTACAGGAAAGATTTTAAATCTTCAAGATATGCCAATGCAATTTTTTCAATCAAAAGCTTCAAATAAAGTCAGGAATTGGCAAACTACTGCCCATGGCTTTATTTTATCCAGCCAGCCAACTTCATTGAATATATAACATGCATACACAATTTCTTTGTTTTCTACCTCTGGTTAACAAACAATAAAATTCAGTATTAAGGCAAAGGTATCATTTGAGTTTTAACACTACACATTCCTTCTTTTCTAATAATATATTCGGTTGAGTTTCAACCATAATCTGACATGAAAATTTCAAAATTATAGTCTTCATCGATTGATAGAACATGGAAGTTCATGTAAGTATATATTCCTATAATGAAAAAACATTAAAGCACAATTAAAAACCAGCTGTTTCTGTAGCCTTGTCTGATCATTGTCACATATTTCATTCACCTTGGCCTGCAAGGTATGAAAACATTTCTAATCCAGCCCACCTCCAGTTTGTGTATACATTTTTTCATATCATTTCACAATGGTTGATTCTAGGTTGAACCACTCTCTTCTGAACTTATCAGAGCCTAAAACAGTTCCAGTAAACCCAAAATACACTGTATATATGTGCTAATTTCACATATGGCTCCCCTTATTTGTAGGAGAACTCGTGTAGTTTTCGATTTCAAATATACGTAGGAGATTTTTAGACTGAATTTCAGATTATTTTCTGGAGAATTAAGAGTTCTTTGCCTTGATTTTGGATCAAAAAAATTATAACAAGTTAGCGACCATGGTCCTCTCCAGTAGTATTACAGAACAGACATTTAGTATTTGTTGGTAATTTAATTTCAATCCATTTCATTTGTCACATCTTTAATGAGATGGATGAGTTTAGCTCTTTCCAATTGGTAACTCAGTTCTAGACACAGTTTCAGACAGAATTACATCTGTATATCATTCTCGATTTAAACTCCTGCATTTAATTTTGCTTATACAATAAAAAAAAATAGCAATATCAACTCGATTGTGAGATAATATATACAACAGCACAAGGCCAACTGATAATAATTGTTTTACTTATATTTTCGGTTGAATTCTTTCTTTTCACACTATATATATCTACTAAGCTCAGCTCATTCCAGATTTATGTCATAATAATGGGGTGCCCCGTGAAGATCTAACTTGCAAGCACTGGCCTGCAAGACTAGCTTGTTAACCATTATTCTACAACAGGAACCCATTGTTTCTATACTTCAACAATTGGATAACAAGCTTCTGGCTTAATTTACAAAATCCTACTGACCTAGCTGGACCCAGGGAAATTCCATGGGTGTTGACAACTAAGATTATCCATTATTTCATGCTTCAGTTTTTATTCTCTACCATATCTCTTTAAATCTTAGTACGCGTTATCAACTTAAATGTCACACTAACATGGATTAGTTTCATATGCAAAAATCTCCATAATTTCCTTTCATGCCCCCCTCTTCCTAAGCTCATTTCAAACTACCTAACTTTCCTTTCTACCCCTCACTTTTCGTACCCTCTCAGTAAACTACCCAACTTTTCTCCCATTTTTCTTTCTATCCAGTATTCAGAATCAAAACATAGCACTCAAAAGCCGGAAGGAAGTTAGGAACAATCAGAATTTATATCATAGAATAGTTCCACGGAAATACTTAAGTGGTTATTCAAAACTGACATTAAATGAATTAACCTTAAAGCCATAACGTCACTTTAAGAAAAAGAGATGGAAATGGGTTTTGAGAACTAGGTACAGGGTATGGCAGCGTTATAAGAACTAGGTACATGCTAAGGCAGTGTTCAGGGGTCTACTCACACGACAAAGCAGGATTCGAGGAACTAAGTATACGGCAAGGCTGGATTCAACAAACTAGGTATACAGCAAGGCAAGATTCAACAAATTACGTATATGGCGAGGCAGGAATCGATAAACTAGATATACGGCAAGGCAGGAATCAAAGAACTAGGTATATGGTATTTGTCTCCATTAGTATACACTGAACATACAAAAAAGCTGGATATTGAGAAGTAAGCAGATGTCCTTCCCCCACCCCACCCTAAATCCATTCACCCCCATCAGCAAGTCACTCAACTGCCATCATTTTTAAATGTATCTGCTTTATTGTGAGACATTCCTATTTTGTTAAAAGAGGCTTTTAACAGTTTTCATAGTATTGAAGAAATTCTTTTTTTTTCCTTGATAATTGCTAACTTATTTCAGTCGGTCAATCAAAGAAATGGGAAAGCTTTTTGCATTTTTATTTCAATTGGATTTTCATAGAAAATAATGTGGTTGATCAGTAATGGAACACAATCAAGTGTCACCATTTAATGGATAGAAAAACGTCAGACAAGTCCCTGAAGAGAGAGGGTGTTTTCAATATTGCATGTTGATTCTTTCTTAGCATAGAACAGATATTAAATCCATAAGCTGAATGGATACATGCAGTGTTAAGGTCACCTGGTTCCCTAGAGGTTGTGAGTTCAATACCTGTGTGAGTTTTTTCTTCTTTATCCTCAAAATGATCTTCCAACGTTTAGACTTGACGAATGAAGGAATCAGAATTGATGGCGAATATCTAAGCAACTCAATATTTGCTGACAACATCATCCTCTTTGTCGAAAACCCTCATGAACTCCAGATAATGTTAGACGAACTGAATGAAGAAAGCAAGAAAGTAGGTCTTCATATGAACTTTGGTAAAAACAAAGATCGTTTGCCACAAACACGTAGAGGACAAAGACATAATGCTTGAAATTGAAAATGCAGACGTAAAGAAAGTAGACCCCTAAATCTATCTAGGACAGCAGATCTCCATGAAAAGAATCAAAACAAAGATTCTCCTGGTTGGCAACCTTTCAAAAGAGCAAACCCAATGTTCAAGACAAGAAGACCCTATTAGTTTTGAAACAAATGTATTGAATGACCAAAAAAACAACTTTTGTAATAATAAGGAATTCAGTTTAGAGATAATATCAACAGTTTACCTTTTGTTTGATTTCCTTTGACATTTTCTTTATTTTCTCATAAAAATGACAAGTCTCGTTGACCCTATAAGATGGTTATAAAGAATAAACCTTTGATTTAAGGGATTAATAGGGTCGAGCTGTTGTCCATTTAAATTGAATGCTACCTGACGAAAGGGCATATCTTTCCTTTTCTTTACTTTTTCCGAAAGTAGATTTCATACAATATATAATATAAATTCATTGATACAATACAGACCAAGTCAAAAAAAAGTAATCATCCAACTGCCATGTTCATAGAAGTAAGAGATATATTTTCAATTAACTTTAATATCTGTGCCACAAGTTCACAGGCTTCTATTCAACTTCTGTATCAGTTGATGTCATTTTGAGTTGAAAGGATTGCAGAATTATTTAATAAATAAAAGTAAACATTCAGAAACAGGACAACTAAGTCAAAAAGAAATTTTAAAAATATCTAGTTGTTCCAGAAAATCATCCAAAATAGAGGCAAAAAAATATCCAAACATATCTAGATGTTCCAGAAAATTAACTAGAAATAAGCCTTCACTCACTGAATTCTGTGTCAAAATTCAAAAAATAGCACAAAAAAACATAAGGAGAGTAAATTGAAAATATGAAACTTGTTTTTTTTTTCCTAATTTTGATGTTTTAAATGATTAAAACCTTCATTTCATCAGGAAATTTTCCATTTTTGCGAAACATCAAATCTAGGGTGTATTGGATTGAAAGCACCAAAAACTGTAAGAGAAAAAAAAATCTCTTTATGAGAATAACCAAGTTCACAGAAACAAATCTTGACCAAAAATTTCAACTCAGTACTGAAGAAATATCATGTAAACCAACTTGAAAGAATTACTCTAAATTTTCAAATTCTAATTTAATTAGTTAGTCTCAAAGTATATTTACAGGTAATATTTTTTGAGACAAACTAACAAATTCAGGTGTAAGAAATTAGGATAATTTTTAAAGGTTGGTCTATATAACATTCTATGCAATCCAATACATTTTGGCACAAGTTTGAAACAGTGGGAAAAAAATGGGAAATTCAAAATTGATATTAAGACTGATATTTGTTTGAAAAAATAAAGTGTTTGTATTTGTAAATGGTAAAACAAAATTCTTAAAGTGGGAAACGATTCGCTATAAAATAAATATGCCACAGACACACGTAAGTTTCCAGTTATTGTGCCCAGGTACACTATCAAAAAAGTTACATTTCGACAGTCCAACACATTTTTTGTTTTCCTCTCACTAAGTTCCATGTGATTTATCAAAAGTAGAGTAACAAAAGGCAGTATAACAAGCAGTTGCCACACTGCGGACTTACCAAATTTTGATATTTTGGATGATAGGTAAAAGTTCAGGGCCTGAGCTTTATCAGATAAATATCTAACAATATCAAGATTTGGCCAAAACACATATCAAAAAATCTAAAAATATTTTCATTAAAAAAATAGCTAAACTGATATCCAATATTTAAAACCATTTCTTATACCAAAAAGCAACAAAAATATCTAATTTGGCAACACTGAAAATAAATTTTTTGTACACATACACACACATTGAGATTTAGTATCTGCTAAATCTGAAAATCATTACATCGGGGTCCATTAAACAGAAAGCTTACTGTATTCTGAATTAGACTAGTTGCATTTCCTGAGGGAACGGTGATTGTGTTATTGAACAGCAGCATAAACCCCCATACCCCCAACCCAAAATCAGTGAAAACTTGAAAACTACTGGCAAAAATAATTTTACAACATTCACAAAGGAAGTAACCAAATACTTCAGAGCAGTACAACGATACAAATGGCAGAAAGTAGGGGTCCAGTTAGGCATTATAGTTACATATAGTTAATCCCCTCTAAAACCTTGAAAAAATTGACTTTTTCTCCGAACTATACATCAGCAAAATACAGAACATCGAAACAGCCATTAGCGTTGGAGTGGTGTTGATATCTCGGAAGCAGTAAGGACCAAAAGTGAGTGGAATGAGAAATAAATACACCAACTGGTCTAGTTAGACACTCTATAGAAATAATCATGAGACCAACATCTTTTGGTAGCATGCCACATTGTAAGGAAGGTTAAGGAAGGGTAATCAGTGAATAAGTTACTTCTCTAGCCTTTTGCGGGACAGTGATCACTAAGGAAGAAAAAAATCAATAATAATACATCGAAGAACAATTTCAAGCTAGTGCTATGTGTGAAGTAAATAATGATTTTTTTTTTTAGATAAATAAATTTTCCAGAAGCCATGTTAGCATGAACCTGGAAGTCTATTCTATCCTGACCGAATGATAAGGAAAAAAATGTACTTACTCTGAAGCAGTAATGACAGAATGGACTAAATTCCATAACAGATCACTCGACATCTATTAGGATAAATCATAAAACGAAAATGGATCTTAGCTCACTTGATCTACTACAACAACAACCAGAGAGAAAATTCCACTGATACCAACCTTGAAATGGAAAGAACACAGGTTTGGTTAGTCACACAATAGAAACAGTCACGTGACTGACATCTTTTGGCAGCATGCCATTTGGGGGGTGGTCAATAAGAAGAAAAAATAGGAAAAAAAATAAGTGATCACTGAAATGAGTTACTTCTCTCTCATATCGTTGGATGGTGATCACTGAAAAGTCCGAATTTTCAATAAATAAGAGTGAACGTGGCTGGACAGAAAGTCAGGGACCAATTTAGCAGAAACTAAGATTGCAAATTGAACCCCTCACCACTAAAAACTTACTTAGAGGGGGAATTTCAAAGAAACAACAAAAAAAAATATTCTTCTAGACACAAGGGGTAATATAAATTTTCAGCCCTCTAGCTCCACTGTTGCGGCCTCACATAAATACATAGCTAGCCAGGTAGACCAGATCAAAAACTGAAAAAAAAACGAACGTTGATAGTTTTAGTTGATGGGGTCTAATATTTGTTATCATTTATACTAGTTGGTCTTGCAATGTCATATATTTTATTTTACAATAGAGTCAATATTTTAAATAAACAGTGCCAAGAATTGAGTAACATATTGGAAAGAACCAGGTTCATCCATCTTATAAAAAATGTTACATTAAATTAGATTAGATTACAAACAAATACTTAATTTCATTAGTCAGTTCTGTGGTACTGCCAGGCAGGACCACAATTGCTGACTTGTTTCATTTTTTTGATCCAAAATCAAGGGAAAAAAAAACTTTTAAAAAATCTGAATTCTCCAGAAAATGGTCTCAAATAATCTAAAATAAAATCTGGACACATGTACCAACTGGATGTTGATGATGGTCTGACAAGCCAATATATATATTCAGGGGTTTTTTTAATAAGCTACGGAGACCACAAGTTAAATGTTGCAAACCTCAAGTTATTGGGTGTTTATTTTTAGTTCAAAAAATATAGTACGTATATTTGAAAACAAATTATACCATTTATCAACCCCCTAAAAATAGAGGATTCCATAGGTGAATTTTGTATAAAAATGTTGCCTATTTGGGGTCTGCTGGAACTGTTTCGGGCACTGGGTTAAGTAAAAGGAGTCAGAAATAGTTTAACGAAAAAATTGACCTTTGTAAAATAATATAATAGATTATTCACATTGGAGCTGATCTTCATGGCTCAGTCGTAGAGTGCTTGCCTATGGTTTGATAGGAAAAAAAAAAAAAAAAAGGTACTCAATACCTTTCCCCTACGCACAAGGATGAGGATTTACGAACCTTTCCCCAAGGTTAAGGGATTACGGTCAGATCATGTTGATTTGACTGGTTCTCATAAGATCACCAATGTTAAGTTATGTCAAACTTGGTCTACCTTTCTTATCTTTTACTCTCATTTCCCCCTTTGGCCTTGAACCAGACTTAGCTTGGCTAAATAAATATCTATATTATATGAACATATTTTAAAATATATTAGACTAAGATTAGAAGAAAAAGAGCACTTGCCACAGAGTAAAGTTCCAACGAGCTGATCAAGTAGACCAATGACTCCCAAAATATAGGTTATTACTCCCAAAGGAGTAATATGAAGTGTTTCCTATTACTCGTATTTGTCTTGACTTCAGTTGTAACATTTTTGTAATCAAATGAACTTTATGATGAATGTATATTGTTTACTAATTTAAATGTTTCATTAATTTGTTTAATTGTGTTTTTAGATAATCAGTGTTATTTCAATTCTGGAAAAGAGTGATCTCTAGAAGTTTTTATGAATCACTGTAGACCAATGCTTGTCAAATGAGTCTGAACTGTACTGGGAACCCCTGACCCTTGCTAGGGGCGAGCTATTAGTGCCCCTCACCCTACTAAATGTGAGGGGCTTGAAAGTTGGAACTTTATAGTCAATAAACGATAATGGTGCAGTACAGTTATCTTTGTGAAACCCTAACAATATTCCTATAAAAAGACTGTCATTCACCAGTGCTCATTCCATCATGTCATCCCTGGATCAGGCACTATCTGACATCTCGATCATACAGTGGGTCATACTTGCCATTAAGATATATTCATAGAAACCCCCTCCCCCAAGGAAATATATGGTTCCCAAGAATATATGCCCCTGCCCCAGGAAAAGTGGTAGCAGGAGCCTGTGGTCCCTCACTATTGTGACCCTGGGCCAGTACTCAGCCTGCATTGTAACAGAGATAGCTGCATATTTTTCCCTGGTGCCATGAATCAGGATTTCAACTCAAATTGAAATCAAGATTCCATATTTGAAACATCATCTGATATTAGCCAAGATAAAAAAAAAGAATAGTGCTTGCAACTGAGGAATAAGTCAACATTATATATATATATATATATATATATATGACAGATAATACTTCTACAAACTCTTTCCCCTAATGGACTAAATATCAAATTGAACAACCCAACTGACACCAAACTCCAGCCCATAAGATCATCTCCTTCACTACAAAATACTGAAACTACTAACAACCCTCAACTAATACACACCCTTAAACCAAAAGACTATAATAAACACCAAAAAACAAAAATATTTTTCAAAACAATCCCAAGGAAACCCCCAACCACCTTTACACCCAGGAAAGGAAGATTATAAACATATTAAAAGAATAAAATAAACATAGATGAATTAAAAATTAAAAAAACAGAAGATTAAAACTGAGTCAAACGAACTGCTTCTATAACAATGCGAGAACTTTTAATCACTAGCACATTACTTGATAATTAAACTTTAATACATATACATATATATATATATATATATATATATATTACACATAATAGAATTTAATGTAGTTTGAAAACATTTCATGTGAACTTGGATTACTGGAACTAATAAAAATAGAGTAATAAAAGTTACATACATGAATAAATACTCTTGTATAAGTATTTGTTGAGATTTAAATAAAATTTGTAGAACTAAACGTATACTTGACAATGAAATGTGTGTAAGTTCTGTTTATATCCTGTGGCTAACGAACATCTGAAGCTTATCAAATTGAAGCTCTTAAATTCAGAATGAATGAAAGTTTTGATGCATCTGCTTAATAAAAGCTACCCACAATATCACTGGTTACACCAACAGATAATTTTGGATAAATCTCTTTTCAATGGAGGAGAAAAATGAAGTCAATTTTATGATTTGATAAAAATGAGTGAAATTAGTCTCTGCAAATGCCACACAAATAAACATACAAATTTCATGTAGAAGATATTCAAAGCTTTTAAGGTCAACTAAATAATAAGTAGATTTAACCTACTTTTTTCTTGGAGCAACCAGGATGACATTACAGCTGGGGGGGGGGGTAAGATAAGGTAGGAAAGTTTCAGTATACAGGAATACATTTGGCTTGAATGAATTTCAAACATACGTTTTAGTGTATAATAAAATATATACATACATATGTACACACACCCAGACTTCACAGACACCAAGATAAAGCCAGAAGATATTTATGCCAAGAAAACCAAGATGTCATAACTGATAGAATTCCAACCAGTTGCTATTTGGGAAACAAAAATTCTTTATATTATGGTTAACAACGTATGGGGAACTAATTCTGAAATGACATAAAAAGGTCAATATCTCAAAAATATACACATAATTTATCTAATTGGATAAAAAACCTGTCTGATAGTGTTTATTATCAATTTATGAATCAATGATAATCCTTCCCGTCAGCCTTGATCACTGAGTTTTCGTACTTTGCTGGAAAAAAATAGTAATACATTCAAGAACTTAATTCTTCTTCGTTATCGATTCATGAATTTTCCTCTCTAGATTTACTTGTATTTAGTTGTTCAGTATTTTTTTTTTTTGCACCAACCTAATATTAGACAAGCCTGGATGCTGCAGGGTCATACTCCACACCAACTTCTATTCCAATTGAAGATGATTTCTGCAACTTTTTTTCATTGCATATGTCTCAGAAAATTTAAGGAAATACTTATTTTTGTATAAATATATTCATTTATTAGAATGAAATAAACCTGTATCTCTACAACATATTCTCATTTTTTATTTAAGACTTGTCAATCTAGCTCAATCAGTAAGTCAGCCTACAAGCAAACAGTTGATTATGAGTTCAAATCATGGTAGGGGAACATGGATCTTACGCATTGGTTTACATCCCTTATTTTGGTGAGGATTGTTCTTATCATTGAAGGAAAATCTAGACTTAGAACTATAGTTTGACAAAACCATCAAACTGTCATCCCAACAGTTACTTCAGTTTTCAAGTTGGTCTGGCTGGCAAGCCATGTATGTATCACACATACAGGCCACATTAATTGAGCAAGACTGTTGTGAACATTACTGTACTATGCCTACAAAAAACATTTTTTTATTTCTTGAAAATTCTTCTCATAAATAATTTTCTAGTGGATGGTTCAATATGAAATGTAATTGAAGAGCTGAAATAATAAATTGAACCCTTAGTTTGTGTCCTGGAGAATTCATGCTTGTTTCTCAAAAATCCATACTTTTTTATAGAGATCACTGCCCAACAAAAGATGACAGAAGTAACTCATCCATTGATCACCCTTTTTCCCCAATTTCTCAGTTGATCACCAAATTGATTACAAAGTAAAGTTGTGCTAAATTGGTCTATAGGCTGGAGTCCTGCAGTATTCACACTTGCTATTTTGAAATTCACACTTGTTTAGTGATCACTGCCCAGTTTAGCGATCACCCTTTTTCCTCCCCAATATCTCAATTGATCAGCATCAACACGGCATGCTACCAAAAGACAATGGTTATGTGAAAGTTTCTACTGAGAGACTAACCAGACCTGTTTGTATTGTTCATTTTTTGTTTTTGCATCAACCTAATATATCTTAAAGAACATTGGGGGGGGGGTTGCTGAAAAAAGATTTCCTATGTATGATCTGTTTCTAAGACAAAACATCTCTAAGAAGAAAAGAAAATAGTTGCAAAAACAATTGAGACCATAGAAAACAAATCACACTTATTTAATATGCACTAATTTCATAGAGAACTGCAACTGCTTCATTAATATTCTGCTTAATTGAAATTCCATTCATACTTATCAGAATTATATATATATATATATATATGTGCAACTTAAATGAGCAAGATACTAAAATGCATATTTCTCTCATGCAATTAATTAGTAAACTAATAAGGAAAGATTTTATAACAAAAGTAGAACAAAAAAAAAAAACAGGTCTGGTTAGTCCCTCAATAAAAACTGTCACCTGATTGGGGGTGATCAATGAAAAAAAAGAGGTTTTGGAAGGATAGAGAGAGTAGGCAAAGAAAGAGGAATATTCTTTTTCGTCATATCGCATCATATCTTTTTAAAATCAATTCTTGAAATCAGAAAAAATACAACGCAAGATGCCAAAACTTTTTCTTTTTTTTCTTATTACATATCATATTGTACATGTAGATCTATCACCTCTATTCTCTGAGGAACACCAATAGATACACACTTCTTAGATAGAAACAAATGTAGAAAACCAATCAGTGTTCATTTTCATATATGGATCGGCACCAAGGAGTTTAAAGCTATTTTATTTGGAAATTCTTGTTTAATAATTCAGGTATCTAAATAATAATTTTTTTCTAAAGTCTCAACTCAATCTGTTTAAATGTGTGATCAGACATGATGTCTAAAGAATTTCTAGGACAAAATTTTTAATGTTATGTCATAATAGGAAGGTAAATTGACCAATGAGATCATCCCATTCAAGCACAATCAAATAAACAGAGCAATTTGCATATAAGTGCATTAAATGGTTAGATTTCTTGCATTGTACACAAGTAAATACAGTAATGTGCATTGACATGTAAACCAACTTGAAATAGTGCAATGGTACAAACAGTAACATCACTTAGTTGACAGCAACTTTTTTTTTTACCTTCTCTGACGTGTGTAGGCCAAGAAGAGAACAATGGGGATTCCCCAGAGACTAAATAGCATCACTCGAAAGCAGGTATTAGTCACTATGGTTAATTAATGTTTCTTGGCACTGAACGGGTTAAAGATATTCTTTATAGTACCCAACCTATTCACCTAACCTCTCTACAGATTACTTTTGTTTAAAACAGGTATGCCACTTCCTGATGGGCAATAACATCTCTAATCAGGATTAAAGCCATCATTGGTTGCTTCAGCTAGGCACCCATAACTTCAGCTACACCTTGTTGTGGTAGTATCACAGCTCACTCAATTAGAAAACAAGCCACAACCTTCAGTGAAAATCAGGTTTTATTCACAACACAATTAACTAAATTAACCGAACACACCATTATATAGTAACAGTTCCATTTATATCAAAGAGTCGGGGTCAACCAATCAGCATAAATTCAATTTCTAGCACCTATAATAAATTTCAAAGGGAATATTTTCTAATTATCTCAGTACATTCAAATATTTTAGAGTACTTAGTCAGTTTAGACTGTTTTAGAATCTCTGCACTTGAAATGGTGAGGGAACAGCTTAAGCAGTAGCCAGTGTAAGGGTGCTTTTTATAATTTTATGTATACCCAAGTTGTGCCTTAGTCTAGAAGTCTCCAGTAAGAAAATTCAGCTCAATCCAACAATTTATAAGGTAATTTCATTGGAAGAAGCTTGCCAAATGGGTTCTGTGAGTAAATCTGCACTCAGATAATGAAGAATTGGGAGGAGGGGGTAACTGCTTACTCTGGCATGTAATAAGCAAAACAGATAAGTCCATTTTCTGTGAAAATTAAGCAAGGACCAAAAATGTGTAATACTTTTGAGTGTTTTATCAGTCAATGTATTGGGGTTTGTCAAATGTCTTTTGGGTATCAAGATATTAATTTTACAAAATTAGCTAAATGACAATATCATATAAGTCTATCGTGCGGCTCCACTCAGATTGTGTAATTGTTAGCACGTATGCCTCACAGGTTGAGAAATCCCTTCAAAGGGTTGGTCATATAAACTTTTCTCTACTAGACTTGAGACTTGCAAGGATCACTAAGCTGATGCACGCAACAGAAACTGGGACTTTGTCGCTGACCTTTATACTCCATTGGGAGTCGTCTCTTGAGAGATGGGATACTTTACTCTCATCTATAGCACTATACTGAATTTACCTGTCTTTGTCATTGGAAGTTTGTATTATTGACTTACCTTACAATATAAATTGTCATAAATTGTTTAATCAAAGCATGTATAGTTATTGTAGGCTGGTAGAAATATATGGAAAGCTTTTGGGGGACTTTTATCTTCATTTTGGAAGATTTTTTTAACACAACGTTTCAGCTGTTGTACCTTACGACCGACTTTGGGTGATAATAGGTGTATTTTTTTCATCATCAGGATGGAAAAACACCTGTCTTGTCAGTTGCATGGAAATATTTGCATTTCTAAGGTCGTTCCCCGTTACCATTTTTCTTGAAACTTTGACACAATCGATTGGTATCAAACATAAACAAAATGCAAATGGCAGATAGTACAATTAACCAAACAAAGAATCTTTTTAGCCCCCCACAAGGCATCAACTCCAGACAACAATTACAGTTAACAACTGTGGAAACAAAAAAATCAACCATATCCGATATTAGACAATGGAATGCTAAGGTTTCCATTTGGCCAATGTGATGGGTATTTTTCCATCCCAATGATAAAAAAATACACAAAAAACATTGTCTTAAAAAAAGAAAATGAACAAAGATAAGGACAAAATTCTGTAAAAAACTGTACACAATGATATTCACCAACCTGTAAAATTCCAACTGAAATTGCCAGAAATTAAGTTCTGCCATTTTTCTCGGTTTCGCATTTCAAGGACCTACCTGCTTTTGCTAAAGGCAGAATAAATATATAAAAAGGCCAAAAGGAAATATTTTGTTGAAGAAATTTTTTCAATGAATTTTTTTCTGCCCACATTGTTGTTAGCTAATCTCATTTCCAGATACAGTAAATCCTCAGTTTCTGGGACCCTAATTTAACGGTTTTCGGGTTAGGCGGACAATTCAACTGTGCATTTAGCAGACACTAACCGCTTATCATTCTGATTTAGTGAACACTTTTAACACATATCAGAGTCAAGAAACAATATCAGATTGGTAAACAACTGAAGCTGGACATATTCTTCAAGTGAACTTCAACTGCTGGTACTACTACTAGCAAACAGACACTAGAACCTACAATAATTCACATTTTAAAAGACCTGCAGCTGAGAACTCTTCTTCATCTCTATATCATAGGACAGACAACTGAAGATGGAGCCTTTCTGTCTCTCTTTTAGCAAACTTCAAGGACTTGTTTTGTATTATAATTCAATAAATCTATGATCAATATAGTAGTAAAGCTATTTTTGCATTAAAATATTTTGAAAGAGTTTTCTAAAAACAAAAGAAGAAAAAGGTGAAAAAATATCCTCTCGTAATGTTCACCGATTAATCCTTTAAATTAAGGGTTTACTGTATTTTGCTGAGATGAGA
This sequence comes from Thysanoteuthis rhombus, assembly GCA_963457665.1. Taxonomy (NCBI): domain Eukaryota; kingdom Metazoa; phylum Mollusca; class Cephalopoda; order Oegopsida; family Thysanoteuthidae; genus Thysanoteuthis; species Thysanoteuthis major. Next base: position 1,992,035 of record OY735217.1, read on the forward strand.
AAAAAATCAGCAAGAAGTGCCAAAAGCATGGATTTGTTCAAGGTGGACCCCAACATGCCAGAGAGTGAAACCCACACTACGATCCCAAGACCATCCCCAGCAGCACTTGTTATGTGAGACACAGCATCAGGTGATGAGACTGCCACAGATTCGGGTGTGGTCTCCAGTGGCACCTTTTCAGCCAGTCCCTCTAGCATTCCCCTCTTTGGTCTCTGCAGCTATCAGAAATCTCATAGTATAATAGAAGCAAAGATAGAGTGGATGATTGTTCATTCATTAACTCGTATCCGTTGGCTAATCACTTTCCCAAGTATATTGCTTCTTCCGATAGCAAGCAGAAGTGCTTAACTGTATAAATTTGTTCAAAGAGAATCTCAGCTTGCCAGGGAGTGACCCCCACACTATGGTCTCAGGACCATCCTCTGCAATATGTGTGTTATGCCAACATGCAGAATCAGGTGATGGGACTGCAACGGACAGATGCTGACTCAAGTTTCTGTTTGCATTGATTAAATGAATCAGAAATTCCATGTGGAACAATCCGCTTAGACACTAAAAAAAAGACCCAACATTTTTTGGCAGCATATCATGTTGGGGGTGATCAATAAGAAAAATTGGAAAAGGTGTGATCAGTGAACAAGTTACTTCTCTCACCTCTTGTTGCATCATTAAAAGAATTTTTTTTTAAATAAAAAATTTGAAAAAAGCATGAATGCTGCCCAGCACTAACTGAAGAACCAATTTAGCATCGACTTATTGAAATTGAAAGCCCCCCCCTCCTCAAGACTTTTTGGGGAGGGATCTTTGCATTTTTTTTAAAGAATCACTTAAAAACTGGAGAAGCTTATATAGACTGCTTTCGTTGAGGGTTTCTAATAAAGTTCTATTTGCTTAACCAATGCCGAATGAATCTGCATTGGACAATTGATTCCCAAACAAACGTTCCCTTTAATTTTTTTATAGTCTTAAATGGAAGCAATTGAAGGAGTGGAGTGCATAAAAATATTTTTATTCTTGAGCCAATGACTTTCCTTGTTTAAAGTTCATGAAACAGAAAACAAAATTTTTGGTAGATAGCCTTGTGACTGAATTTATGCATCAATTCATCCACATTTTAACTTTTGCATTAAGCAGCAATTAAAGAAGGCTACAGAAGAGTGGCATCAAATTAGTGTATTTTTCAGGAAATCGTGTTACTTCTTATGACTGCATTTTGACATGGCATTAGTTGAGCACAATAATCGGCAACATATTTTGCTTTATCGTTAGAACTTAAATTGGGAGAAAGGGTTTTATTCTGAAAAATGGATGAACCCATCTCACCCAATGAATGAGGACAAATAGGTGGATCTTTTGAAAAATCATTTTAGTACAAGTTCCCAGTTGTTCACCACCATGAAATTTGGTACCATTCCCAAGGCCAAACCAATTATTTGCCAATTGTTTTTAGACATTGGTTAATATGGCAAATGACCTACAAAAAGTTCAAGGTCAACTTTTCATTTGACCTCTGGAGTAAAAAGAATACATAGAATAAATTTTAAATTCAGTTGAGCAATATAAAATGGTAAATATTTGAGCCTTCAAAGCGAAGAAACAACTGAGATATTGATTTTCAAATTTTGTCAGGACTTTAAAAAATTCACATTTCCAGTTTAGGGTGAGGGGACATATCTCCAGTACCTTTCAAGCTAGAAATGTGACACAGGTGCCGTTCAATTTGTCTCATAAAGATCTGCGAAAAAAAGATATGACATGGAATGACCCAGTATTACATTCTGACATTTAACCCCATGGCAAATATTTTAATTTTTATAAAGACTATCAAGAAGAGTTTTATCAAATTTGGGATGAATATACACCTTAACCTTTAAAACCCTATAAACAAAATTCACGCTCCTCTTATATTTCTTCTGCCAGATCAAAGTTAGTGAAGGCATGATTTTTTTATGGAGAAAATGGCTCAAAAGAAAAAAAAAAAAAGGTCAAGATCATTAGGTATTTTTACAGTCGATACTACAATATACAGGATATTCATTCAGCTTTATTGCCATGAAATTAGATATTTTTTCTATCAGTAAGGATTTTAATAAAAAAAAATTTATATATAAACCTACTCTACCTTACTTGAAGCAAAAGTGATTTGATGATTGCTTGTTCAGCCACTAAATATATCTAACTTTTAATATTTGTGCACAGCATCAAAATTTCACGATTTCATTTTTTGTGTATATGTAACAGCACAGACGCCAAACTTAGAGGGAAGACTTGTTGCAGGATTATTGGGGGAGGGGTAAAAAAAAATTAAAAATGTTTTAAAAAAGTTGAAGCACATAAAATGATGAAAATATATCTACATCATTGTTTTGTAGAATATAAAGTATCACCAAGACTTTGGAAGGAGAGAATAATTATGAATAATAAAGCGTCTACAAATGAATGAAAACATTGCAGTTTGTTCACATCTAATAATTCTACTTGATTATTAGATTTAAAGTTAAAAAAATTAAAGCAGAAATTGTTTCCAACCTGAGGGTTGCCCGGCCAAGCAATTCTTTGTTCAAAGTCGTGGCCAAAAAAAACTTGGTAAACACTACCTCAAACAAATAGACATCTAACATTATTATAAGATAGGTAGATAGTAGAGTTCAAAATCTAAGATACTTAGGTGCGGGCCATTTTTCTTCATTATATAGGGTGTCTCAAAAGTTACGCCTGATTTGAAGCTGATCAATAAAAAACTTGGCACTCTATTCAAACATTTAACCTCAAACAATGGACCCATTGCATCGATCTTTAAAATAATAAGGGAAGTAACTAAATGAAATAATCGTTTTACATCTGAACAGTGGAGAGCTACAAATCAGTCGTTACTTTTGGGACACACCATATTTTCTGTTCTCTCCAATTTTATATTTTCAACCCAATCAACTGAGCCAACAAAATAGAATTACTCAAAAATAAAAAGGTTGAAAACGTTATTTTGTTCCAAGCATCACCATGGAACTTGCTTATAAATACTATTTATGATTATATAAATAGTACAAAAATTTTTTTTTGGACAATTTAAACTCTTCTTCTTATCTTTGATGTAGTTGAGAAGATGAGTTTAAATTGTCCAAATAAAAGAAAAAGAAGAAAAAAAGAAAGTTGGTATGTTAATGACTCATCTCAAAGTTATAGACAATTCATAAATAGTATTTATGATAATATTCTCCTTCTTACTTCTACAGAAGCATAGCAGTAGATTTGGAACATTGCCTCAATTTTCCATCCGAAATCATGTTAACTGCTCACAGTCCTGATATTTTGATCTTGTCTGTTAATTCAAAAAAAGGTTTACATCATTGAATTGATAGCTCCTACTGAGGAAAATACAAACTAGGCATATCAACAAAAATTTCAAGACCTGCAAGATATGAGAAATGGTAGGAGAACAAATATATTTCCTATTGAGAGTTGGATGCCGAGCTCGTGTTGCCAAATTGGCTTCAACACACCCGACTAGACTCGGATTATCATCAGAAAAAAGGATATATATGAAGAGGCTACCAGATTGGGCAGAGGCTATATCTGCATGGCACTCACGCATTGTGGTATCATGAGGTACTGCTGAGGTGTCCTGAATTAGTGGTAATGGTACTCAAACCCAGAAACCATACCTGACCCCAGGGCAATTATCAGATGAAGGTTTTGTTGGTATCAATCTCGCAGCAGTAGTTGTATGAATCAAAAACCATTGACAAAATCTGTCAGCATAGGTTTCTTCAGTTTTCAGTTTGGTTGGGCTTAATGTGTATGTATCATACACATCAAAAGAGCTAGAGTGTTTTTGAAAATTCTCCCCAAAAATAATTTTCAAGCGAAGGTTTGATTTGCAATGCAAGCTTATGCTAAATTGATTGTTTAGTTTACATTCAGCAGCATTCACACTTGTTTTGGGGGGAAAAAAAATCCGGTTTTCATTGCCCAGCAAGACGCATCAGACGAATTATTAATTGATCATCCCCAACATGCAGCTAGAAGAACAGTCATGTGACAGTTTCTATCAAGTGACTAACCAGATTGGTTATTTGATATTTATGACAGATTTTAAGCAAAGGATTGCAAATGTAAAATGGTGAGCAGACATTTTTGGCAAATTCATTTCTTGGAAAAAGAAAAAAAGAATTCTTACTCTGTGAAGTGCAAAATACACTTAAAAAGTCATTTTAAACCTTATTTACTTGATAAATAAAAAGCCATATCTCATTTCCAACATTCACATTATTATATAAGAACAAATCCTATTGGGAGTTTGTCCCCAACCGATCATTAATTATGAAGATTGATAATCAAATAATCAGAATCTAGCCAAGATAGATATGTCAAAGCTAATTTGAAATTCAGTACATGGTACAATATTTATTAACTTCAAATCAATAGCAGTCTCCATCTTGTCTGGACTCAGATTCAAATCCATTTTTACATTCCAAAAATAGTAATAATATAAGACATTGTAAAGGAAGAAAAATCAGATAGAACTGGAAAAAAATTTACACACACACACTTTATATATATATATATATATATATTGCATAATATCATATAGAAACTTATTTGAAATGAGATCCTGTGAGATCATTTCAAATGAGAGTTTCCATATAATATAACGCAATTTATAATCATTCAGTCAAATCATTACATTATATATATATATAGATATGTGTGTATATACACACACCTCACATACACACGAAATAACCCTATTCAATCAGTAATGCTTGCATTAATTTCAGATTGCAGACAATCTCTCTCTTCCTCATTTTCAATATTTCTATATAAAAACATTGACAATGGTTTTCTACAGTAAAAATATTACCTATGCATTTAATATCTCTATTCAGTCAGTAAGGCTTGCATTGATTCCTGACCATTGACAATCCCTCATTTGCATAGCACAACATATACACTGGATGCCAAAACTGACAAAAACAAATTGCAAAATTAACTGCTCCCCACCTACAACCAGGTGTTCCTTTTCTATTTGTTTTTATATCTCTTAGACAAAAGTAAAAAAATCACTCACTTAAGGTTTTATGACGATCCTGAAGTTTTTTGGTGTTTCGTTGTTTTTTTTGGGGGGGGGGGTTAACTCTGGTAATATTTATTTGTAAACAGAGTATACAAACCAACATATACAAAAGGGAATAACTACTTACACTGAGTGCAAGAAGTATTGGATACATCTCAAAAAGTTCATTTCAACATCGTCACAACTTCAAAATTGACAGAATTTGGACCAAAGATGAAACAAGAAAAAGAACAGACGGTTTAAAAAACTGCCATGTTGTCGATAGATTTTCTGACAGCATTTCACAACATTTGTGTCTCTAAAACTATTTGTTTCAATTGAGCTTCCAAGCTAATCCAAATCAAAATGTCTGAAACAAAAATAATGATCACATTAAAAATAGAATTCCAAAAATCGTCTAAAATTCAAGTTATAAATACATATACAGAGTGTATGTAAACACTATATTCTTTCTTTCCTTCTTGTTCTTTCTAATTGTTTTCCTCAAAAATGTATCTAAAAAAAAAATGGAATATGACATAATATGATGTGAAGGAATAGAAAAACCCTTTTTTTTCCATCCATTCTCTATATTGTATTTTTCTTTCCTCACCAGCACTATGGACAAAGTAAGAAGAGAAAAAAAAAACACTTTCTATCTCTCTTTAACCACTCTCTTGGAGTCACTTAATTCCATACAAATGCTGTTAACCGATTTGGAAATAGGTCTTGACATAAATTTTTCCGTTTTGAGAACTGTCGACTTAGGGAACATCACTAACCACTGAAGAGTGGAATTTTGAATCCAAATTCTGTCAATTTTGAAGGTGTCTACAAGGATGTTAAAGTTGACTTTTTGAAATTCAGCAGATACTTTTTGCATCCATTGTACATAATTTCCTTCAATGTATTAAAACCAAAAGGTTATTTTCAATGACTATGTACGAGACTTAATGATATTAACCTACAAATTACATATAATTGGAAACAGTCAATCGAAACAGACAACCTAGATTTCTTCAGTTTTTAAGTTGGTCTGGCTGGCTATATACAAATCATGCATATACACTGCACCAATGGAGTTAGAAAGCTGAAATTTCAAACACTTACTCCTAATTATGTTTGAAGGGGAAAAAATTTTTTTTTTTTTTTTTTTTTTCCAAAATTTTCACACCAAATAGTCGTTTAGTGGAGAGGTTAAATCGGTAATGTAAGTATTTGCTAAATTGGTTGCTTCATTTGAGTTCAGTAGTATTCACACTAATTTTTTTTTCTAATTCTGATTTTTTTAGTGATCACAGGCCAAAAAAAGCAAGTGATTCATTAATTGATCACCCCTTTTTCCAAATTCTTAACTAATCACTCCCAAATTGGCATGCAGCCAAAGACATTGGTTATACAACAGTTTCTTTTGAGTGACTAACCAGACCCATCTATTCAATCATTAAAGAACATGATCAAATCAAAAGAAAGTTGGTACCACAGGGAAGTCTGGTAAGAATTGAACATGCTTTTAGATAAATCCATTAATAGCAACAAGGAACAAAAAATTTTATGAAGATTCTCTGGGGAAAAATGTATTTTCTGAGAGTATTAACCCTAATTAAACTCGCATGAATAAAAGAACACCGCATTTTCAAGTTCACAAATTCATTTGATATAAGAAAAAAAGTCAAAAAGGACTGCATATATAAAATATATGAATACACATTGCATTTTATACGCATAGATAATTGAGATTTGCATTGTTTGCATCTGTTGACCACTAATGGGATTTTTTTTCTTCATTTTTTTGTTTTGTGTTACTTTTTATATCTTCAGATTTTAAATTCAACTTTTTCATTATGTCATTAGAACATGAATGAAATTTTATTTTATAACATCAGTTGTATGAATGAAATTCCATTTTACCATATCAGTTGCATTCCTTAGGGTGGCAGAAGACACATGCACATTGCTCATTATCATATGTGTAGATTGTATAATAAAGTAAAACAATGTAAAATTAGAAAAGAAAGCTCTCTGAAATCGCACACCTCTGTCAATGCCATACATCAATTCAATCAAAAAAACCTGGATCCTCCACAAAATCCAATCACTTCTTTCTCAACCTATGGCCCACCCTATCACAAAATTTCATTGAAATTAATTGAGAACTTATGGAGATATTGTTTGGAAAGATAAACGGAAAGACAGACACAAGGTAATATACACACCTTTTAATCTTTGTGGGTAAATGTAAAAAGTCATTATTCATCAATTTCATCATTATCATCATATTGCTTAATGATGGAACACAAAGCAAAATAGATAAGCCAGAAAGTTAGACCATAGATGCCCCAGTCCTTTTCTTGTATGAACATCTAGCAAAGCCTGTGTTACCAACTTTATTTTCAAGCTTACACTTTAAATTGAGTAAAAAAAAAACATTTCAAAACACCTGAAAATATCTTGATTCTCCAGATAATTATAAAAAATTTAGGAAATATATTATATAAATTAAAAGTGACTTTAATCTTCAGCATTTATTTCATTTAAAATATTACTTATTTTATTTCTATAAATTCAATAAAAAATATTCATTTCATTAAAGATCATCTAGAGAGCTATTTCTGACGCATCTACATGCAACCAAAAACAACTAAATCTCTATGTAAAACATCAAAATTGACGACAGAGCAAAGGACTTGGTTCACATTTGAGTATGTCAGCCAGTCAGTGACAGAAATCAATGCTAGAGATGCTATTTGCTTCATATCAAACCATTGCCAATATCACAAAACCAAAAAAACTTTTGCTTTCTCACCAATAGAACAATCCATCTTGTCAGGAATATGATTACTTGTCAAATTTCCAATAAGCATGATACTTTGATTCCTTGGGGGCACAGAAAGATTCAAGGGGTGAGTTAAAAGTTGTAACTCTTCTGTAGTTATAAAAGTTTTAAAACTTAAAATTACAGTATTTACAAGGAGTGTACAATCTAAGCTCTCTTCGCACAAAATACTGCATCCCCCCCCCCCAGTCTTGAAAATTTACAGTTGTCAATGGTTTACTTAAATTGGGTTTGACCGGTCCAGAATACAGTAACTATTTTCTGGCTTAAAAAATGGCTAAAATTCGCAATATATTTCAATGACTGGCTGTAAAAAATGGCTAGAATTGGCTAGATTTAATTTCTACTTAACTGTATAGCTAAGAATATTCCAACAATCATGGAACTCCTACATAAACTTCAAAAATTCAATTATACAATGTATAGGTCAGATATTAACATGATAATCATGTGCATCCATCAGACATTAACATAGTAGTAAAAATAATTTTAGCCATTTTTAAAGTCAATCATTGAAAAATCTAGCCCATTTTAGCCATTTAAAAATGGCTAACATATTCTGGACTCGTCCAAGTGGAGATACCCCTTCAATTTCTTCTGGTCAAAATTTTGTGTGTCCTTGAGGCCAGAGTGTCCTCGACGCTAAAAAACCTAGCACTTGATAATTAACTCAAAACTTGACAAACATGACAAATGTGTTTAAACAGTGCTAATGGCCCGAGCTGTTTCAGTATTTTTCGTTAAACAAGCATTTTCTCGCAATTTCTGAAGCTAGAAATTTTTTTTAAAATAAGTATTATAAAATCCACAAATCTTACTTACATCTTTTTTATGGAAGCAGGACATGGTAAATAAGAATTAAGTAATATCATCCCCTGAAGAGAGCTAGCCAGTACAGTAGCCTGGCACCGAGAAGACACTGGTAGATTATGTTAAGTCAGCAGCCGTGGTCGGTCAAAAGGAAATATAAAAAGTGACAAGACACACACTGTCCATTTAATTCATTAATGGCAGAACACGCTGCCATATGTTTGTTTTTGTGTGTTTTAGTGTGTGTGAGTGAGTGAGTGTGTGAAAGTAGCGGAAAGAATGAAATAGAAATCAAGAGAATCTTTTATGTGTGAGAGCCAAGACCAATATGTACAGGTGGGTGAGCCCAGGTATAGTTAGGAGTGGTAGACAGAGATAGTGGGTAAATAGAAACATATTCACTTCTTTACATATTTGATGCATATGCGATTCTGCATTTATTTTGGTCTGTGTGACTTTACAGTATTCATATATATATATATATATATATATATATTATATATATATATATATCATATATATACACACACACTAACATACCTTGGTTAGTACGGTTAATTGGTTCCAAAATTTCCCGCACTGTTCAAAACTACACCGTTCAAGGTCTTATTATAATCTAACGTGTGTTTTTTCAGTTTATACTTGGTTACATTAATTTGTACAGTAATACCATAACCATACTACATCAAAACCACAATATCCGAGGTTCATATACAAATATATATATCACAAAAAATACCAACTGAAGTTACATCATGTAATAAGGGTTGGCATTTAAGGTGTGAGCACATATTTTAGAAATTTTCATACTTGTGTGATAAGTTAGTTTCTTTTGATTAATGTTGATAGAAATAGAGTTTACAGTATTTTATCAGAAAGGGAGTTCCAGTACGAAAAAGATGATCTTGATGTTATAAATCTGTCTCTAATTCACACACATATATATATATATATATATATATATATAAAATGTGTGTAAGTGTACCTTTTTGTCTAAAAGAGTGAATATCTTTGTTGGGGTGGATGGATTGAATGTCATAGCTTAAGGGATAAGGAAAAGCAATAAAGAGGACGAATAGAAACAGAATCTCTTTCTCCCTGACAGATCCACAGATTCTCACCCCTCAGACAATAACGACACTTCTTGTTTTAGGTTTTTTTACTATTTCCTATCCTCACATCTGCACGTTACATGCCATGACTGAGCATCAACAGAGTCTATCACATGAACAGTGTGCCCGACCACCTTGAACATAGGTGCGGCTCAACCAAATTTGGCATGCATACTCAATGGACCTAGGGGAATGTTTTTAAGTAAAAAGTTTTGAGAAAAAAGATTTTTTCAAAGAGTTCTTAGAATTAAGATGGTTCTATTTACTATGTAACTATAATGCTAAACTAAACCCTTACTTCCCATCCAATATACATTCCATTAGTTATTATTATATTAGATTATATATTTCTAATATACGAAACAACTAGCACCTTTCGTATTACGTCCTGGCCTTAAAAACTTACACAGCACAAACAAATACTCAATAGACCTATAGGACTGTTTTAAAGTTCAAAGTTTCAAGTGAAACAATTTAACAGTTTTAGAGATAGGGGTTCTATTTATAATGTGACAATAATTGAACCCTCACTTTCTGTTCAGTATGTACAATGACACGAACATAATAGCTGGTATCTGCCCAATTGGGCAGTTTTTCAGCTAATAAACAAATAAATCTTTCAGAAGAAGCAACATAAGCATATTTGGATGCTGAAGAGTGAGACCATTCCAAAAGAAAAAAGAAAAAAAACATGCAAAATCATTTTCCTCTCAGTAAGAGTATGTCGGAACATATTCCCCACCTCACCCCATCCCATCCCCAACAATAATGAGCTGGGCTTGGCCCGTTGAAAGGCAGGTCTATAGAGTTTCATTATTCTAAGATTATACACAGATTTATTCTTATTATTGCATGAAGTATTGTAACATAATATTTTTATTATTAATTTTGATTAGCTTGTACCAACATCTCAATTTTTATTCCTTTTTTATCACAGTTCTAGCCAACATTCCACGGCTACAAGTAATTTATTTTAAATCTTAATTTATTCTCATTATTGGATAAAGTATTGTAATGCGATATTTTTATTATTCAAACTTTAATTGATCACCCACAACACAGAATGCAGCAAAAAGATGATCACATGACTGTTTCTATTGAGTGACTAACCAGAGTCAAAGTTTTCATAAAACAGTAACAAACTAGAGATTAAGATGAAAGTAAAAACTGGTCAAAATTAATAAAAAGAAACAGGTCTTGTAAGTCACTCAATAGAAACTGTCATGTGAACATCTTTAAGCAGCATGCTGTGTTGAGGGTGATCAATTAAGAAATCAGAAAAAGAATGATCAATGAATAAGTTACTTCTCTTGCCTTTTGTTGGGCAATGATCAGTAAAAAAAAAAAAAATCTGAATTTTCAACTAAAAAAAAAAAAAAACTAGCGTGAACAATGCCAGATGCAAACCAATAGATGAATTTAGCATAAACTTACATCGTAAATTGAACCCCCAACTAAAAGCTTATCTGGGGAAAGAATTTTCAAAAAAAAAAAAAACGTTTTTTTTTCTACTTATAATAAGGAGTAAATGCTTAAATCCAAAGCTCTCTAGGTCCAAGAGTGTGACCTGTACGCATGACACACCTAGACATACATACAAAGATAGATAGCAATCCAGGCAGAATCACATAAAAACCAAAGAAACCAATGTTGACTATGTTGTATGTTTTTAGTTGACATTTTCCCAGATTATAATAAGAAATAAACTACAGTAGTAACAGTTCTAGTCATAATAAGGAGTCGGTGGTCAAATTTTCTGCCACATAGTTCCATTGGTGTGGACAGTACACATGACACATACATTCAGATATCCACAGCTAGCCAGGCAGGCAGAATCACTTAAAAACTGGAGAAACCTATGTTGTCATGGCTGCAATAGTGATAAGACTGAAACATAAAGAGAAAAATTACAACAGATATAATACCTTCATGTTGGCCACACAGCAGAAGAGATGCGAATCCCTGTCATTGTACATGTGCGTGCCTCCTCAACGCTAGAATACTGTGTGAAGATCTCTGCAAGCAGGGAACGGAGAGAGAGAGAGAAAGGGGAAGTGATGAAGGGAAGAGTTGGAATGAAGATGAACAGCAGCAGCACCTACAACAACAACCTGTTGCTTTTGCCAACAGACCAGGTTGGATGGAACAGCTCTCTCTCTCTCTCTCTCTCTCCCAGGAAGCAGCAAGAAGGCCATGCTGATGCCAGGACCAACACTCAGGCAGCAGCAAGATGGCCATGATGATGATGATGATGATGATGATGCCGCGGCCAATGGATCTGCTACTTGGAAATCAAGTGATTTCGCAGAATCCCTTGACATTTCAATAATTTCAGGAAATCACAGTCAGTGCTGTAATGGTCAACAAGCTTATCGAAAGAAGCAAACAAAAATAACTAGCATTCCAAGGGAAATTATGAATTACCACCAACCCATATACGCTGCTTTTGACCACATAAACTAAGCAGTAGTGCTGGTAATATCAAGTTACTTTGATGAAAATGCTACCAGTATGGTTTGAACTATAACATCAGCATTTAATAAAAAGGAAAAAAATGGGTCTGGTTAGTCACTCAATAGAGACAGTTACATGACTAATGTCTTAAAGCAGCATGCCATACGGGTGATCAATCAAAAAATTGGAAAAGGGCCTGAGCAATGAATAAGTTATTTCTCTCACATTTTGTTGGGTAGTGATCACTAAAAAGAGTCTGAATTTTCAAAAGACAAGCATGAATGCTGCCTGCCACAAAATAAGGGATCAATTTAGAATTAACTTACATTGCAAAATTGAACCCTCCACATAAAATCTATTCGGGGAGGGGGATTTTTTTTCATTTTTCAAGTTTTCCTTACTCCTTGAGTGGAGAGTGCACGCAAAATTTCAAGTTTCTAAGCAACATTTTTTTTAATTAGTCTGTTATGAGAAGTAGCAATTAATAGTTGGATTCAAACCTATAGAAAGATCAAACAATCTTCTACACCATAATTCTCGTCACATTTACATCCCTTACACTCCAACAGATCAATTTAGGTAAGGGCAGAATAAAAAGTTAGGTAGTTTATCAAGTGAGTAGGAAGATTTTTGCACATGAAACTAATCCATGTTTGAATGAAATTTAGATAAAACCACTGACCAGCTGCGAAGATTGGATTGGATAAGGGAAAGAATGAGAAGAAACAAGTTTAGGGTGAGAGAAGAGGAGAGACATGAGATAATGGATAATCTTAGTATTGTCTGTAATTTGGACAAAACTCGTAAACATTTAAAGAGTTCTCCAGATAACTGAACTCATTTTTCATGATATTGAATCACCATTGCCATGACTACCTGACCAACCAAACAACAAAAACCTGAAAGCTAGGTATTCACTTATCTATCAGTTGACATGTCCGTTTCAATGTTTGTGGTCACATATTTTAGAATAGAGCCTTGAAAATGTACATGTCTAGTCCAGTAGCCATCTTCTCAAGACATGTTATTCACTTTTTTGAAATTCATATTTTTTCTCTTAATTTTAGAGGTAATCGAGCTGCTAGAACTTTGAGAGCCAGAAATTTTGTTTGTTTAGACACTTTTTACTATCAATAGCAAACCAGTGTGGACAAATAACTACAACATGTTGGAAATAATTGTGCATGGATCCGCTCAAAAATTTAATCATCTCCTACATGTCTCATTGTCCATGCTTCCATGAAATATCATCAAAATTCATTGAGAACTTTTGGAGATATTGTCGGGAATGGCATGAAATTTTGGCAATATTCTGTAGTGTGGAAATATAATTACGATGCCGGGGGGGGGGTTTAATCCTGTATGGATCCACTCCAAAATTTAATCATTTCTTTCATAGCGTTCCATACAATATCATTCAAATTCATTTTTTGTAGACATTGTAGTGATAGACATTGAATTTGGTAATGGACACATAAATATAACTTGAAGATGAAAACTGCATGGATTTGCCCTCGCTTGACTATTGTTCACACTTCAGCAAATCTGATTGAAATTTGTTGGGAACATCAGGAGATATCATGGGGACTGTCATGAAACTTAGCAGTTTTATGTGGTGTAGACATATAACTATGAGGAATGAGAGGTAATTGTGCATAGATATACCCCCAGGATTTAATCACTTCTTCCATAGCCTATTTTTCACCCCTCAACAAAATTTGGACAGTCATGATTGTATAGATAAATGCATGGAAAACAGTGGATGAATATCAATCAAAGAAATATCCCTGGACCCACCGTAAAATGAACATGTTTATTCCGCCACTAGTGTGACATAACATTTAGGCGTCGGTGAAAAAACTTGGTTGGAAGTGGGCTTTGTCTTTAGGTAATGGTGGCAATATTTTTGTTGTTCTTCCAATGTTACAGAATTTGTTGTTTAACAAAGTAAGAGATTAACCCACAATACAAGCACTGCTGCTTACCAAAACAAAAGTAGATTTCCTGTTTGCAACTTTTTTTTACTCGGCACTACCAGAAAATAAGATTGGGGAAGTACACCTGAAGGAGGCCATAGAATGGATGAAACATTGTAGGAACGACAGATATAACAAAAAAGAGTTCAATTGTCTAAAAAAACTCTTTGAATGAAGATGAAATAATATTCTTATGACAAAGCTGATCCCCAGGAGTGCTCTTGGGATAAAACCTTATGGCAAATTGTTTAGCCTAAATAAACCAATTCTAAATCTAACCACTGACAACTTCATGAGAAACAATCAACCAAAACTGTCGACATACATTTCTTTAGTTTTCAAATTAGTCTGGCTGGCTGGCTGGCTGGCTGGCCATCTATGTATCTATTACACATACAGGAGCTAGAGGACTGAAAATTTAAACATTCACTCATCATTTCTGGGGGAAAAAAAAAAAAAAAAAAAAAAACACACATTTCTTTGTTCTTTTTACCCCCTTTCCCAGAAAAGTTTTTTTTTGCAGGAGGGGGATCAATTAGTAATGTAATTTTATGCAAAATTGCTCCCTTAGTTTCTGTCCTGCAGCATTTATGCTGGTTTTTATGTGTGATCAGACTTTTTTTCAATAATTACTATCCATTAAAGGCGAGGGAAGTAACTTAATTGATCACCTCCAATATGGCATGCTGCCAAATAAGGTTGGCCATATGACATTTTCGATCAGAAAACTAACCAGACCTAATTCCTTTTATTGGTTATGCACAAACAGGTGTACAAAAGTGAATAATCATATCTAACTACGACTGAAGTCTTGATCTGAACATGCATAGCGATTCCTCGACAACTGGCCATAGTATGAGTTTGATGCTTTTTGTATGAACGATTCTAAAGATTCTAATAAAATGAAGAAAACATCTAAAATTATCTATATTTAGATATGAAACATCTAAAATGGCAACACCAAAGAGAAGTAACTGGAATACTATGGAGCAGTAATTACATTTTACAAGACTATTATGCCAGGCTGCTCCACACAGCATTAAGTACTGCCCTTTCCAAACTGTCACCTTTGGAATAGGCACTGTTCTTGTACAATTAAATGCAATTTGTTTCATAGATTTGACCAGAATAAATTAATCATTAACAAACACAGCACTCATCTATTAATGAGTTGCATTATGTGAGGCTTCAATTCTTATAACAGGCGTCCTCCAATATAAAGCGATTGATAAGTGGACCCCAATATTTTTACCAACACGTATTACCACCCACTCATTCAGAAAACCTTAAATAAAAACAGCACCATATTAAAAGATTTACCTGATATGACTAGAATATTAAATTTCTTCAATTTACAACCAGCATATAATTACGTGGTGTTTTTACATGCAATTTCTCCGGTTTCATGATGATAACAACAGATTTAGTCACTGGTGAAATTGCAATTGACTTTATATTATCTATGGTTCAGTTATGATATGTTGGTCTCTCTTGGACCCCAACACACACTTCATAAAAGGAGACTATCGTATTCAATTCTCAGTTTTATTAAACAATCCATACATAAAAATACCACTGACTTAAAATCTGACTGTGTATGTTTGTCACTTCAAAGAATCATACATATAAGTTTTACTCTCTTCCACTCTGATGAAAGAGAGGAAAAGAGTAAGACTTATGTGACTAAATGTGTGCAGCAGCTAAAGTGTGACCGACTGCTGTAGCTCTGATTTTTGGTAGTTTTAAGATCCTCCGTTGGCAGAATTGCAAAAACAAACACAAGCCATTTCTAACTTTTTGATTTAATAAATATCAAATATCAAATTCCTGAAATTAAATATTAAATTAATAAAAGGTTTTGTAATTGTAACCCAGTGTAGGCTATCAATCCATCTGTAATTATATTTTGGCGATTGTTTCACCAATTCAAGAAGGAAAAAAAAAAATTCATTGCTCCGATTGGCTTTCGTTCAATTCTTAATTTTTTTTCCATTTTAGGCACCAACAGAATTAAAACATCGTTTGAGAGAGTCACATTAAAATTTGATACTTCACTTTTGGAAATGATATTTTTAAAATCAAGCCCCCTAAAAGAACATTTTAAAATGATGTTTAGAAATAAAAATATTCTAAAATATTAATCTATCCAGAGACAAAAAATTCTATAATTCTTGACGAGTACTAAGCTAGTGTTTATTTATAAGATATATGCAACCAAAACAAAAAGCAAGTTGGTAAGTGGATCTCGAGTAAAAAAAATTATTGTGAATGGCTGACAACGAACGTTATGGATAGCTATTTTCTTTCCTGTTATTTTTTACCCACATTTCAGGTTGGCAACAAATGCATTTATTGCCAACAAAATATTTCTTTAACTACTTTTAGCTGACTAAATACGAAACTTGTATAATCTAAATTCTCATAGACTGACCAAATAAGAAATTACAACACTTTTTTTTGTTTTTATGTACAGTGTATTTCAACAGATGAAACAACACTTGAAGAATCCAAAAAAAAAGTTGTCCTACACGGCAGACACAAAAACAGTTATTAAAAAGTGAGCTGAAATCATGAAATTTAGACAGAAATTGGGCTCTCATCTCATCTGAAAGTCACCCTATCCGCCAAAATATATCGTACACTAATATTTAAATCTAATCAATTTATATTCATTTTTTCATAATAATATAAGATTGTTGTGCAAGATCCACATGGTCTTAGCAAAATATTTTTCAACCCTGGGTGTTAATTACCTAGTTATGTATAAATCACCCTTCATATATATATATGGCACCTGATACAGAGTAAGGGATAGCAAGATTTCAATCCTCACTGGGTGCCTCATAGTTGTGGTGCTGTACCAGACCAAGCTAAGCTTTGTAAACATTATATACTAGTTGAAGTACCCATCTATGCTGGTTAAATATTCAAAGCTTTCAGACTCGTAAATAAAAAATATTCCCTTCACTTTTGATCTCTTAAGGGGAAAAAGATTCCCATCTCTTGATCCTCTTGAGGGGAGAAAAGTTTTCAGTCAGTTTGATCCCTGAAAGAATTATATATAAACATATAAAACACGTACAGTATGTACATTGAATGGGAAGTAAGGGTCCAGTCCAACATTATAGTTACATTTCGAATAGAACCCACCCCCACCACCTATAAATGCTTCTCTTTTCAATTTTTTCTCAAAACTCTTTACCTTGAAACCTTCTCTTTGGTCCATTGAGTGTGCATGCTAAATTTGGCAAAGCTGTGCCAATGTTTAGATGGTTTCTATAACATCTGAAACAGTATGACACCTCTCACCTCTGTATACAAAAGATACAGGTGAGAAACTAAGGGTTTAAGGATATATATAAATCATCTACGTCAACATCAAATAAACAAACTAATGTTTGTGCAAATAAATGGATGGAATATGAAACCAGACGAGAACACCTTGACTAGGCAGTTTTCACACCCTTGAGTAAGTACCATATTTACTTGTGTACAACATGATCGCTAATATAATGCAACCCACACTTTTTTGCTAAAAATCAGTAATCCATACTCATAATAATTATGTATTAAGAAATGCATATATGTGATCCGACAGAATGATTGTAATTTATGTTATATTATATAGAAACTCATTTGAAATGATCTCCCGTCGTTTTATACTTTACATATTACTCATCCTACTGAATCACATATCTATTTCTTAATACATAACTGTCACGTTTAAAAAAGTGAATAGACCAAGAATAAACAAGATGAGAATTTGGGCTGAAAGCAGTTATTTGAGTCTTTGCTTCACTGGCAGCCGTTCAGCTCAATGGTAAGAGCATCGCTAGATTGAATCAGCTAACCTGTCGGTGACAGGTTCAATTCCTGAGGCAGCCCCATTTTTTTTAATTGTTCATTCTATTTATGTTGTCTAAATTGAGTGAAATAATAACCGTGTAATGACAGGAGATGATTTCAGACTAGTTTCTATATAACGCAATTTATAAACATATAATGATTAGCAATGTGCAGATGTCTTCTGTCACACTAAGGAATGCAACTGACATAGTAAAACAAAATTTCACTCATGTCTGACGTAATGAATCTGATCATAATAGTAAAAACATTAAAATTAAAACAAAAAAACATTCATCGTCAAGAAAACACTGTTCTCCAAGATCACACCAACGCAAATCTATTGTCCACGTTTATATGTCATGAATACTATATATATATAATATAAAATACAAATGCCGTCATTTTTTAAGGCATGGGTAAACTAATATATTATAATAGGCAATTTTTTTTTTTACATTGTACTATAATGCTATTCCACAATTTTGACCCTGATTTTTTCATACTCTATTTCTCACAATATCCACAAATAAATATAACAATTAGTCAATTGAAACTATGACAGTCCAAACAACTTCATACATTTGGCAAAGAGAATGAAGGAATCTGGAACATTTTAGAGTTGTGTATGAACTTTGGAAGTTGTCACCAAATTATTATTTCATCATTGATGATAGCAATTGCTTCAATACTGCAAAAGGCAATAAGATTGTTCTTATCACATACTGTATAGATACAGTGTGTGTTTATAAGGGTATACTCTCAATTGGGTTTCAACCAATGTAGGTGTGAGTTAGAAGTAAAGAGTGAGAAAAAGATGGCAATAATATGAGGGAGAGCAGGAAAGAAAAAGACAGTGTGTGTGTCAGCTCCTACGTATTTTGTGGCAGGTTCAAGTTTCAAAGGGTATAAAGTTAGGCAATTACATTTCGAGACATATCGATTTCATTGAGAACTTGTGGAGATATTGTGTAGAGCAGAGTTTTCCAAACTTGGACAACTGCCTCCTTATCAGCACCCTAACTGTAGATTCAGTCAAGAACGATAGTGTCAATTAGATTGAAATATTTTTTCCAATTCAAGCATTTATTTAATAATCACTGATTATCATAAAAATAATTAACACAAAGGATGGGTCCGACGTGAATTTTAATCCTTCACCAACTCCTTCTCTTCCAATGCCCACTACCAAAAATATTGTTGGATACCTCAGCCGAAAGACAGCCAAAGAAAAAAAAATCAATAAAACTAATTCCAGTTCAACATCCACGCATATATGATAAGGATTGCTCTATTTCTTCAATCGTGTCCTAAATATTTCTTCAGACTAACTAGAGAAGAAGAAATCTATTTACGATGTGAAGCGTGTGTACCAACCAAGTACATTAGCCAACAAGTGCACGTGTCTCTACTCAAGTTATCTCCCTTAGTGATAATACCCAACTCTATGACAGTTATCTCCAATGTAAACTTTGTTCATTTAAATCAAGATGTTTTAGGTTGTATCTAGACGGCAGAAATTGCCATTTCAATGATTTTTAATATTTTTGATTCATTTCATACTAGTGATATTTTCTTTTTAAAATAAGTATTATTTTCATAAAGTAAATGTTGACAATTATAGTCATTTAATTTACTGATAATATGTAATATATTTCAAAGATTTTAGACATATATCTGGAGGATCTAGATGTTTCAAAGTGTTTCTTAGATGTAAAAATAAAAATGATTTGGCGTCACTGCCCTATGATCAGAGGAGGAGGCCCCTTATTAGGGAATAGTAATCGAATCTTCTGCTATATTATATATAATATGAGATTATATTTTTGTTCAGAGTCACATTATTCCAATGTGGGTATTTTTATTTAGGCCAACAGGGAGTTATGACCGTCGTTATTCAATCATTTGAGTGGAACTGATTTCGAAACTTCACCGTCTTTAAATTTTCATTCACGCCGACACACCCGATGTTAAAAATGGCGCATTATAAAAAGAAATAAGGGAATTTATGAAAAAATAAAATAAAATTTCAGTGTTAATACAGAGACGATGAAGTGTCAGAATCAGATCCATTCAAAGAATCCAAAAACAACGGTTAAAAACTCCATGTTTGCATTTACTTATTGATAATGAAGTTATTCACGATACATCAATAAATCCAATTCAGATTTAGCAACATTCGTTTTTTCTTCAACTCGAAAATGCTACTCGAGAAAAAAATATTCATTTTAAAATTTTCGAAATATAAAGCAAATATGGAGATGATTGCCGTAATTATTGAATCAATCGGTTGTTAATAGATAATCTCATATTTCATGTTGTCATGGCTCACATATATCATTATTTCATTAAAATTCTTCCAGGCACAAAGAAATTATTTTTCAAGAAAAAAAAAAAACAAAAAAAACAAGAAAAATAGAGATCTGTATTAATTATTTTGCGTGAAGAAAAATCCGTCTCATTTTTTTTTTAATATTTGGTATTACAAAAATTAACTGCAAAAGACGGTGAATGGTGAAAATAAGTTCCAATCAATTGATTCAAATAATTAACCATCATCACCTAATATAATCAGATTTTTATTAACAAAAACTTTGAAAACAGGTAATGAATCGATGAAGAAAGAAGTTAGCAGTTTTCGATATGATCACCTGATCAGACCCAACCGAAATATTTTGTGACGAAACGACAATATTTAATTAATCAACCTGATGCAGTTTTCATTCTTGTCAAATGGTTATGTGGTTTTCTTTTCTACCGAAAACAAAAAGGTTAGGTTATCTATGCCAAAATTGTGTCATTCTTCTGTTTTGTGTTCTCTTAACTTTTAACCATCGTCGAAATCGACTACGGGTGCACAAAAAGTGAACAGAGTAGATTGGCACTGATGATATTTAGTATCACGGTTACAGCAAACAGTATGTCTAATTGACATTGTTTTACTTTCGTTAATTCTCTCATCTCTTTCTATTTGTGTGCAGTTTTTCCAGATTAAGTGAGCAAAGGTACGAACCTTAACAATTAGGACCACTTCCCCTACATTCTACCGAGAGGGCTTTTAAAGTCAGTTGCTTGCTGAATTTTTGCCTTTTTGTGCATCCATACTCAATCCTGACAACGGCGAAAAGAAAGTTATGAGGACACAAAACGAAAAAATGTCCTATTTCCCACAACTAAAAATAGAGACAAAAATTAAATAGAACAGATTACAACCTATCTATTCTATGTTAATAGTACCTGTACTTTTAATTCCAGAAGTTTCTGGCAAACCCACGGTTGAAGTTGTCATAAAACTGAAATGACACACACACAAGAAGAGATTCAACATTTGGGAAAAAAAAAATTCAACTCAGTAGTAGCATTATTATTGACGTGACCAAAATGTAAAAAGATTTTGAGGAGCTGAAGCGGCAAAAGTACTTTTCTCTCAGTAATCTTTGGTTTGACGCACATTAAACCTATGGCGGTGTTAAATAAGGGCTCTTTGTGATTTCTTCTATTAAATGTAAAATTGAACAACATATTCAATAGAAATAAAGACAATGATGAAATTAAACATATTTCTTCATTAGATATTGCACCATGAACTTGTCGAGGTACCATGGTAACAACAGTGCATATGACGTAGCATCACACTGACGAGTTCATATGGTGCACTATCTGTAGAAGAAATGCCTTTAATTTCATTATTGCAATCATTTCGGATGAATATACTGTTTAATTACACATATTAATATATATACATTTTCAGTCTATATGTGACTGGTTATTATGGTTAAACACTGCCATAGATTCATGTGCCTCAAAGCAAAGATTACTTTTTTCTTTCATAAACGATCGCCGTTGTAATGTTACTCAGGAATGTATCGCTTTACCTCAATTTTTTAAATCGAAAAAAAAAAAAAAAAAGATTTCAAACATTTTTCCTCGTTTAGCGACAATGAAATAACAGTTTTTTTTTTAATTTTAAGGGAAGTCAAAAAAGAAAAAAACTTACAAAATGTGTTGCATAAGGCTTGGATTCAGCTGAGGGGGGGGGGGGGAGAACAAAATCAATCACCTGTGCTGTGTTACTACTGCTTGAGTTATGTTAGATTTTACAAATATAAACCTATTCTTTTTCAAATACATGATCTTTATTTTCATGAACGTAATAAAGTGATTACAAGACGTATTTATTTCAATCCTGAATAATCGACATTTTTTTTAAACTGGAAGAAAAACGGCCAAAAAGAAAAGTGGGAAATAATTTTGTTGTCGTGGTTTTGAGGTAATTTTCCAGGTAAGCGTCATCATCATTAGCTGTGTATGCTTTATGCAATTATATTGATTATTCACACCTGCTGCGATTATGTCATTAGTCGTGCCCTTTCGAACCTTACTAATTGCTGGTGGTAACTTTTTAAAATCGTAACTCATTAAGAGTCTCGCTGTTACTCTTAGAAAGCTGATGATATTTCAACAATAAATAAAATATTTTACGAAACAAAATTTTATCGTAATCTCAAGACTTGAATGATCCTGGGATTAAAAAAAGAAAGAAATCGTATTTGAGGAAACTGACTCAGACTCAGTTATTTTAAACAGTAGGTTTGACGTAGGGAAGGTGGTGCAACTTAGGAAAGCTGGTCCCGATTGGAATTCGGCTGATATGCGATCTGTCGGAAATTTATGAAGCAAGACAAATACAATTTAATTTATTCAAAACAATAACAATTAAACAATCCTACATTGTGATCAAAAACATTTTAAGCACGAAATTAATCGATTTCGGATGCACAAAAAGAGAAATATTTTAATGTCTGTAAAAGCAACAGACAAAGCCTTTCTCGCATTAAGTGGGTGGTCACGGTCGTAAATTTAGTTTCGCTCACTCGGTTTTAAAAACGGCGCATTCATTTCTTTCGTTAATTTTCTCATTACATTTCATTAGAGCACCCCTTTTTGAGATTGATAGTGCGAAACTTTACAATAGGGACCACTTTCCCAACATCGTTCTAAATAAATACCGGTCTGTATGTAGATGGGGAAAAAAGGATCTCTACACTAAGGTTCTTCTCGTTGTGAGTTTATTAGTCAAGTAATGTCAGTAATCTGATATTAGTCACTAGTTCAGCAATGAGTTAACAAAGAAAAAAGCTGTTGATATTGGAAGAGACAAAAAAGTTCACCAGACAATCATAAATAATTCATTAATTTCCAACCTGGATTTCTTTGGGTTTTTTTCTCTTTTTGTTGAAACAGTAAATACCGCGGCGCTTGAATTAAAGACAACATTGAAGTGGACAATATTAACGATGAAATTAAAGTTGAATAAAGTAATGAACAAAGATAAGATTATTTTTTCAAATTTTTAGAAGTACGGGTTGGTGATTTCTGTTTTTGAATTGAGTATATTAGATTAAGTCTGAGAATTTAGGAAAGGTAATTATCAAGTGTTGCTTGCATTGTTGCCGATCTAGATGTTTTTGCATACATCTAGATGTAAAAAAGATACTGTTATGATTTGTTTTCAATAAAATAAGTAATATTTTTAACAAATTAAGTAATATTTCAATGAAATAAAACAGGATTAAATTCACGTTCAGTTCAAATCTATAATACGTAATATATTTCCTAGATTATAGATATCTGAAAAATCTAGATGTTTCTGTATTTTTTCGACTCAATTTTAGATATAAATCTGAAAATAAATTTGGAAAGACGGCTAAGTCGTCGTTGTCTCATTGACATTTCGATGTTCGTGCACCTTTGGTGACAGCCTGCAGGTAAAAAACCCTGGCAGCTACGTCACAAGTGTCATTAATAATAATTAGGTTCACGGACAAATCATTCGTAATTAAACAGTAAATAAATAATCAATGAAGAGATTGTGAACGAAGTATTTGCCAAAAAGAAAGATTAAACAAACATTTGTTCCGAAATAATTTACACCTTGTGTTTTTTTTCCACTTTTTTTTTTCACCTGAGCTCAGGTAACCACGCCCTATGTGTAATGAGGTTACATACATTTGCACGTGTTCTACGGTGTTAACTTTGGTTTTATGTTAATTAATCATAATAATTGAAAACAATTTTTTTTTTTAACTGCAAAAAGTTAATTGCTTTATAGTTTCGTTCCAATTTAACAGGTAAAGAAAAGTAGTTAAGTCTTCATTTTCATTTTTTTTTTGCTATATTAGGTGTTTAAGAATTGAGTAGAAGAGCAAAAATTATTTCATTATTCTTTTAATCACTTTTACTACCAGATATGATGATGTAATGAAATTTTCGTCTGCTCTAAACGAAGATTCGTTATTGATATTAAGCTTCATTGTTTGATTAATCTAATATTTCAAAAAAGAAAAGTTTTGACAATGCTTGTTTCGTACAGAAGGTGAATGCTTTGTCACACTGGGTAGGGGAACGGATGCCTTACCCCCGCCGCCAGGTGTGACAACTACGGGGTTTTAAAAGGGTCTCTAAAGCATTCTTATCTTGATAGTTTTAAAAATGTGCATCAGAAAAGAAAAACAAAAAAAGAATTAAATGTGGAAAAAAGATTTCAGTAAGCTTAATCGAAAAAAAGGGTTTCTTTTACTTCAAAAACGAAATAAAAATGATAATTCATTGTAGTAATTGCATAATAATTATTACTCAATTAAGGGGTTTCGTTTCATTATTAATTTGACCACTATTTACCTTAATTTTCTCGTAGCTTTTTATCACAACTGGAAGAATTCAGACGAAAGTAAATTGTTGTCAATTCCTTACAATACCCTGGATACCCATTATTACTCAATCTAAAAATAAGTGTTGCATGATTGGGTTCGTTGAGACATTAATAAATAACTGTACATAAGCTTACTTCAAAGGTTGCTTTTTATGATGAATTACAACCTTCCTTTTACATATATTCAAAATAATTTCCGCTCATGTTATTTAAAAAAAAGAGTTTTACCTTCTCTTCTTAAATGATTATTTTTAACCTTCAACCTCGAAAACATAACTTCAAACAATGTGAATTCATTAAATCAAAATAAAACTATTCATAAAATTGAGAGGGAAACCTGATGAATGCTGAAAAACTCCTTTAAAAGTTTTATTCACCTTTAAAAATAATTCAACTTTAGAAAAAAAAATACCATAGCATAAAGAGGCCCTTACTTTTTGTGGCTAAAAATCCGTAATACATTTATAAGTCATTTTTATATTATTCGTGTATGTAAACCCACATTACATTTGTAACCCCGATTTCTTTTTGAATGAATTCTCTCACATTTTATACGGGTGGAAAATAGGGTAAGTCTCTCGCATTATACACGAGTAAATAAAGTACCAAGTTAATTGAAATCGTGCTGTCAAAAGTTCTTTAAAAGAACATTTAAACAGTGACAGGTAAAACAAATCGTGGACTAACCACGAAAGAAATGTAGGGAAACCTGATGAATGCAAAAAACACCTTTATACCGTTTTCATTTAAATACAAGTAAAAAAAAAAATACGGTAAATTTCTCGCATTATACACAAGTAAATAGATATTCAATTTTTAAGAAATGCTGTCAAAAGTTACTTAAGAGAATCTTTAAAACCATGTGAAATAGATATAAAGCAAATCATGAACCTGGCCATAAAGTAAGCGTAGAAAACCTGATGAGTCCTCAATGATATACACCTTTCATAATATGTACTTTTTTTTTCTTTTAAAACACGGTAAATTTCTCGCATCATATATTATATGAGAAAATAATAATACAGTACAACTTAATTGAAAATGCTGTCAAAAGTTCTCAAAAAGAACATTTAAAACAATATGAAATAAACCAAATCATGAACTATGATGAAAGCTGAAACACCTTTATACCTTTTTTTTTCTTTTAAATATGAATAAAAATACGGTAAATCTCTCGCATTATACGCGAGTAAATAAGTATTTATTTTTTTAGAAACGTTGTCAAAAGTTATTTGAAATATTTAAAACAATGTGAAATGAACCAACAGTAGAATAAACGGAGAAAACCTGATGAATACTGAATGATATACCTTTGGATATATAGTTATACACCTTTAAAAATATGTGTCCCTCCTTTTCAAAAAGAAAAAAGGGAGATGAACGTGGACGACACGACACACAAAACAGAGTCTGAATAAAACGAAACTAAAAGAAAATTAACAAAATGTCTCACACTTCCAAAGCACGAACAACAATCCTCATACATCCTTACCTTATTTTACACCTGTGTAATTTTAAATATCCTCGGCAGGATCCGTCAAAATAAGGGGGTAAAACAAACGATCCTTTCTGTCTCCCTGGGTGAGATTTTTAGTGTTAGCAGTAGAATAGTACAGCCGCCATGTTTGTTGACGGAAATGGATGGCCCTCGACGATACGTGACAACGTTTGTTTGTTTAGCGACTCTGGTTATCTACGAAGGACCAGAAGAGAAACAAATGTCGTAGTCACAGCAGTGTCGCCAATTTGAATCAAATAATTTATTTATCTAATAATAATGCTTCTATGGACATTTCCATACACGATTCACATTGAAAATACGTATTCAACATCTGAATACCCATTAATCCAGCGATAAAAATATATGAAATTTAATAAAAGAAAAACTACATGCTTATCAGCCCAGAGATGAAATTAATCCGGACTTTGAAATTGATTCGAGTCAAAAGCGCAAATTTTCATATTACACCGTAATCAAAATTTGATTTAATTTAATCAAAAAAGGATGTTTTTGATAACATTTCTTTAAAATATTCTTTCAAGTAATTAAAATGGGTCTGAGGTCAACATTTTACCCTGGTTTTGATTTAATTAAATTAAATTTTGATTACGGTGTAACATGAAAATATGCGCTTTTGACTTGAATCATTTTTGGGGGTCCGGACTCAACATTCTGTCTGCCAATCTAGATGTTTTTCATCTAGATCTAGATGCTTTTAGTTGAATCTAGATGTAAGAAATCGCTATTCGGGTGATTTTCAATAAAATACGTGATATTTTTATTTAATTTCTAGTATCAAAATAAGTAATATTTTACTGAAGAAAATGTTTAGGATTCAAAGTCACATTTAATAATATATATATATATATATATATATATATATATATATATATATATATATATATATATATATATATATATATATATATATATATATATATATATATATATATATATAATTGCATCATCGACAGACAGCTATTTCGTTGTATTACAACTCTTCAGTGTGACTATAGACTCGATATCCCTTCCAGAACCGCTAGATGGGATCGAAACCTTCGCTCCGGACCCAGAGGCAGAGTCAGATGCTCTATCGCTGCTCTACGCAGAACTGGACGGTCAGGAGAATCTAGATGTTTTTAGATATTATGGGACTAAAATTTAGATGTAAAATATGAATAAAGTTGGCAACACTGCCGTAATGTCACAGTTGCTGCTTGATTGATTACCTCGATCGATGAAGTTGGAGAGATACACGTATTGGGTCATGTCTTTTTCACTGTCTTTCAATCTGTCTCTCCACACGATATCTCCGAAAGTTCTAACTCAATAGATTCCAATTAAAATTTGCGGGGGGATGGACAATGAGGTAAGGGAAGAAGTGATTGAATTTGTGAGTGGATTCACGCACAATTACCTCCCCTGCGTCGTTGTTATATGTCCTCACCACATCATACCGCCATACCGATGTATTTCTCAGGAATTTTGTGCAAGGGTTGACAAAAGACTTCTAAAGAAATGATTACATCTTGGGGGTGGATCCATGTAAAATTACTTCCCCTACGTGGTCCATGCAGTATGATATCGCCTAAAGTTTATGTATGTCCAACCACTCAATGAATTTCTATGAAATTTCGTGCACCGGCTGGCAATGGGCTACGGAGGACGTAATTGAATTTTGGGGCAAATTCAAGGCTTAATCACTTCACCAGAAAACGGGGTTGGCAGAGGTATGCGTTCTCTGAATGCTTTCTAGTTTCATTTTAGTGCATTCGTAGTCAAGTTGCGAGGGCACAAATAGGAGAAAAAAGGGGGAATTTTCACCTCCGCCAACGAAGTTTGGGAGGTATGAATCCTGTATCTTTCTCTCTGTCTATCTATCGACATGACATCTCCAAAGGTTCTCAATTAATTTCAATGAGAATTTGTTGAAATGTAGGTCAAAGAATTAATCACATTCTGGGGTGGATCCAGGAATGATTTCTCGATTTAATTAGTGGGTACGCTGTTGGCAGAGGTATGTGCTCTCTGGATACTCGCTGGTTTTCTTTAATAATCACACTTTCTGGGCATTTTGTTTCCATTTACGTACTGTTTGGAGTTGAGAATGGCTTTTAGATTGGGAGACAGTTCTATGTTTGCATCCAGTGCAGGGAAGTCATATTCACTGAGAGAGATTGTGTCTTGGATATCGGTGTAAAACAACTGCCTCAAGTGCTTATCTATACTCTTGGTACTGTAATAGAGCCCCAGACTATTCCAATTGGACATGCTAGAGCGACCTTCGGTGAGTAAGAATTGGATAGTTCTTTACAGATCAGTTGCAAAAAATGTTACCACCATATTTCATAATGGCGGGTTTTTGTTGTGGTGCCATAGTCAGAAAAAAAACAATTTTCATCAAATTTGGAGATATTGTATATTGTAGGGAAACGAGTAAAGTTTACAAGAGAAAAATATGCCTTAGAGCAATTCATTTTAGCTATCCACAAACAAATGTCATAAACCTTTGTTTTAAAATGAAACACTTTTGTAGGCCGATAGCTATAACATGGGAGAATAGTTGATGGATCCGCTCCAATAATCACTTCTTCTGCAATGTGTTGCCAACCAATCAACTAAATGTCACTGAAATTAACTGAGGAATTTTGGAGATATCGTGTGGACAGAAAAACTCTGAAGCAAGTGACTGGTGCGGACAGTTAGCTTGGGCGAACTGAGGTAATTGTACATGAATCTTCTCCAAAATCTCAGGACGTCTATTGTAGCCCACTCACCCACAAAATGTCATTGAAATCCATCAAGAACCTTCGGAGATACCCTGCATACAGACTGAGAAAGTCGGAAGATATTTGGGGGGAGGTGGACAGATACTACAATGTTGGGGGGGGTAATTTTGCGTCGATCTACTGCCAAATTCAATCACTTCTTTCATAATCTTTTGTCCGACCTTCCACCAAATTTAATTGAAAACCTTTTGAAATATCTTGTGGACAGACATATGTTTGGGGGTTGCTGATAGTTAGCTGAGACGTAGAGAAAATAATCTTCCATGGATCCAATCCAAAATTTCCGGACTTCTTTCGTAACTTATTGTCTAGCCTTCCATCGAATTTCATTGAAATTCATTGTAGCTATCTGTCCACGCCACATTGTAACTATATAGTTGCTCTGTATACACAAAAGTTGAAATTGTATGGGAGGATGGGCAGTAGGCTACGGAAGAAGTCATGAAATCTTGTCGTGTTATGTTTATGGAAAGTTGGGAGATAGAAAGTCTTGGCATTTCAGGGCGTATCCATCAACTATTACATCCCTTATGTTACACCTATCTGATATAAATTCTATTGAACGTGGATCATGAAATAATGCAAGTGCCTCCTAAATTGTACAAGAGACACTGGTATATTTAGTGCTGACCCTCTCTTTGGTCACATTTGGTGAAAAAAGAAAATTTACAATAAATGTACGTACAAATCTATCTTTGTTATTGTATAATGACTGTTGAAATGCAGTAGACGAACTGAAATTTATAATGTTTTTGCCCCCACCATCGTAAGCTAGGGTCAAATAGACCCCTCCTCTCCTTTACGCATCTGACAAGAGATTTGCTTCATATTTGGTCGAATATTACACCAGCGAAGATAGCAGATCTTATAAATTCGATGACTCAAAGAGTATAAAACTTTAATCTTTTTTTCATGATAGATCCACCAATTTTGAATAATGAACTATTAACCGAACCCATGGAAATTCCATGGTTGTTGATAAAAAAGATAATATGAATACTCTCACATATATATTTCTGCGAGTAAAGTATGTAATTTTGTTGAAATAATTCATTGCCCTTGGAATATATCTAAATTGTTTCCCGATGGAGTGATTTTTAGATGTATAAAATGTCCTGCGAGACAAGGGTGACTTGTTCGATCAACAGATTGATCAATGTGTTCAGATTCTCCGTACTTTGGGGTTTTGTAGACATCATTCTTGTTCATCTCTCAACAGGTGGGGTCAGGTTTTGCGGTCACGGGATCGGGGTAGCAGAGTGGGAGCGGTCGAGCCGAGATCATTTATTTGGCAAGAGAGCAAGTCAGAATGAGTGGATCACAAAAGCAGGCGTCCATTGGAATAGTGGCGGGATTCATTTAGAGGGGCCTTAAAGTCTAATTTGTCGTCCATTATTAATCACTCTCCAAATAAAAAGTAGTTCAAGTGTCACTCTGTCTTTGCGTGGGTAAGGATACAAGACGAAAGGTTGAAGGAATTGGACACGTGATTGTCTGCAGAGTTCGACCACGTACCATTATAGCTCCTTTCAAATTTGCCTTGCAGTGCAGCTACATCTTTTGTTTCGGTCGAGATTCCTCGAGGATACCCTTCATGAAATAGGATTTAGTTGTTCTTCCAAAAGAGTATCGCGCTTTGCAAAGAATGCATCGGATTCGGTTGCTCAATACATGTCAGCGGGTGACCATGATTTGCTAGACATGACACTTCTTTTTGTCGGGGAAATGGTTGACCACAATATCCTTACTATTGATGTCAGGTGGGCCTTCCATAGAACTGGTGTCATGGTAGCACTCTCCCCAGTGAATGAAGGGTTGTGTGATTCCCAGGAGGAACGTTACTAACCTGGATTTTCCAGTGCAAAGTAAAATTCCAATAATTGAACATCGATTCGTGAGACGTGTGCGTCAAACTATCGTGTTCGAAAAACTCCCGGCATTGATTAACTGTGAGAGGACAATTGATTCACGTAGGGAATTTTCTCTGAGCTTTAATCAGGAAATCCCTTGAGTTGAAGAGATTGATACTTATCATCTATCAAAGATTAGAACATCCACGCCAATTGTGAACTTGCTTATGATTGACTTGTACCCTGGAGACATTTTGTCCACGCTGATTTTCGTCTATGATCTCGCTATCAAGTATATTGCTGCATCCATTATTTCGTTCGATCAGCCCCTGAATTGGAAAGCTGCAGAGATCATTATGGATGCATTACAGAGTAGTCTCCTGAAAAGCTGTGCCTTGATGGTTGGATGTTTTCACAAATCCGTGGACATACTTGGTGCAATAGGCATGTAGAGACCCTTATACTTTTAGCGAGATTTATACAAAACCCTTCTTTTAGTTAGGTATCTAAAACATCACTTCCTACGATGACTCCCTGTAAAAACCCTGAACACACGTGGCCAATGACTTTTTTCACACTGGCTTTTCACAAGTTACTTTATCTTTCTTTCCCTCTCTCTAAACTTGCAACCGGCGTAGTTTGTATTCCTTGACCCTGACTATGTATATATATTGCTTTGTCACTTATCTTCCTCGATTTGAGATTTCGCAAGAACTTTGTAGCTACTAAATGCTAATACTGCAACTACTATTTTTGGCGACCACACAAACGCTGCACTTACTATTTCGCCTCTTTTAGCCCCTTCTTGCACCTTAGCTGAATTAATCGCCTTTTTAATCTAGCTTGGTTAACTATACCACTCGTTATAACAGGCACGACTCATCAGGCTCCATTTGATAGAAAGACGAACTGACATTAGATCCCTTATGTCACGTGTCCCCTGAATTCCCATTCTATCCTATCTCTTTTTTACGCATAGGAATAACCGAAACCTTATAAGCCTCTTAACTTCTCTTCTTTTTACACGATCGATTCTATTACATGAATTTCATTTACATTCTTTGTCATAAATGTTATTAATTAAATGTATCTATCATTTGATCATCTACATACAGGTGTCTTTTTTACTCCGTTTAATACTTATACCGAAATTCGTACTCGGTGCGCATGTTTTTCATATATCTTCCTTCTTTCTTCAGCATTTCAACTGACGTTGGCGCGTGGTGCCAACCACCACACCGCGTAGAGGAAAAATCCTTTGTCTTCACCAATATCTCCTCGCCACATCTAACCAACAGTTATTTCCTACTCTCTCCTACACAATATAAGAACAATATTTCTTATCGGCGTATTGATGGAAGGCATGGGGCTTGGGAATATTATGCAAGTTATCGATGGTAAATATGCCGTCCAGCATACACTGACTGGGAAATCAATGCAGAGAGCATCCCGGAGACATCTGCTGGTGAATAGATGTCTCAATCACCTGGTTGTATCTGATCTGCTAGAGGATAACCCACAATTCGAGTCATAAGTGAAACAGGCAGGAGAAATGTATTCATCCTTTGTGATGGAAGAAACAACTTTAGAGAGCGCTGTAGTATCAGATACATTAGTCCAAATCAGAGAGAAGATTGACACAAAGAAGGTTGAACTTGGCACAAACCAATCAGCTTTTGATAACTTATCAGAGAATGTTGCAGACTGTCCGAGTGATTGTCAATGCGGATCGCACATGATCTTGGATGCTGCACTTGTACACAGTTTCGGATTGCCCACCAATATTCGCCGTAACCGCTGGGTCCTACAACTATCTGGAATCTGCATATATTTCATGCTGGGTCCGACATCTATCTGGAATCTGCATATATTTCATGCCCCAGAAATGTGATAACTCGAGACCAAAGTTTCCCAGTGATCAGTCGTAGCAACAAGTTCTGCTATTCGACTTTCTAATTGAAAAAATTGTTCACACGTTAATCGAAAACGTGCTAATCGGGACAATGTTAATCAAGTGTTTAATACATGGCTGTGTATCTCTCACCAGTATCAGTAAAAGCTCATTTTCAAGGCAGGTAGACAGGCCCTCCCCAATTGGAAGTATGACAAAGCACTATAGTCTTACCAACCGGACTAAGCATAAATAAATGAATAAATAAATGTTTAGATATTTTTTTATAAAAGATATTTTCTCTCTCACTCAATATATACGCAAAAAAAAATGTGTTAATTCTAGAAACAAACGTGAAGAATATTTAGTTATAGCAGTTACGGCCCTCCATAGATGACTAATAAAGGGGAACGTTTTGTGGCAATATAACACGTTTGTGTGAGCATCAGCGTTGCCAATTTAGATATTTTTCATCTAAATTTAGATGTTTTTGGTTTCATGCAGGTGTCAGAAATTCATAGTTAAATGATTTCTGATATAACAAGTTATATTTTTATTTAATCCACTGTAATAAAATCAGCAATATTTATTTTTTAAAAAAAAAAAGCAAATGGCATTTTAATAAAATAAATGTTCATGTTCAAAGTTACATTCAATTCATTGATATGTAATTAATTTCCTAGATTTTATATTAATAACTGGAGAATCTAGACGTTCCTAGATGTTTTTGTCTTAATTTTAGATGTAAATATGAAAATAGATTTGTCAACATTGTCGTCACGCTCTCCTCCAAGCTGCTGTTCAGGGTAGACATACATGTTCATACCTGACCGTGAGCATATTCTGATGACACTCTATCTAAATATGTTCACATCAATAAAGTACACATACAGTTTCTATACAAAAAAAATCGATTAGCTCCACCGGCATTAAAACCGGTCACAGAAAAGCATTCACCTGCTCCACCGTTATCCAGTTTAGTCTTTTCACGTTCATTTTTTTTTCTTCTAGAACTATTGTACCAAGCACCTGCCTACCTGTCGTCACTAAAGTTTCTAAAAATGGAAATTGACTTTTCCTTTGCAGATCCAAAAGTTCTCTAAATTTGAAAAAAATGTAATTAAGTTGTTTATTTTTGTCGACTCTCAAATTTAAAAAAAAATCTCTTGGTGACGTTAAATCCATATGACTGTCGCTAAACGGAGACGATATTTTCGAATGAAAGGCTGTTCTTTCCAGACTTTTTTTTGCGGAGCATGAAATATGAACATAGCTAAATCAAACACACGCGTTGGTGCTGTGCCTTTAATATGATCAGAACCAGCTTTAAGCCAATTGAACCAATTAATTAATTAATCCTTACTGGGTCCATGTCTGGGGGGGTCGCACTAAGGTATATTCCCTTCTTGTCAAATACTTACAGCTTCATATTGCAGATGAACAAGATGATTTATTTTATAGAGAACAGCAACATTATCAATTTTCTTCTGAATTCCCAAAGATCCATCTGCGCTTGTTTACACTACTTTTGGAGGGGGGGGTGTACTTGAATTAAATAATGTTAACCAATTGTTGAAGATCGTAAAAATTATATCCGTGAAATTTCCCGGCGCATTTATTGATTGCTTTCTATTGCACGATAGAAATATGAAGTTTATTTGTATTCCTAAGATTCTACAGACCTTGAATGTCAAGAAAGGGCCTTGCAAAAAATGTTTCCGATCAGGCCCCACGGCTTAGAATATGATTTAATCCAAAAAAATGCATACTTACTTCTCAATAGATGCAAAGTTTTCCATGACAGATTTTCTTCGCTCTGCATTGAATTTTTTTTAGTGGAAGATACATTTTTAGGCGTGGTATAACAGAAATATTTATAGATAAACGTCCAAATAACGGCAAAAAATCATGAATCAACTTTAAAAACAGCAATTTATCATTTTATCCAAGATTGTCGAGTTGGCTCTTTTGGGGCTAGATCTAGCTAATTTTTGGCGCATTTAGCTCTTATAAGTCCACTCTTAGCGCTTAGCTCCTATTTAGCTTCTTTTCAATTTATCTTATTTCAAAAAATGTATTCATTTATTGATTACAACTTTCATTTATTTATACCTTTGAATAGGTTTTAATGACAGCCGAATAGCGTCATGAAAGCACATGAAGACCACCAATCAATCTTGCCCAGCTAGGCAGACATTTTGGGACTATGCTGATATGAAAAATGATATTTGAATTTAAAGTATCCTATAACCCGCAATAAATTATTTTTCAAATTGATTGATTGGAGGAAATAGTCTCTTAACTGAGAGCATTCCATGGTTTGGTCACTCGAGTAGAGAAGGGATCCTTTCTCAGCCTAATGAATGACTGTTCCTGGAGTTATTGTCCTCGGGTTTGTTTTGTAGTAAACATGTGCTCGCCTGGACACAAAGAGCAGTGACAGTTTTGCCTAAGGTCTAGATGCTATTTTGAATTCGGTAGACCTCCAATACTCGTGAATATCAGGTAGGTAAAAATTGAGACTATATTAGTAATTATATGTCAATTGATTGCATGTAATTATATGTTAGTCACAATTGCGAATTGAAGAAATAAGTAAATAAGTGTCTTAAAAGACGAGAGAAACAGGACAAAATGCTAAATCTGGAATCTCATAATTAACGCAGTTTCGGTCAACGGCGAGGTTCGATTATATTAATAGCGATCACCCTTTTATGTATGGGGTAAAAATTTTGATCGATGCAATTTCAAAATTAAGTATACAGATATCTGCAAGTGTTTGACTAGGGGTCCCAAACGCTATCTGCCCCCCACCCCGACACTTTATTGTTTTGCTCCCCGCATAGGTTTAATATTGAATTGTGAATCGGTCGATGGGGTATGTCTTAATCACGATAGGTGATAAGTCAACTATAATACTCTCCATTTCGTTTCTGAGTGGGTTTTAATATTAAGATCCACCTAGATTCCTGACTGGGAGGTTAAAATAAAATTTATCAATTTGAAAAAAAAAAAGATTGGTTCATTGACTGCTGAAATATTTTTGTTTAATTCATTCCATTTTTACGGTTGTTATGTGGCTCAAGTCAAATGTATTCCTCAGTTGGAGATTGGGTGACTTGGGACAAGGAAAGATACAGCTGGCTTAAATTATTCAATATCGCCAAATCATACCGTTTACTCGTAGCACAAGCTTTGCGGTCCACGATGCGGGACCACTGCCTTAGACTCAGATACGGAAACCAGTTGAGTGACACGAGTCAATTATCTTATAGTCAGCGTTGAGAACAAATGTGTTGCGTACTGTATTACAAACCAATTGTTTCCTTTAAACGGATTACATACTTAGAATATCTGACCCCTTTAACCATGTCTAAGAATAAGAGTGATGCAATAATTGCAAACGAAGTAGTGTAGGGAAGGTTATAAAGGTGGCCTATTTTTTTTTTTAGATACGCGTGAACATCAAAACCCAATCTTATTACTTACATACTAATGTAACGTTTTTTTCGTTCACTGTATGTAGGTAATATGACAAGTACGGCTTGCATTCCAGTAATGATAGTACTTACACGAAGGCAACTATTTCCAATCTCAAAACATCAATTTGAAAGCTACTATATGCTGCATGAGCAAGTTAGTTCGTTTTAATCTTAGTGCGGCAACTATGACTTCAGTTTCCAGGGAAAAATTGGTTAAAATCGTTAACCTTAAATCGACAGTCATTCATATTATTTGAAGACAGTATAATACTATAGAAATAGGGCAGGTGCAGAATCAAAGGAAAGAAATTTCTATAGACCACACATGGACAGTCATATGCCCGCGGGCCAGATTTGGACCGCAACAACATTTTTTGTGGTTCACGGTCAATCTAGACCTTTATTTGAAATCTTATAATAACCTTTTTCAGAAAGTCAATTATATACTCAAATGTATGAAACTACTAAAATATAATGATAGCAATGTTTGTCTAGAAATACAATGTAATACGATCGATATTTTTGAAGTCATTGTGTGGCTTGGACAAAGATGAAAAATGTCTCATGTGGCCCGCTAGATCGAAAAGGTTGCCTGATAGTACGTAAGTGAGTACCCTTACGCTGGCCATGGCAGCAGCTGTCCCTACTCAGCCTCACATATCGCAAGTTTATCCTCGTTTCGGGATTTTTTCGAAGTTTTTGCGTGAATGTGATTTAGAGGCGACATAAACCGGAAGCAGCGTCACTCACTTCACCATATGTTATTTTGGCAGCACACCTTGTTGGAGATGATCAATTGAAAAATCGGAAAAAAGGGTGATCAATGAATCAGTTATTTCTCTCGCCTTTTGTTGGGCTGTGATCACTTAGAAGTCCGAATTTTTCGAAAAGTAGTCCCTCATCCCCTCTTGAAATCACTCATGAATCCTAAGAGTTCAGGGACATCCTTCCAGTTTAGAAATTAAACTTGACATAAGTAAAAGATTTAAACATCACGAAATAAAAAGCGAATTTCAATTAGCATCAATCATAGCCAAGCTCTTTCCTCTCTCTGTGAACGAAATGAACGAAATATAAAACGGACAATGTAACATTCACACCAAGCGAGAGATGATGGTTTGGAAACTTTGAACTGAGATAAGAAAAGATTCGGGATTTTGAGCAGGGGGTCCAATTCTTTTACCCCATATGTTTAATTAGAAAATGGATAGAAAATGGATGTCTTTCGTTTTTTAAGTTAACCATTGATTCATCATCGACAATCTTTCAGCGTCCGTTGTGGCTCATAGAACTTCCTCAGAATTCGCCAGACCTCTCTACCATGGGCATTGCGGAGCCATAGGTGACTATCGGGGCGTATAATAGTAGTAAAACCTTTTTTATGATATCTAATGATATTTTCTTGTTTTTAAAGGTTAAAGCTTGCTCTACCAAAAGTTTGCCATTCTAGAGTGAGTCTTCGCTTGATTTATTATTAATTATGAGAGATTTTTTTCGTTTTTTTTCATTTATATTTCTTACATATTAGAAAAACACATGTTTGATTGTGCTTTATCAGCACAGGGGGGATTCTGAAAAAAAAAAATTTTCAGCGTGCTGCTTTGTATTACAGGTGTGCTTTGGGCTATACATGCTCAAAAACGCAAAAAACAGTTTTCGTCAGTCGAAAGAACTCTTTTTTTAATTCATTTAAAAAAAACGAATTCAGTACTTTTTTCTCCTCTTCTTTTGTGTTTTGCAATGCATCTGCTAATTACGGTAATTTTTTAATTTTGTACCACTAAAAAATTTTCATTAATTCTCTTATTTCTTTATATCCATTCAACGTTCGTAACATCGAATGGGTGGGAATATTAGACTTTGCAATTCAAAACCTACCCTACTTTGTACCAAAAAGCTCTTACTGCCCAGACACTAGAATATTTTTGCGTTTTTGTGCATCTGTACCTCAGAACACACCTCTGACTCAAAGCACCATGAACCACTGGTCTGAACCCCTTCTACCTGAATCTGCACCTGTGTAGAGCGGAGATGACTAATGCTCAAGTAATAGCGTAACATTACGGGTAGCGTAGATTCTACAAACATAGAGTTATTTCAAGATTGTTGGTGGATGAAAAAAAATGATAACGGAAATTTAGCTAAATGATGTTTTAAAAAAAAAGGATTGAATTGAATCATCTACAGAAGTTGTAACTTTTATTTAAACATTAACTAGATTTGAGAATCGCTGGCGTTGCTGAACTCGTAGGACAAGCCTTTCATCATATCTGCCCTTGCAGGCCTAAAGCGCCTGGGAATTGAAAAATTGATGGATACACAGAGATGGTTCAAGGACGGTCTATTGTCGTCTGACCCCACAGGTCAGCTAAGATAAGAGCGGAAGTTAGCTTACCTGGAAATCGATAGAGGGGAAATTTTCCTCCTAGTCATTGAAAAGCGTGGGTGGGCCTGTTATAACCTGCTAGATAACAGGGGTTGCTTGTGTTATCATCAGATCTACTTCCCTTGCTTGTCTGTACAAGTTAATGTTCAGACAGAAATGTACGGAAGTTCGCGCCAAGGTCAACGTCTAGGATTTGCTGAGCTTCTGGGTGAATCAAGTTTGAGTCCTCCACGGCCAAGACTGATCGTGTCTACGGCGTCTTCTAAATCACTACCATGTCTGAAAAAAGAGTCTATCACTACTAAAAACGTTAACTAAAAGGCACTAAAGCTTCTAACTTTCAAGTTTCAAGTCATTACATTTATTGGCGACGTGTATATTTCTTTTGTCTCAGTTTCTTCATAATTCAAATCAGCACATTGCATGTAATTTGTCGTATTGACTCATTTCACGAAAATCAGGAGGATTTCGAACCTATTCGGATTGAGTAAATTTGTTTGTTTTTGGCTCACGATAAGGTAGAAGACAAGGAGTTGACTACTTTTCTCCCGTCGGTTAGTCTAAAATCTCGTTTCTCCGACACAATCTGCTAACTGTACTTATGAAGGGTTAGTCGACGTGTTAAAAGCACATTCCAACCCTCAGGCCATCTATAAACGCTCCAAGTTATTTTTAATAAAAAAAACAACAAATGAGACTATTGCACAATCTGTGGCTGGCATTAAGGCTTGTGTACACAAGTACGATCATGGACCCTATCTCAAAGATGTCTTAAAAGACAAGTTTGTGCGTGGATTGCGTGACAGCACGACACAGCAGTTGTTAATACAAGAGACGGGGCATTCGAATTAGTCTTTGCAAAATCGGCCACATCGAGAGATGTCAGCGAGATGAATTATCGCTCTTTTACCAATGTCAGCAACGTATCACGTCAAACTCGCCACAGAAGAGAAACATTTAATTCTTATCCTAAATATCTGTATTCTATTTGCGGACAATCGTATTGGAAGAGCGATTGTCCGTTCAAAGATGCAGAATGTCACAAGCGTAACAAGAAAGGATATATATCAAGATAGTGTTTTTCAAATGGTGGCAAAAACTACGAAAAAAATGATACTTTCCACAACGCTAAAGTTCCTAATAGCATCGAAAATGACTCTAAATATTTTAAGGTACTCGCCTATGACAGGTGCATTTTTTCCCAATGAAACTGAACGAACCTATATTAGTTCGGATTCTTTTAAACGGCACTTCTACTGACATAGAGCTAAGTACAAGTGCTTCACGCCCGCTAGTCTGCAGACATTCCTATCAGACACTTTGGTTTCCAAAACACCGTCCGAAACTACCCAAGTACTCTGATAAATCAAGAGTATACAGTGATTCACGGGTATGTATTCTCGGTGAATTGCCCCTAAAATAACTGAGGAAATGAAAAATATTGTTCAAATCATGGTTGATAAACCCGGCCCTATTCTGCTAGCGACAGGGTTAATTTTGAAAAGATGTCACGTAAATGTTTCCAATACTATTTCCTCCAGGTTTGGATTGCCACAAAGGAAAGAAATTCCACATCCTAGTAGATAAGGTATTACCTCCTGGTTATTGTAAAGTCAGACCTGTTCCTTATCCTATGAAGGTTAAAGTAGATCAGGAACTTGACAGAATTGTCGGTGAGGGCATTTCTTCGCCTGTCACTCATTCTAAGTGGAATGCTGCTGTAGTCCCAATTCTAAAATGTGATAATACCATTCGTCTATGTGGTGACTACAAATTAACTAATGAAGCTGTGAAGTTGGACAAATATTCGATTCCAAAAGACTTGTTTGCTAGCTTGTCTAGCGATTAATTTGAAGAAAAAAATACACAGTGATAAACACTAACATTAGTTTGTTTCAGTACAACAGACTGTTCGTAATTTCTTCAACCCCGGGCATTTTTCAGAGAACTATGAAAAAGTTACTTCAGAATCTGCCTGGAGTACCGTGTCATCAAGATGATATCATGACGTAGTGAAACGGAGACTGAGCAATGAAGCTCGTCCTTACTAAATTACAGGGCGCTGGATTAAAATTGTGCAGATAAGCATGCATTCACAATAACTGAGGTTGCATAACTGAGTTATCAAATTGACAATAATGATATACATCCTGTGAAAGATAAGGTCATGGCCA
Organism: Thysanoteuthis rhombus; assembly: GCA_963457665.1. Lineage (NCBI taxonomy): Eukaryota > Metazoa > Mollusca > Cephalopoda > Oegopsida > Thysanoteuthidae > Thysanoteuthis > Thysanoteuthis major. The sequence goes on from OY735217.1 coordinate 2,032,904, forward strand.
TAGTTGAAGCCCCAGCACCCACTAACATTAAACAACTCCAATCTTACATTGGCATATTTAGTTTTTATTGACGCTTTGTGTCACTATCATCCTATGTTTGAGAACCTCTCAATGGACTTTTGAGAGGTGATACTCCATGGAAATGGGGTACAGATCAATACATAGCCTTCAAAGATTCTACTGTTGCGCTCTGAACCGTTCATACATCTTGACCCTAACCTGCCAATCACTGTCGTGGCCGATCGTAGCGCATACTGCATAAGTGCAATGTTAAACAATAATATAAATGGTCCAAAATGTCATATTACTTCTGCTTCTAGAACGCTGAATGAAACTGAAAGAAATTACTCACTGCTTGAAGAGGAGGCCCTGGCTATCGTGTTTGCCCTAAAAAAAATTCTCAACTTTTTGAGGGGTCAGCCTTTATTTAACCATTGGTCACTGACCATAAACCACTCCTTAGAATTTTCTCACCTGACAAGCCAATCTCCAAGTTGGCTTCTGGTAGAATTCAACGTTGATTCTATAACCATGATTATAAATCTAATCTAGTTCATCGTTCTGGCACAGTCCTTGGTACTGCAGAGGCTCTCAATAAATAGTCATGACCTATAACTGCTGAAAATATCCCCATTTCTACCGAATGGACTTGTGTATTTTTCAGACAGTTTTCCTGTGATTACATCTGAAATAAGGGTATATATACGCACAGATCCTGTTCTTTCAAAAGTGTTCAAGTATTGTGAACTTGGTTGGCCTACTTCTATTGATGATTCTCAACCCAGGCTTTACTCTTTCTTTCGTAGAAGAAATGGGATTTCCACTCTAAATTGTTGTCTACCATGAGGTTAAAGGTGATGGTTCCTTCGGTTCATCACTAAATTGTACTTGTTGATCTTCATGGGGGTCATGTTGGTGCATCCATGATGAAGGAGTTGGCATGTAGCTAGATTTGGTGGCCTAATCTGGACAGAGATCTTGAGTCCCTTGTAAAACATTGTCCCCAATGTCTGGAGCATTGCAAAAATCCAGCTAAAGCAGAATTACACCCTTGGGAATGGCCAAGTCAACCCTGGCACCGCTTGCATGTAGACCTTGCTGAACACGTGCAAGACAAACACTGTTTGGTTGTAGTGGACACGCACTGAAAGTGGGTGGATATTTTTCCTATCTAGAGAACTAGAGTCTGGGAAACTATTAAAATTCTGCGCCATTTTGGTTTTCCCGTTTCTATTGTATCTGACAGTGGTCCTTGCTTTACCAGTAATGAATCTAAATAATTTCTAAAATAAACAACGGCATCGGGCACATCATCTCAGCCGTGTATTAACCATCTACGAACGGCTTGGCTGAGAGAATGGTACAAACATTCAAGAGTGCTTCAAAAAGTTCCTCAGAACCTTGAAGTATTGTATTAAACACATTTCCCTTTAAATACCGGATTACTCATATTACTACCGGTGTATCCCCAGCAGAAACGCTTTTTCAAGCATCGTTTCCGCTGTCGTCTTGACCTGCTAAGTCCTAGTGACCACGTAGCTGGTCGTATAATACGACAAGAAGAAAATAAGGAGAGAAACTACTCTTCACTTAGAACGCTAAATGTACAACCTCATGCGCAGATCGCTGCGCGCAACTATGGGCCTGGTCCTGAGTGGATATCTATCTGCTCAATTAACCGGACTAATATATCCCCTTGTCTATAGCGGTCAGTTTATAGATAGTGGCATCATCAAACGTCAAGATCAGATAATCACCAGGTCTTTTGCACCAATGGAAAAACAAAACCTTTCAGCTGTTCAATCCAGTACTCCCAAGATTGGCTGTGAACTTGAAATCACAAGGCTAGAATAAACTTCCCCTTTCTTTGTATCTCCTACAGATATGATTCTTAAAAGACCAGTAAGGATTGTTAAAAGTCCTGACAAAGTAAATCTCTAAGCACCACAATAAAGAAACTAAGGGGTGGGCTTGTTAAAACCCGCTAGACAACAGGGGTAGCTTGTACTATTTTTAGCTATACTCCCTGCTCTTGTCGAGGCAAGTTGACCTCCAGACAGAAGCGTACAGAAGTTCGTGCCCAAGTCAATGTCTGGGATTTACCAGGCTTCTGGGTGAAAACAGCCAGGGTTTGAGTTCTCCACGGCCAAGACTGGTCGCTTGACGTCACAGTTTCTATGAGCCCAGAACACCTCTAGTCGATTCTTCCTTTACGCCCGAAACCTGCCGTAAGGGATGTCTTGATAGTCCACCCACGCCTAGAACCCACAAGAGAGTTTAAGACGAAGAACATCTCCAGAATTTGGCCTAACAGCTCATAAAAACAAGTGCCTTATGCACCTATCAACGGGCCCTGATCTTCTCATCAGACTTTTTTGAAAATATTTTCAGTCTATCCTTTCTGATTGACTTCTTTTCTTTTCTTTTTAATAAACAACCTGTTGTCGTCACAAACTCTTTATTAGTTCATTTTCATGCGTAACCTATGTTCTGTGGTTAGACGCTTCACCACCAACACCGGAGAACTTCATCAGAATTTACATTACATTGCATGAGGCCTGAGAAAGCATCCGATATGAGGCAAATCGCTGGTGACAGAACGCAGTGTTATAAAAGGGGAAGCTGTGAGTGCTCGCAAAAATACTGCATTCATATTTCCTGATGAATTACAGGAAATAAATTAAGAAAATGATTACGATTATCGTCTAATGTGATTGAAACTGGTCTTAATTGGAAACCGGCTCTTGGACTTTTCGTCGAATAACCTTTCGCCAAAACACAGTCAGCCGACAACCATTCTGTCGTGCAGACGTTTCGCCGAAAACATTTTTGCCGAAATAATGTTTCGCCGACTGACGTTTCGTCAAAAACTTTTGTTTTTGTCGGAAGGATACTTTTCTTCAGGATTTTTTTTATTTATGAGTCTGCGTATTCACTGTCTCAAATATGAATACTTCATATTGAAGAAAATAAATAAATGAAGAGACTCGAGTTGATTAAATGTAAATTTATGCCATTTTTCTTGTTTTTACAATGGCCTTCTTTTGCCGAATTTTATCTATTGACCATTATATTTGAAAGTTAAGAGGGGGAAAAATGGAATTTCTCAAAAATACATTTATTTGACAATTGATAAGAACACGATAATAAAACAAATATTGTGAAATTAAATTTCGCAAATGATCAGAAATAATCCAGCAAATATCGACGCCCTATTTTAAAAATGTAATTACTTGAAATTCAAACTATTTCAACCTTAAGTTTTTTTTGGCTTTGCTATAAAGAAGAAAATAAGCCCACGTTTTCGTCTCAAGAAACAAAAAAACAGATTTCCATTATTAATCAAGTATCTGCGTTTTAGATTCTGATCGTTGTCTTTGTCCTCAATATGTCTCATGTGGCATAGGTTTTATTGAAGTTCATGTGAAGACTAACTTTCTTTCTTCGTTTAATATTTTAACAAATAATCGATGAATAACCAGATGTCAATCGAAGCATGTTTATTTGACGCGGTCTAGAGAAGCAGATTGTTTGTTATCACGGAATTTATACTGAAAAGAAGAAAGCTTAAACAGTTCAAACAACATAATATTCCACCCTGTGAGTCATGATGTCCAGCGGTTGTCTGATTTTTTTACGACATTGTTTTTTTTCTTTTAATGGATCTTATAACATCTCTGATTACTGTTTCTCTCTAACACACCGTTCTATCTTGTGATCTCTCCACTTGATGTTAAGCATGGTCCTATATTGTGCACATCGCATGGTTCTTGGTTCGATTTTATCTGATAAAATTTTCTCTGGAATTAAAAGTTCCTAAAACCACTCATATCTAATAAACATTTATCTCACAATTGTTTTTTTTTTGTTGTTTTTTTTATAAAATGATGATAATACGTACTTTATTGAATGTTACTGTGTATTATCATTCTCTGTATATAGCCTCATCGACTGCGTCAGGTACATACGGGTAATTATAAGACCCACTTCTAACTTTTCATGCCTGTCAAAATCTCGTTTTGCTTACGGCATCTGGTATTTCCCAATGGTCACCCATTTAGATACTGACTGGGTTTGACATTGCTCAACTTCGCTGATCTTACGAGAACTGATGTATCAAACTTGATTTGGGCCATAACCCATTAGCCTCGGTAAGAGGTTCCTCAACCCTTCTCTTTATGCTAAGTTCTTAGAGAGCCATTGATTACCATTTTTAGTAATCTTTGGTATGATTCTGCAGTGGATAGAACCACGCCCTACAAAAACTCTACCAATGAGTTACAGTGGTCGGTCTATGTACTTTAATAGCACTGACTCTTTCCCAGGGTAGGGGGCAAAATGATATATTTCCAGGAAAGCGAGGAAGATATTTAGAATACACTTTAGCAGCAACCCTGTCACCAGCTAAAAATAATACCATCTTTTTTTTTATGGAAACAGTTGTTTGGGATTAAATGAAACGATTCTACAAAATCATTATCCTTTATCGATTATAAGGTTCCAACTTTCAAACACCCTCACCCTAGGGGAAAAGGCCTGAGTGCAACCAACCTTAGCTGACGCCCACGAAAATAGTTATACTTTTATATTAAATGGGAAAAAAAAAAAAAAATCACAATATTTGCCTGCAAAACAAGTTTGGGAACATTTCACTTTGATTAGACATTTTCCAGGCCAACAAATTTCACAAGTGAGTGAATATTTCTCAAGCTTCTTGGCCTTGTCTAAAACAAAGCAACAATAGTGAAGCACCCATGAGGAATGTAAATCCCACGCAATGACTTGTAAAGCAAGTATATTTACCAATTGATTGTCACAGGTAGGACAGGATTGGTTTTTTATCTACATTCTTGTCTTCTTGAAGAGGCAGCGCTGACCCCGCAACTGGGGGGAGGGGACACTGGAGTGCAATATATTTGAGGAACACTGAAAGATCTAGAAAAAATTTTTTTAAATATTTTACATCTGGCAATAAAGCTGGGAGAGGAATGTGGAACCCAAGAGAGAATTTGGGGACCCACAGGACCCTATTGTGTCGGGCCATCTCTGGATATATGTATTTACTTGTATCCGTCTGTCTGTCCACACTCATATCTAATAAACATTTATTTCACAATTGTTTTTTTTGTTTTTTTTATAAAATATAAAATGTCCAAAAGTTCTTGATGAATTTGAATTAAATTTTGCAGAGGGGTGGACCATGGGCTTAAAGAGGTGTTATTAATTTTGATTCTTGTTATTTTTGGTGAGTGTGTGGGGGTGTGGCGGTGTGTGGGGTCTATGTACAGTTGTCTTCCCTGTATCATAGCTATATGTCCACACCACATAATATCTCCAGAAGTTGAGAAAGAATTTCTGACATTTTGTGGAATGGGCCAAGGAAGAAGTGGTTTGATTTGGGTATGTATCCACATACAGTGACCTCTCCTGCATCATAGCAGTCTGTCTACATCAAATCAAGACAGCAATCAGAAATACTAAGTACAGTTTGAAGAAGTGAATCTGAACAAATAGCAGAACTCTAAAAAATAAAGATAAGTATCCATTCATTTGATTTTAAGGATTGATTGATTTTTTCTTTTTTGTTTTTTTTCCACCTTCAAAAATTGAACTTTCTTGGGAACCCCTTCAAAATACAACTTTCACTTCAATATGTATGTTCACATGTGTAGGTAACTATTGGATCTTTGCCTCATTTATGGAATTATCCAAATGTGAATGAATAGAAAATACTCACTCAAGTGGAAAAGTGAGAACAAAATTCACTGAGGAAAGATAGACATATGAACAACTACTGACTGAAGAGTTTTCATGTCATGTAAATAACAAAGATGTTTTTAATTTTAACATAACAGTTAAAAAAAATATTTGGAATTTAGTTCAGAATAATAATGTGTAAAGAACATAAACAATAAATTATCAACCAAGATAAATAAAATATGAGGGCGTATGCGTAAATAAGTAAAAATGTCAGATCGTTGTGGGGAACCCTGGGGTTCAGTGGAACACAGTGTGAATAACCCTGGCAGAGGAAATAACTAGTTGGATGACATAGATCAGTGGTTAGTTCTCTGGTCTTGTAAACCAGAGGTCATCAACTGCAAAAGTTGGTGAAAAGACAACTTACCGAGGAGCAATGATCAGCAAAATAATCTTACAGACAATTACTACTGTAGTGAGTTCACTGGGTACTCCATACATATGGCCTTGTGCCATACACTCAATAAGTGTGCTTTGTTGTGGAGTAGTGGTTAACAAGCTAGTCCCATAAACTGATGCTGCAATAATGAGTTTGATTCTCAACAGGTGCCCCCACGATTGTGGACTTGTGCCAGACTAGGTTTATAAATGAGTCGTGGACTCCTCTCCATGGAGTAATGATTAACAAGTTAACTCCACAGAACATCACTACTATAATGAGCTTGATCCTCAATTGGTGCCTTGTGCCAGACTTAGCTAAACTTAGTGGATATCAACAATCATGGTGAGCAAACGAATGTTGCACTAATATTTCTACATAACAATTGTATGAAATAACTAGATTTTTGCAATATTATGTGGTGTGGATATATAACTTCAATATAGGGGTGGTAATTGCGCATAGATCCGCCCCAAAACTCAATTACTTCTTTCATAGACTCTTATCCTCTCTTCCACATAATTTCATAGAAATTTGTTGAGAACTTTTGGATATATTGTGTGGACAGACATGAGCATATACATAAATGTATGGGACCCCCCCCCCAAAAAAAAACGGAAAAATATCCTCCTATCACAATAAAATTCCTGGATCCGCCTCAAAATATTATTGAAATCCTTTGAGCACTCTCAGAAAGATTGTGTGGGCAGACTAAAAAATAGACTTGGCAAAATACATACACCTCTCCATCTTCGTTGGCAGAGGTAATTATTAAGAAATAGTTTTTAGAAAAATCTCAACAGGACAATTAATGACAATGAGCTCTCAACCTTCTTTTCTAACAAAGCTCAGAATTATCAAAGTTTAAATATTTGTGTTGGGTTTAGTGATGTAGCTAGAGGTTTGGGTACCCAGGGCTTGGCTCCTTGTGGGATTCCTTCCAACTTTTTCCTCCCTATGTCAAGAATTCTTTTTAATTCTTTCCTGCCAAATATTTTGCAAGTTCCACTTCTATTTTCCATAGGGAGTGTATTTGAAATGAATAGATATTTTATATCATCCTTCATCTTACCTATGAAATGTTGTTTCTTATTAGTAAGAAACTAATATTATTTCCACACAATGTTCAATTTTAATAAAGAGAATAGGAATCTGTACTGGAGCTTCTTCCCCACATAATATTGGATAAATACATTTGTCCCCAATGGAAAAAGCCAGGGACTATAATACTCTATGGATGTTTGTTGTAGTCACTGTTTTCTAAATTGGAAATTTATAATTCCTTACTATATTTCAATCAAATTTTTTGTCTCGACTTTTAGAAAGATTCTTCTGAAGAGAATTGCCAATCTGATTGTTTACATTTTATAATCAAACATTATTTTACTTTACAATTGGGAGACTTTCTCAAATCTTGACTGATTTTGCTGAAATTTGATTATAATGTTGACAAAATCCCAGGAATTGAAGAATGGTGACTTACGGACGATCAGATTTTTGTTACATTTTATATGTAAACACAACCATACGTCAACGTGCCAAAAAAAATATTGAACTTAGCAAATACTGAACAGATTAGAATGGAAATTCTTATACAAGTTATTGGGCACCAAGTAACCTATTAATGTTTTCAAGAATCTTACGGTTTGAATAAGAAAAGAAAATTTTTTGCTAATAGAACAATATATTATTACTCTCTCTCAACAGTTTTCTGTCAGGGACCTTCGTACTTTCAAGATTCATCATTGAAGATAGAATAATTCACAGATTAAAAATTAAGCACAGGTTGTGAAATTTTTTTCCAAAAATCTTTCTTGCATCTTATTTTCAGAAACACCAAGAAATATTCAGATTCTCTCTTGATATATATATATATATATATAATCTAAATTAAAAGTGATTTTGATCTTCAACATTTATTTTATCGAAATATGACTTAATTTACAAAAAATGATTTTTATTAAAAGATCATCTAAATAAGAATTTCGGAATTCTGGACAAAAACCAAGAACATTTGAATTGGCAACCCTAGGCAAGGGACATAACTATCATTTCGGTAAGTCAGTCAGTCAGTGAAGGCAATCAATGTTAAAGCATCTAAAAAAAAGAGAAGAGAAATCGAAAAGAAAAAAAAATACGCAGACCAATGATCATTTTATGTTTTTTTTCTTTAATTTTTAAAAACGAATAAAAATTTTATTCCACTGTATTTGGGGTAGAGATATCTGTATCACTCACATTTTCTTTCATTAAATTTGCTGAAAAAAAAAGAAAAGAAGAAATTCAGAATGCAACTTTTAGAAAAACTTACATTTTGATTCAAACAATCCATTTACTAGTTGGCTCCATTGCACAAAGTTGCAAGTATAAATAATATGAAGAATCAATGAATTTAAATCATTAGGGATAGAAAATAAAATGATAGGTCAATTTTGGGAGTTATCAGCTGAAATATATTGAAGAGTTTAGAGAAAATAAGTAAAATGTGACTAGTAAATTTTTCCCTGTCCTGATAAGCTTATGATTTTTTTCATTAGGTTTCATACATTTTTATCACTTGAAATAATCAGTATTTTAATGTTAAATACACATCTCTAATGTAAATTGTAAATGGAGATGCCCAGAGAAGCATTTTCTTTTAATGAATAAACAAAGCCTGGAAAAAATGTTTGATAGTAATAGGGTTTGATGAACCTTTGTCAATTATCAACAATTTTCAACTATCAAATTAAGATAAAAAAAATACTTATAAAGAATGAAGAATAATGTTTGATTGTACTTCACTTGGAGACCTAATATGGCAAAACTTTTTTTTCCAGGTGAAGGAAATTGTGGTCATTAATATACCAAGCGGAACCATCATGTGGAGGAGAAAAGGGTTTGCCTCATCTCTCGAATCATACACCTGACGAAGACTGAAGAATGGATCAGCCTAAATGTTATGCTGACAACCTCAGAAGAGATTTGATTGTCTGAACAAAAATTTGAACCTTCTGGAGTAATTTTGTATTTTGTTACAATGAAAGTCACATTGACACTTAGTTATTTACAATTAACTATTGAGATGAAAGAAGTCAACCCCTAATCAAGGATTTTTCTTTTTAACCACTTGATACTTTACTATCCTAGACCAATTTCAAGTGTTTTAAAAAAAGAAAAAATCTCTATTTTCACCTGTCTTGATGGCTTCCAATGCTTTCTTTCTTGAGCAGTTTTTTTTATGTCTACGACTTTGTGTGTGCTCTGTCAAAAATAGAAGAAAAATAATCAATGGACTTATTGATATACCTACATACATAAATGTATTTTTGCATAAGTCAAGGAAGCTAGCTTACACAGTAAAGCAAGTGAAAAGACAAAAAAGTCTGGTTGGTCATTCATTGGAAATCAACATACATCCTACGTCTTTTGGCTGCATTTTGTGTTAGGGGTGGTCAATTAAAAATTGGGAAAAAATAAGGGGGTGATCAATGAATAAATCACTTCTCACACTTTTTGATGGGCAATGAAAAAAAAGTTTGGATTTTCAAAACAGAACAAGTGAGTGCAGCTGAACTTTAGGGATCAATTTAACATAGACTTGGATCATAAATTGAACCCCACCCTAAAAACCTATTTAGGGGGGAATTTTCATGAAACAAAAAACAAAAAAAAAATGTTTTTATGTTAAAATTTTCAGCCCTCTAGCTCCATTGGTGCGGCCTGTACATTTAATAAATAGATGGCCAGACTAATTTGAAAACTGGAGAAACCAATGTTGACAATTTTGGTAGATGGTTTCCAATAGTGGAATTGAATCTTTTTTTATCAAAAAATTCACCGAATGGGCAAAGGGAAATAATTTTTATCATAATTATATGAATTTAAGAGTTAAGGATCAAAAAGATATTCTTACTTATCCAGTCTAATTCTGTCATTATAATCAAACCATCACAGATATCACAGACATTATATTGGTGCTTGTTTTTGGATTCTTCAGCCAACTCAACAGGTTTTATATCTGGAACTTCTCCCTGAATTATGAAATAAAAAAAACACAATACAATTAGTATCTAGTGAGTCACAGACTTCTATTATATTGTTTCAATGAGTTTTCAACAGTAGAAATATCAATGTCTATTCTAAACATGAATTGAAAGAAACTCATTGAAATGAATAAGCCTTAGCTGGTGGATTCTCTACAACAATATCAAATCATCAGAGTACATTGATGCGTTTTTATTAATCACCGCTACCCACAAGACAACGGTTTAATCACTGTTGTTGGGTTTAGGTAATTCATGTGTTCTGACATTTATAAGTATCTATCTATCTGGACTTTGCCCAGCCTTAACCGTTTTAAGTAGGAACTTGAAATTTTGCATACCCTCCACCTTAATGGGTGGCGAAAATGTTTTTTTTTTGTTTTTTTTAAACCAATATATAAAATATGGTGGCCCTGCCATAATTTGAATTCTGACATGGACCATATTAGCTTGACAACTTACCAAGGGTTTACTGCTGACATGTGTCAGCCAGATTGTATACATTGAGGAAAGGGGACTATACATCAAAGCAGCTAACAGCTTAGATGGGCAGAATTTATTATAAAAAAATAAAAAAACAAATGAAAAATAAAACTGACATCGTTTTTTGATGACACAGGTGTAATAGTTTGCTTTAAAATCATAAAGTAACCAAAAAGAATGTTCCCTAAATTTATTTCATTTTGTTGCTTATAGGATGCACTCTGAATTTAACATCAGCTACATTGGGAAAATGAAATCAAAGGACACTTCCCAGAGCCTATCCTTTGGCCCCAGTGGAAGAGAATCAGATTCCACACAAGACCAAATGCTTAGCCTCCACCGTATAAGAAAATTGCAACATTCTTATTTATTTCACTAATAATCTGACTGATCTTAGTTTACTAAGTAAAAAGATTTTGAACTAAAACTATTCGCTCGTCTATGATATTATTATGCTTCTTCATACCCATGTGCAATGAAGAGAAAGTCAGGTAGTTTAATAAAAGAGAAGCAAGAGAGGACAGACAAGAAAGCTAGTTTAATAAAAGGGTAGCAAGAGAGAGCAGAAAAGAGAGGTAGTTTAATAAAAAGGTAGCAAGAGTGAAGGCAGGAAAGAGTTAGGTAGCGAGAGAAAAGGTAGAAAAGAGATTTAGGTAGTTTATGAAAGAGGTAGAAAGACATTTGTTCATGATTCAACTTACGGAGTAACCAACAAGAAAAGAATGTTTTTACAACCACAGTAAAGCACCTTTAAAAATCAGCACTTATAAAACTTTTTAAACTGACAAAGCATTTTTAGCTTTTCCTCATTGTATATAATCAACCAAGTCCCAAAGCTTAAAGCAGGTATAAAGTAGAGAATGAAATGATGAAAAAAAAATCTTACCTTGATTAAAGCTTGTAATACCTTGACAGCAGGTTCATGGACATCTTCTTGCCATTTGGTTGGATCTGTTGAGTCAACAGTATAAACAAGGGGAGTGTTCTTGGCAGATCCTGCATCAAAACAACAAATAACAGCTGTTGGATTCATTCATTTCTTGTCGCTGGCAGTCAGGGGGTTTAGGGGTACAAGTGGGATTTTTGGCTTGTGTTATTGCATATAGTGTAGAGATCCATCTCCGGATGGCTCACAGGATTGCCATAGGAGGTTCTCAATAGGATCCCCAGCCTAAACAGTCACCCAACTAAGTATTGCTCAGGCACAACATTGCTCAACTTCAGTGATTGCATGATAACCAGTGTATACAATGTGATTTGGCCATAACAATTGAATACCTTTAGATAGGTTTTCACACTTGATAATAGATATTTACACCAAGGAGGGACAGAAGATTTCTCTTATACAATCACTGGTCACTAGAAGAAAAGTCCAAGATTTTCTTCCCTATAAATAAAAGCTTAATCTATCCAACACTGGTGTGTTTGAACAACAGACACTTGTGGTCATGTTCTTTCAGCTTGGTTTGCAAATTTCAAATTTGTGTAAAATGCATGGATACCAAAGAAGAGATAACAGACATTTAGTAATTGTTAGTAATTCAATTTGTTTAATTGAATGTAATATTTTGAATGAGATGGATGAGCTTGATTCTTTCTCAAAAGGAATTCAATTCTAATCACAGTTCCAGAGAGACCCATCTGCATATCATTCTCACAAGACAAGATAAATGCACCAAAAAGATATAAAGCCTATAAACATCTCTAAATACAATGGGCAGGCATCCACATTTGGCCAGATTTCATCCCTAGAACTAGAAAACTTATTGCACAAAAAAATATATATAAACAATACTGGAAAGGATATCTGGCGTAACCCGGGGGAAAAATAACTTGAAATATAACAAAACAGGAGAAATATATTCTTTGATATACTTCTTACACAACACAGCAAATGAAAAAACCAATTATGCAGGTGTGACAGGAGAAATATTCTGATGCACAAAAAAAGAACAAATGATGTTGTCACTTAGTTTGAGAGAACTTCTGGATCCACTACAGAAGTGTTTCTCCCATTGGGTGCTAGGATCCAACCCTACAAGAATCAATATCAAGTTGTCCAGAGGAAAAGTCAGGTAAAGGCCAGTGATCTTGACAGTCCTTAACATTTTTAAACAACATACAAGAAATAGGCAATAATATTACGGGTAATGTAAATGCAAACCTAAGAATGTTTTAATCAAATGAACTGGTCACAAAAGAACTGATCATAAGTTGTCAAAATTGTTTGAAACGGTTGTCCTTGAAAGTTTACAACAAAAAAGTTCAAAACTGTGTGAAATGGACTCTGGAATCGAGAGATCTCAAGATTTAAGTAAAAATCATGTGACATATAGTAAAACAGTGAGAGTTTGCAGATCTGTTTATGTGAGATAGGGATATTAACTTTTATACCTAAAATTCTTGCTGGAAAATGAAGAACCTTTTCTGCTTTATAGCCATAGAAATTGGATATTTATATCATAAAGAGCTGAAATTGTCACCATGCTCATTACCTCTGATCTCACAAAATTTATTTTATTAACGAGTCAACTTGTGATGTTCTGAAAATAATAAAATCTAAAAAATGCTTACATTTAAGATAAGGAATTAAATACTATGGATAATCCATTGAGGATTTAACCACTTGAGCCGTGTCAGATTAAGTAGCATACACCACAGACCCTGCAATTTGAAGGGCTCACCTTAAATGCTTATAAGCTATCAATTCCGATTCAGTGGTTCTGCACTTGCTCAGTATAATAATACTTTTATGAACAATTCAGTGTTTAAGGTTGGAGAAGCAAGTTTATCATTATTTTTGATTACAGTTATTATTTTAATATAGTAATCAATGGGAATTTGACATATGAACACAAAGATATTGGAAACTGAAGTCATAGCCACTTCACAATAATCAAAGCAAAATAGTCATCCTATTACTGATATATCAAACGTATTTGTTGTATAGAAAATGAAAAAGTTGAATTCATTTACTATATAAGTAAAAAATATATGTGTTGCATATTTTCTAAATTTAGGTTAATTCTATAACATATGCTACCGGCCTAACACTACACTCGAGAACAGCTGATGAGATATCACGAGAGATTTTTTTTGTGGGTTTTCTTATTCTGGCTGTGACTTTAGTAGTGATTCAAGACAATTACTAGAGAGTGATGAAGGTAGTGAAAGCAATGAATGTCTTGGAGCAGCTGACGAGATATTTCATTGAAGTGATGTTACACAAAAATATTCCAATGATTAATAGAGTAAAACTTGGTTGAACTTACGTTTTAAGACTCGGTTTTTAAGCCATCGTACTTGTTTCTTTGCATACCTCCGAGTTCTCCTCTTCAATTCTTCCACACCTAATGAAATAAATTTTATTATCATTCAGAAAATTTACATCAGAATATTCTTCAAAAGTTCATTTTGAACAAATGAGATTAAATATTCTAATAAGGATTCGACATTACAAGAATATCCCCAATTGAAGCAATTCAAATTAGTTCAAACAAACAATTTTTATCCCTCATAAAAAGTCAAATAGCACGCCCTATGATGTATTAAAAAATTGTAGGTTTCGATTATTTCCTGAATTCAATTAAAACGGCATTTTTCGAGAAAGCATTAATCGGGGATTTCCTTTACTCATATTTATTGAAACCATCAACCAAAACTATCAACATAGGTTTCTTCGATCTTTAAATAGGTCTGGTTAGGTACGTATGTGTCATGCATACAGGCCATACAAATGGAGCTAGAGGGCTGAAAATTTAAACATCTACCTCTTATGTCTAAGAAAAAACGTTTTTTGGGGGGTTTTTTTGAAAATTCCTCCCTAAATAGATTTATTGTGAGGCAGTTAAGTTTACAATATGGGTGTGTTCACTTCCCCCCCCAAAAAAATTGGGACCTTTTAGTGATCCAGCATGAGGTGAGAAAAGTAACTCATTCATTGAGCCACTCATTTTCCTATTTTTCAATTGATCATCCCCAACACGGCACACTGCCAAAAGACATGGGTCATGTAACAATTACTATTGTGTGACTAACAAGATCTGTTTTATACTATCTTCTGTAATTTTGAGAAGAGTTATGATTCCAGGATTTGTCTGGGCAATTTCCGTCTGTAACACCCCTAAGGAAAGTAAGAAGGGGTCAGGAGTATATATATCAGTTATGCTGATATAAAAGTTTTATTCATTCACTACAGAAATGTTTTTATCAAATTCATATTATTTGATAAAATATCAATTTCATATATGCCATCATTTTAACAGCACAGATTCACTAGTTATTTAATATTGTTCAGTACTCACCATCACAGTCAATATCTGGACAACCATAGCCTCAAAATTTGAAGTCATGAAAATAGTTCCATCAATGAATAAATATGGTTAGAATAAATTCTATTTGACATTTTTAGATAGATTGAAAAAAAGCCAACATCCGTATTCTAGATAATCTAGACATTGTTTCCTCTGGAGAGCATCTAAAATAGAATTAAAAACATCCAGATTCAGGAGAATCAAAATGCTATTGATAAACCCATGAGAAAAAGGCCCCAAAGAGGTCAACAAAAGCTTCCAAAAATAGAAAATAAAACCCAAGAAGCATTCTTTCTAGTGGAGTACTGATGACGGTTTTCAAGTCTGAAGACAAAATGTTATGGCCAGGAGCACTGGAACACAAACACAAACAGATAAAAGGGATAAGCCCTTTACCACATTTGATGGCTACAGTTGTTCAATAATAGTGTATGAATTTCTTAGATGAAGAATTGTCATGATAATTAATTTCTTTTCATTCACTATATTCAACAGCATGAGCCCAGCCCTAAACCAAGAAAAAAACCCTACACTTCCCTGGATTCCTCTCAATTGTTCCCAGTTTTCTTAACTCCTCCCAGAGTTCTGGCCAATGTGGGGGATGGACAATGAAGGGCATATTCACCTCTAGAGCCATCATTTTTGTTAGGTAGAAGGGGGATTTATGCCGTCAAATACAGTAATTGCTTTTTATTGTAACGACTCAGAAAACAAAGTTAGGTAGTTTTAAAAGGAGGCAAGAAGGGAGAGGGTAGAAAAGAAAGGCAGGAAATATGAAAGTAGGGAAGGAAAAGGATCTGATGGCTGCTACTGACCCTATAAGTGTGACAGACACGGTTTGTTATACAGGATTTCAAATCAAAAGGAAGAAACTGAGAGATTAGAAGAAGAATCAAGCAAGTTGGCATTTTTTCGATTGGTATCCTCATAACTTTTAACCATTGTCAAAATCAACTATGGATGCAGAAAAGGGAACAGAGTTGGTTGCAACTAATCAAAACAAGTATCTATTCAAATCAATATGTTGTACTTAATATTATTCAATCATATTGCAATTTTTTTTTCAACAATCTCAATTTTGGTTATTAGTTAGATATCTATATTAATATTCATTTATTAATACTCAATATTTATTATAGCATTCCAAAGAACTAAATTCACAAAAAACCCAAATCCTTCATGAAAACATATCATTGGCAAATATGCAAATTGCCTTTCTGTTTGTTTGTGCATTGATCTTATTCATTAATTTACCTTCTGATTAAGACATAACAATGAAGATTACATCATAGAAACTTTCAAGACTATATATCTCAACACACATTAAAACAGCTTGAGTTGAGACTTGAAAAAAATCTTAAAATTAAGATACTTGAATTATCAAAATAAATCATAATGCTGATCCATACATAGATAACCCTTCATTTATAAAGGTACACGTTAGTTTCTTGATGAAAAAAAAAATCAGTTGGGGTAAGAATATAACACTTTGATTATTATTAGAATTCTCTGGTCATTCATGTAGTTTGAGTTATCTCTCTTTGCTTTTGTCCTTTTTATGCATCCATAATCAAATTTGACAATGGCTGAAAGTTACATGTACACCGCAGAAAGAATGCCACCAAATTTAAAAAGTGTAAATAGAGAAGAGTCACTAACATTCATGAAAAAGTTTTTTGCCTTCATCTTTGTTTCTTTCTTCTTCAGGTAAAATCAAATAACCGTGAAATTCTTTGAATCCAATGCTTTGAAATATTCCCCACGTGTAGTCAGGTTTTCTACAAATGGAAAAGAGTATATAAAAAAAATTCAGTTGAAAAAGTATCAAACAGTTTGGGTTTTTTTTTTGCAACATTACAAATTTAAAAACAACTGGATTTCTACATGAAACATGATGGCTGATGTAATTGCTTAACAAAATAAATTACTGCATTTCCTGGCTGGTAAGATGCTACAATTTTTGGGGTTATATTTTCAGATTAAATAGCTCACCAACTTTAAGACGTCATTTTTCTGTCACTATTAATCATCACATTTTGAACCTATTATCAAATATCTTTCAGGAAGTACATCTTATCATCCAGAAATTACAGTAAATAAATTAAGAATTATTAGAGAAACCTTGGTTATCCAAACAAAATACTCTCCATCTGTCTCATTTGAGATCAGATTTCTCTGCAAACAAATAGCCATATATTCAGGGAGCAACTTTTACATTTATTCCTGTTCACTGACATTCTTTTTCTTCCTCATTCTCAATGCACAACATACAGATTGAGTGCCAAAATTTGCTGAAGAAAATTTGAGGTAAAAAATTCAAGAATTCAGTTATTGATCAAATTTTTTTTCTACCACCAAAAACATTCAGTTGGTTAGTGCAGAAAAAGACTCCCAAGTGGTTGAGTAGTGTTAAAGTCTGAGGACTGCAATAAGAGAAGCTGAAGCCTAGTTTCTGTTAATAACCCTTTTCAACCCTCACTTTCATAACCCACTTGATACCACTCTTTATTGTCAGTGGAACTCTTCTGTAATGGAGACGAAATATGATAAAATTATTATGACAGTCTAAAAAAAGTGGAATGGAGCTAACATTGATTAGTAATTATTCTCTGTGATATAAACATTTGGATTTTCTTACATAAATTGAAGAGTTAAGGTCTGTTGTTAAACATGGGCATCTCCAACTAAATCAGGCATCAGATGAAAAACGGTCACCTTTCAGAAACTCTTTCAATTTCAGAACAACCTTAAGTCTAATAGAGCCTAATCACAGCAGTATGGAGGGTGTGCAGCAACTGTGGATTTCAAGCCATTTTTCTCGCTGATTGTTGACTGCAGTACATCCTTGTGTGCTGAAAAACAGGTTTCCTTCCTGGCCTTATTCAGGGGATGCATTGTTTGAGCGCTTACAAGGTTCCATGCGTCTGCATGTAACCTTCTAGAGCTCAAAATTCTATCACAGCTTTATATGTTACTCAGATGTAGTACTAATAACTTATGAATACTATTACTCAATGCTGTCACATAGAGAATTGATACTAAGCAAGTTTGAATGGCACTTTATATGCTATTGAATGTAACAAGTTGACAATGAAGAGAATGGTTGTATTTAGTATAAATTCATTATACTAACATGTTCTGCCTTTCAACTTTGACAAAGCAGAAATTTCAAATCGAACAATATTGAAATTTTTATTTATTTCCAGTAACAATGTCTCGTCATAACATAATGCATGAGTGCAAACACCAAGTAATTAAAATTACGAAGAAACCACAAAGCAAAAAATGGATCCATATATTTGAAAATAGTAGGGGGATAAACAAAGGTCATAGAGGATTTCTGTACAAATGGATAAGTGGTATTTTTGAATTCTCCTCCATTTATTCTTATTATTGGATGAAGTATTGTAACATTATTATTAATTTTGAGTAGTTTTTACCTTCATCCTAATTTTCAGTAGTTTTTTTATCACAACTTTGACTTGAACTGTAATCCTATTGATGATTAAAGAGCATAATTGAAAATAAAGAGTAAGCCCAAGGTGGGAATCAAACTCATACCCTCTAGCCAGACGGAGTCCAGTAGATGCCTGGCTGCTTTTAACCATCCGGCCATAGAGACTTCTTAGTTAAACAAAAGCTGATTTCACACTTTAAACTTGACTCTCAACAACTGAAATTTGATGTTTGATGATATTGATATTTGAGCCCTAAAAGTCTTTAATACAATGAAATTTCTTTTATTTTTTCAATCTACTCTTATTCTTGGATTAAATATTATAACATTTTTATTAATTCTCACTAATTTTTACCTTCTTCCTGACTTTCAGTTGCTTTTTTTATCTGAATACACATTCAAGCATGTTTCTATCTTGACTCTCAGCAAAGTTCTGCGTCTGGAGATCTTACTTATCACTTTTCCCTTGTACAATGTCTTGAATCACTATTCAAAAGGTCCATGATAAAGAAATTTCTCATTAAAGTATTTTGTCAGCCACTCCAAAGTGGTTAGAATAAAAAAAATGAAATTCATGTGAAGTGAATATTTTTATCAATGATCCATGAATCTACTTACTTCCCTTCACGGATTCTTGACTCATTGAAGTTTTTGTGAAATTCCAATAATTCTACAACAAGTCCTTGCTCTATCATTTTGTCAACTCTGTCATCCAGACGTTTGTCCAACACTGAAGAAAGAGATTCTGATTTTTAGAAAGAATCTTTTGGGAAAAATTTTTTTTCAAAAATCAAACTGTAACATTGATTCTGCAAAAAATTCCACTGAAATATTCCACTGACATTGATACTGAAATAGACAATGCTGTTTCTAAATGAATAAAATGAATTTCGATTTTGAGAATCATAGCAAAAATAAAGTTGCTATTTGTAAAAGTTTAAAAGATATTATATAAAAAGACTTATATACATATATGATAATTATAAAAACAATTTATTAGAAACTTCTTTTTTATACATTTGGTTTAACAAGGCAGTTTATGAGCTAAACTGCAAAATCATAGTTCAAACTGTGGCAAAATACACAAACTATTGACGACAGATTCAAAATGTGTTGGACCACGGGAGTTACTTGACAACAGAGCACCATAACTTGTATAAACTTTTGAGATAATGGATATATAGTTAATAAACAGAAAAAACAGAAGAGATTTCATTGTCGAATATCCAATAAAAATTGGAAAAAAATTGTCCACTAATTTTTGTGCTTTCAATTCATAACACCTTACTAATTTCTGTAAATTTGTCAGTTCTGTGAAAAAATAATGTTTTAGGGTTCTTTATGAGAAGAATTCTATTTACAATGTAACTGTGATGCTAAACTAGGCACATACTTTCTCTTGTTTCCATGGATGGAAAGTCTTGAAGAATGCAGTTCATAAACTTGTATTTTTTCAATGCCTTGCTTAGCGAAAATGATGGAAAGTATGTGCCCAGTTTAGCATTACAGTTATATAGTAAATAGAACTCCTTCCCTCATAAAACCTTGATTTTTTTTAAAACTGACAAACTTACAGATATAACTAAGATCTTATAGATTGAAAGTACAAAAAATTACTAGAAAATTTTCTTTTCTCCATATTTCATCAAATATTCAAGCATGTTAAATCTTGAGCCAAAACTCTACATACCTTCTTGATCACATTGTACCCAGAATATACAACTGTTAGGAAACCGTAATGGTCCACTCATGGCAGTCAGACCAACTTCTTCATGTTGTTCAGTAAGAATTTGACTCATGGGGACGCCATGTTTACCATAAACTTCCAATGCTCTGTTACAAAGGAATCAATACATCACATATACAAATACATTTTTTTTCATTGAAATACGAGAAAATAATTTCACCACTTAATTTCGAAATAAAAAAATTTAGAAAAATAGTTCCGATTAATAAATTCCGAAATACAAACCTGATTATTTTACGTTGGTCATGAGGATGAATTTTCAGAGCAGTGTCAGGGTCGACCTCCTTGAGCTGGTCATGAAGGCTTTGGGAATCGACCTGATAGCCCCACTTTCTAACATCTGCAAGTTGTCTCCCCTTTTTCACCGACACTTCTGCAAGAGGGAAAATTCTCATCAAATTCCTGACATACAGATTAATTTTGTTTTGCAATAAAATTATTCAACTGATTTGCAGGGTTGACAGATGGGGTTACAAAGAGGGATAACCAAAGCTTTATCTTTGGGACTTACCCAACACAGGCATTGGAATAGTGTTATATTCGGAAATTGACCGTGTCTGAAGGTAGAAGCTCAATATTAGGCCTCTGCTTTCAAACTCACTAGATTGAGATGGGTCTGCCTCAAGAAGCTGGTACTGAAGCTTTGCCTGCAGACAAGCTTGATTTCCAAATTCTATACTATTCCCATGCCTATGTTGGGTAAGTCTCCGGAATAAAGCATGTCTTACCTCTCTTTGTAGCCCAATTTGGCAATTTGTTTAATGTTCTAATTTGTTTTCTTGTTTATAATTCCCATAATCCAGTGCAGGGTCATTGGAGCACCACAGATTTCATCACGGGTGTATCACGGGACGTGACAGCCTGATTGAGCCCATCCCTCTTCAGGGGATTTTTGGAATCAGAGTTGTCCAGCTATTAAACTGGTTGTCTACCATAGCTAGAGAGTCAACTAAGAGATGGATTCATGCCTTACCCAAGGACATTATTGCAAACCTTCCTTGCTGATTCCATTCTCAATGCTATCAACTATTCGGACACTTCATACCTCGTCTGATTTACAATTCAAGAAGTAAATACAAATGAGATGATGGAAGACAAAATATTAAAAAAGAAACAATCTAGTTAAAGTCAACGAAAGTTGGATAGTAAAATGAAGTCTTGTAAATAATCAAATTTTGATTACTTTAACATTTTGTTATAATTAATACTAGCAGAGTACCCATAAAAAATGACAGGATTTATGTATGACTCAGCTATCCTACCTAGGACTGAGATGTGTTAAACACACACTATATATTTGTAAACACACACTTATAGTACATAATGCATATATTTTTTCTATTTGTAGAAAATAAATGAAAACAGATATTATCGATTGCATATGTTCAATCACAGTGCTCAATATTTAACTCAGTGAATTGAGCTTTTTATGTATAAAAAATAATGATCACAAGGATTTGTATCCAGTGAATGTAAACATTTCATGCCCCTCACACTCATCAGCAAACCATTGTTGGCTGATGTGTGTGAGAGACAGAAAATGTCCACATCCACCAGGTACATATCCTAGTAATTATTATTTTATTCATATATTGTGTGTTCAACACTTCTAGGTACATTGTGTTTTATACAAGTGGATTCTACTTGTATCTTTCACCAAAAAAAAAAAAATTAAAAAATTAAACAATAAAAGTGTTAAATCCAATTAGGTTCACTGAAAATAATGGATGAATATGAAAAAAAAAGGATTGTGCAGATCTTGTTACCATTTTCCTTTGAACTTTCCTCCTGTGCAACATCTTCAGAATTGGAAATACGCATCTTTTTAGGTGGATTTGGCTCCGTACTGTCATCATCATCATCACTGCCCTCCTTAACTGGACTCGTCTCCTGGAAAATAAATGCCCAAAGGTCATTTCAGGTAAATATAAATTTAGTGAAAATGAGACAAACAGAAAATAACCATTTAATTAATTTTGACTCTTATTTACCTTAATCTTGATTTTATCACAACTAAATTCATGCAGTCACTCTATGGCAGTGAATAAACTGAATAAATTGAAAATAAATAATAAGCTCTGAGTGAGATTGGAACTCACATCCGTCTTGCCTGCTACAGGAACTCCGGGGTAAGCAGTAGTCCAAATCTCACTTTTCAAAATTACCCTTTAACCCAAAACTTTTCTTTGTGGAAAATCAAAATTAAATTTATCTTTTTAAATTTTTAATTCCTTTTAAATAAAGTGTTTTTGACTAAATGAATTTGATAACAATAACCGTTTGATAGCATTATCCATGATTATAATTAACAGCTTCCACTGTATATGAAAAGAACAGAGAATTCAGCATGGTGTTGTCAGGAACAGATTTTGGTAGACAAATTCCCTGATGTGAAAAAAAAGGGGAAAAAATTAATACAAAAAAAAAATATTCACTTCTGGTTTGATGAGAAATTTCCAAAGAAGTGCCTCAATATAATAATTGGTCCCACCAACGATCACAGGAAGTTTCTGCTGTTTCAATAATTTGTCAATCTAGGGTTTAACTGTTAAGGGAAAGAACTTCCAAACATCTTTAATTCTTGCAGCCAAATAGAAAAAAAAATTAATTTAAAATCAAGGGAAATAACTGGTTAAAATCACCTCCTTTGACCATTAAGTAATTTTTTTTTAATAAAAACGAAAAAAAAAATTTCTTTTTAATCTATTCATAGACAAGCTCCATTATTTTTTGACTTTATTCACAAAAGAGTTCCAGTATCAATAGAACTAATATCAAGTGGTTCATGAATTGAGGAATTAAAATGAACTTCAAAACATTTAAAAATGAACAAATTCATTATCTGCTATATATGCCAGTACATGAAACATTTGATAAATGTGTATGATTAATCACTCAATAGAAAACGTCACCAATGTCTTTTAGCAGGTGATCAATTAAAAGATAAGAATTTAATATCTGAATTTTCAGCCCTCTAACTCTATCTATGCAGCATGTTCGTAATGTGTGCTTGAGAAAGAGAGAGTAGTATGTATTGAGTGCAGCGATTTGTGCACGTGAAAATAGTGCATGTTCAGCACCGGACCAATCTATTGGACAGTGATCACTAAAAAGTTTGGATTTTTAAAAAACAAAAACAAAAAAAAAATTTTTTCCTTTCATGTAAGTAAATGTTTTAATTTTCAGCCATTTACCTTCATTGGTAAGGCCTGTACACATCATATATTTTTATATATACATAGATAGATAGGTTTCTTCAGTTTCCAAGTGGCTCTGTCTGGCTGGCTATGTTGACCACTGGACAGTTTCTACAGACTATTCAAATATTACATTGCATCTAATGAGTTGGTACTATAACTAGGGGGTCATCTGATGAAGCTCAATATTGACAGTTATGGGGCTTGGATTAATTGCAGTCCTCCAAATACCCTTGTAAATCATCCGTCATTGTCTAACATATAGAGTACAGTAGATGACCGCATAAAGAACACGTTCCAAAAAAAATGCTCCTTTATTTCAGCAGAAAATACTGTAGTCTATCATAGTAGAGTTCATGTATCAGCTGAAGGTCTTGTTTTAACATAGAGAAGTGCCATCAAATAAGATGGCTGTATCTTTTGCTTTTATAGAAACTACAAGAAATAATTCATCACTTTTCAATGGAAAAGAAAAGCACATAAAATATGTTATTCCATTATATTCGTATTGCAATTGTGGTATTGGAAAATATTGACCTAATTTATATTTTTCAAGATCTGTCTACATATCTATTAAACCTTCGTCAGTCTGAAAGAGGAAGGAAGAGTTTGTCATCAGAAAGAAGAAGGAAGGGTTCGTGTTTTATTTACCAGCAGCAATTGTCATAAGAGGTGTGATGTCACACAAATAATGCTGTATCAAGCGCTTATTCTTTTACAGGGTTGCCAAGTAACATTTGTTAGTAAAAGGTAATAGTCTATAAAAATGGTCAAATTCAGCAAAATTTTTCTATTTCCAACTAACTCCATGGCTAAAAATGTTCTATGTACTCATTTAAAATCCACTTAGATAAAATAACCAGACACTAAGACTCCAGAACAGATTATTCATAAAGAATCAACATTTACTTTCAATTTAAACTTCTTAATTGTTTTTTTAATAGCCAGATTTGCAAGTGAACAATCCACATCTTCCCTTTTCTCTTCCTACTACTATCAGAAATAGTAATGCTATAACTCCTTCATTTAGAAACCCTTTCAAATTGGATATCACATAAGGAGGACATAAAGATGGTGGATGTATCATTGAACTTTTAGTTCTTGTTTAAGTACAAGTAAAAATAACGATGAGTTTACATACAAAGAGAATAGACGATTTGAGAAAATCAAAGCAGAGATATTTGCAAGCAGATCATTGAAAAAATTACAAAGAAGTCAATTGGTTTCATCTATTGAAAGGATACAAGAGGTATACACATTGACTGAAAGTCTACAACTGAATATTTCGTGTGTAATGGACTGACAAAGTCTATTAAATGGTGCGGGCATTCTTCCTTTTCTTCTTTGGTTACTTTATTTGTTATAATATCCAACCCTTTATAAATCTGGAAAGAAAAAGAAAAAAAATTTGTTAACATTTTGAGACACCTTAATCTGTAATCATAACTGTCATCATCTCCAAAAATTAAATGCCTTGAATTAACAATAAAAATTCTAAACACAAAATAAAATCAAAATGAAAGTCCACCATAAAGTTAAGATCCAACGATTTCTAAAAGACTTGAATTCAAACATCAAAAAATCAAGTTAACAAAAAAGTGAATAATTGACCAATCATAGACCAGGAATCAAGTCTGAAATCGGCACTCATTTGAAGCCCATTTTGATCCCCTTTAACCAAATTATTTCCCCAAAAGGAATCAAGCAAGCCAAACAGACAGCCCAATGCCCATACATAGGCTTGTGTACAGACTCCTGTCTCACACACAATAACACTTTGCATCATACACTCCTTACACTTCAGGCATAGGTACACATCCTTTGTCTATCGCATACACCTGTCTAGAGTGAAAGACATTTTCACAGAACTTTCATCTTGTGCACAACACTTTTGAAGCTTTCCAATACTCTAAGATATAACAAGTACATTTAATATGACTTGTTCATCCAAATCACATAATTCCTTACCAAACTTTAATTTTCATCCACAAAATTATTTCAACTCTTTATATTTGTTAAATAAATCTTTTAATGTTGAATATAAATCTTTTGTTCATTCTTTGAACTGAGACTTTGAAACCGATTTCTTTCATTACTACTATCTTATGGTCGTGGCAATTTACCTTCCAGTCATTCATATAACCTAACTATGTATGCAAAAGCCACATACTAGATACTACTTATACAAGATTAGATTCTTATTAGGGAACAAAGATCAGATAGTTTAATGATGGAGTCAGATAAGAAACTACCAAATAATCATATTGTTTCTCATAAATGGAAGACCTTGATGTACAAAGATACATCTAATCACATCACGTACATAATTGACAAATTTTCATGTTATGGGGAACTCTTCTAAGGGTCTTTGAAGGGGAGGGTACAGCTGGTGCATTGCACAGGGACCTGGAAGGCCCCCAAGAGTTCCTGGAGTAGAGCAGTGTATTGATAAAATAGGTTCATAGTTTACCAGTTAGTGAATATAGTATGGTGTGCTTTTATCGCTGATGAGAACAGGCAGGTTGAAGGACAAAGGTGTTTGTGCAATGTGTGGAAGGGTTAAAAACATTGGAGACCCTGCTCTCCACTAAGACTTTCATTACTTTCTGCACAATCACTCTAGCCAACTTTAACAGTAATAAAATAAGCAATATTTTAATGAAAGTAAATGTTGACAATAAAAGTCATTCAATTCAAGGTAATAAATTTTTAAAGACACTTTTTAATTGGCAATATGTCTTGTACACATTGACAGCACAATTCATGTTAGTAAAAAAAAAATCATGTTTTATTCAAATTCTTTAGACAAAACAAGGAAATACTTCATTAGGGTTGGTTTTGGTTTATTACTGATACAACAAAACCAATGCAGAACCTTAAACACAATCCTTGAACCTAACCAGACAGACAGATATATAGACAGACACTTTCATATTTGTCTCAAAATATTACTTATCTAAATTTTGAATCATGTATGATTTTTTTCTAAAATGAGGAATTATTTTTAAAATTTCTACATGACTTTCTCTGGTTCCAGAAAGTTACAAATTTTGACCATTTATTTATCATAGTGAGAAAATTAAATATAGAGGAATACATATATATTTACTATACTATATTGATCGATACTAAATATCCATGATTTAAATTATAATGCATTGAGCTTGTTGTCAATTATAAGAATTTTCTTAGATAATCGTTTCTCTATTTCTCTTAGTTTCACCACAATAGAAAGTTATTTAAAGGTCAGATATTCCTGAAAAATCTGACTTTACATCAAGGAACTTTCCTTTTTTTAACTGTAATGTTTTAATTCTGTTTGACTTATTAATTTTCCCATAGGTATTTGGAAGCTCCTAATGTCTCAAACATATGACAGGCGTCCCCTAGCAGTTAACGCCCTGGGCGTCTGTCTGGGTTGCTGGTACTTAGCACCGAGCAATTGTCTCTAAGGATGACAGTATTCATCCTTGTTTCCTCGAGTCCTTGGCAACAGAGATCAGTTTCTTCAGTCCACGGTAGGTGTTCCCAACCTAGGGTAAATTTACACCCAGGGGCAAAATTTCAACTTACGATTTGTTTATCATCAGTTGTTGATAACAGAAATAACATTAGTGTAATGAGCTATTTATTGAACTTAATAATGTTCATAACAGTATTCTAAAGATTTCCCCAAAAGTTGTAAGGGCGAACGGGACGGAAAAGGTTGGTAACCTCCTGCAAAAATTAGTTTAAGCTAGAAATACCAATGTATATTCATCACTGTGTCAATTGTTATACGGACATTTCTTATTATATCCTGGATGGGTATCTCCATTCATCAACATACAATATTTAATCGGTATCGTAAGAATACAACATAAAACCACGTGTTTTTCTAGAAACGTTGCTTACATCAGAATCATTCCGAAGAACTGGTATAAAATCGACCAAACAAGACTAAATACTAACCTGCATCGAATCAGCACTGATTATTTCCCCAGAAAATATCCTTCCTAATTCTATGGCCAATTTAGATTTACCTGTCCCCGTAGCACCAGCGATCACAACAATCGGAAGACGACGGACACAGGAGGCCGCCATGTTTATCTGGAAAAAAAAATGTATTAAAGATTAAAAGAAGCCAACCAGAGTTATCGTTCTTGCTTTTCTAGCCTAACACTGTATTTCCTGATTTTGTTGAGTCAAGATTTGATCAAGTCAAATATTCAAAAAAAAAAAAAAAAAAAGAAAAAACATTTTTTCGCAACATTTTTTTGTGTTTACAGTCCACCATACCTTGGTTACTGCTGTAAATTTATCAGTTTTCAGAAAAAGTAATTTTTAGGTTTTAAGAGGTTTGTTCTATTTGTGATGTAATGCTAAACTGATCAGGTACTTTCCGACATTTTCACGAAGTGAACGGAAGTTTACGAACCTCATACTTCTAAGTCCTCATTTCTGTGACTTGTGACTGATTTCAAGGGTATCCTCTCTTTTAGCGTCCGACATCCCAAACGAATTCAAGACTTGATTACCTCCCTTGGATTTCTTCACCTGAAATATTGGATGCCTCAATCAGAAAAAAAAAAGATTCTTTGAAAACATGATTAGATTATGAGACCATGAAAATCGGGTATTTTCAAAGCTTGATCTTTTTAGCTTTCAGTGAAGAATTTTTCGGATCGTTTAAACAGTATCATTCACAGCGTCAGGGATGGACATTAAAATAAAAATTGCGTCGGACTTATCTCCTTTGGAGCTTTGAATCTGCAATTAAAAAAATCATCATTCAAAATAAAATATAATTTATCTAATCTATATTATGACAATTGTACGTAACGAAAATTGATTTTTTGAATCTAGTAAGCTCACAGAAGCAGGGGAAAAAAGGTCATTTTTTTCAGATTCCTGGAAACATTTTCCCTCCACAACTGGATCCTAAAATAGTTGCTAAATGTTTGGGAATAGGTTCACCAAAATATTATCTGCCTTGCAAAATATTGACATAATTAGGATAGATGCTTTACGTCGTAAAACCATAAATTAAGCAAACAATTTCGTACAAATCAAAAACTATTTTACTTCGTATTTACACGAGTTTGTTTGGAGACACTGCGTCAGAAATGTACAGAGAAAAATTATTCATCATTTTTTATTATAGAATCAAATATATATGAAAAAAAATTATATTGTCAATTGCAACCCTTACTAAAACCGATCCTAACACCAACCTTAAACACTAACCCTAAACACTTACCCTAAATCATATCCTTTGTATATCAAATTTGATGAAATACAGTTTCAAATGCTCAGAGTTTTCGGCTTTTAGGTTCTATGATAGCTTAACAGCAGCAACGGCCCTCGTCTACTGAGAAGTTATCTCACTAACGAAATATGTTTTGGTGAACCCATTCCAAACAATTACCAAATAGAGGAAACCCCAACTGGATGGTTATCATTTGTAGGGCATACATGTCTTTTAATATGTGTTTTTGATATATTCTCAGGGTGACCTAAAATAAATTATAACATTTGTTTCCTGACTTTATGAAAATTCATTGGTAACGTATCGAAAAAGGGTCAAGCTTTAAAAATATGTGGTTGGAATATTAGGGCAGGTGAAGAAATCCAAAAAGTATCAGGGGCGTAGCTGGAAATGTGAGGAGCCCAGAGGGCTTTGCGCCTCAGGGGACCCCTCCCTTCAACATTTACTTTAGCTGAGAGCCAACAAAGAGGTCCGTGGTAAACCTTTCAAAAGCTTAGGGAACGAGAGCTTGTTGAGATGGCAGTCCTTTCAAAACCAGTGATGCAGCGAGAGATTTGATGGCCCAGGCATGGCGGCTTGGCTCCTTGAGGGGGTCCCTTCCAACATTTAGTGAAATTTGGTATTGTACTATGTTAGTAGAAATGCAGTAGGTGAACTACTATTCATAATTGAAGTTAATCAAGTCTGAAATTTGTTTGGCGCATTTCAGCTGCTGAAAATAGAAAATTTCACTCTTTTTTAAGTTTATGGTGAGAAACTAAAAGCATTTTGTTGCCGAGTAGCTTTAATCCAACCAAAAGAAGCAACCCTTGAGTTTAAATTTTGTCTGACCATCACACACAGGTATCTGTCCCCGCTGGTCCCCAAGATATACTTTCATACATAATATTGGTCTCTCTTACATTTTTATGCACGCCTAAAACCTCCAAACGAAGTCTTGTTGGACGAACCTTAGCAGAAATATGTAACAACATGACTCTGCGAATGTAATAGGCATTGAATCCGATTATGCACCCTCTGTCCTAAAATTCAAAACGTGTTGAATTTCGGAAAATTGAACATCCCTGCCTTATAAAAAGAATTCCCATACACTAATGGTAATAGGTTAAAACCGGTATTTCCCACACGTTTACATTAAATTAACAGATATATTTTCAATTATTTAGGTTGAAGGGAAATAACTCGTATGGCAATGACCAATTACTTTTCTCCATTTTGGAAGGTTAAATTAAAGGGATAAAACTATTGAATATGTATTATTTGAAATTTATATCCTTGAAGATTTCGTGCAAAGTAATTTCATCAATGTATATATAATTAAAACATGAGACGATTCCATCATATGTCGGCACTGTTTTAAAACAACGTAAGTTACCCCCCCCCCCCGCTTTATTCATCAACCCTTTATCCACTTTTATGCAAAGTTTTCACCTTTTATAGAATAGGCTTCAAAAATTTCTCAGAAACGATCGAAGTCATGTTGAAATGGGATAAGCGATTATTGTATCAAGAATAAAATTTCTTCAAATAATATATACTACGTGGGGTAAGGGTTTGTTATCGGAACGTAAATTGAATATTAAAGAGATAACCGATCAAGTGAGCCCATGTGTCTGCTACTACCTCCGATACTGAATTTTATAACCATTACTCCTAATTGTCTTATCATTTGTATAATTTGAGTCATAGAATTTTAAAACTGGTGCGGGACTCTATAAAACCCTTATACATATTTCTCATCAATACGGTTAAAGGGAGGTAACTCGTTTTCTTGATGAATCGACATGGAAACTATCATCCTTGGATTCATGGCTTAGAAATGAAGAAAATCGAAATTAATGTTGTTGTTTTTTGGGGGTCTTTTGTTATTGTTTTTGTATTTGACCCGGGGGTAGTATCGAAATAACGATATTTGTATATTTATTTTTTGTAACTGATCAAATATATGATAAGACGGGATTCAGTTGATGACCACTGTGGCTGCAGTCAAACATTATTACAGAATAAGTTTTAGATGTTTTCCATCCAAATCTAGATATTTTTAGTCGTGTTTAGATGTCAGAAATAGTTATTAAGATGATTTGAAATAAGAAATACGTATCATTTAATTTATTGTTATGAAATAAGAATTATTTAGAATAAAGTGAATAAAATTTTGATAAAATGAATGGTGAAGATTAAATTCATTTTCAATTTATTTATAACAAGTAATATATATTTCCTTTATTTTAGATATACATCTAAAGACACTAGATGTTTCTAGATGCTTTTTAACTTAACTTCGAATGCAAATATGAAAGTGGAGTTATGACAATACTTTAGATATTTTATATCCAGATCTGGATATATTTTGATGCATTCAGATGTAAAAAGTTGTGTTCAGATATTTCACTATCAGACAGATATTTTGAAATTTTTTTATATATT
Source organism: Thysanoteuthis rhombus (assembly GCA_963457665.1). NCBI lineage: Eukaryota > Metazoa > Mollusca > Cephalopoda > Oegopsida > Thysanoteuthidae > Thysanoteuthis > Thysanoteuthis major. The sequence continues at coordinate 2,063,940 of OY735217.1, forward strand.
CATCTAAAGATATCTGAAATTGTTGAGTATTCACCCCAAAATATCTAAAAACTTTAGGATGTTTATGAGAAAAATATCTAAAAATTTTAGACCTGAACTAATAATCCAAAACTTGCCTAATAAAAAAGCCACATACTTTAAACTTTGGATGTTTGGGAGCCCAAAATTTACACACACAAGGGTGAAGGGGGCACAACATTTCCCCTGACCTTATGATGACTGTTCAGTAATGATTATGTCTCCCTTAAGATACAGTGCAATTGTCGTCCGCCCTCACCCCTTTGCCTTTGGGCCCTGAGAACCCTTACTAAACCACTGCTCAAATCTAGCATTAAAACTAAGATATAAATTCTTAAATATCTTTAACTATTTTATGAATCACGTTTAGATCTAATGGAATCAAAGTTCTTACCCAGTAAATAATAATAAAGACTGTGATGAAAAAAAGAGCTCAACGAACCTATTTCCAATAATATCTTTGGCCATCCCAACAATAATCCAAAAGAGAAAAATTTAATCATCTCGTACAAAATCAATGTACGGATTTTTTTTCATGGGATACCAAAGGTGAGTCTAACCATTTTATGATTTTCAATTTAATTTTATTCAAGAAATTGAATCTTATAGGTCACAAATGTTGAATTATGTACATGCCCATTGCCAGGGTGCAGTACGGAGGGTGTTATCCATTGAGTTGGGGAGGTCACAAGGAAAAGTGCTCAGTGTTGCTAAAAAGTGCAATTTTTTTTATTGTAAAAAAAAAAAAATTTTCAATGGCCAAAACACTCCAAAAAATATTGAAAATGGTCAAAATGATGCCAAAAAAATGGCCAAAATATTTAAGCATGTGAGTGTCTATTTAGTGTTTTTTTTGCACTGCTTAGTGAAAAGCACTAAATTGGCAACACTGGAAATGTTTGATGATAATCATGATAAAAATCAATTCACATTGTATTTACCATTTGGGGGAGGGGGCAGATCTCTCTTGCGACGGGCCCGATTGCATTTTCTTTTAATCATTTGCAGCAAAAAAAGTTTTTATAAGTATATTATTGGATGTTTTTTCTTATAGTTATTTCTCATAAGAAATTTTTTGACTGAATTCTGGATATAAAAATATCAGATGAAGTTGTGAAATCATTTGGTAACTCTGGTTTAAACACTTAGGATGAAAAATGGAGGGAGATTAAAAACTTCTTATTGACTTCACCAGATTTTTTCTCAGATAAAACACATTGTTCCTTGTCCAAAATAGCATTAAACTGAGATTTTCCCTTCATCTAGAAAAGTCTTAAATGACATTAATTTATGTGAGTGTTTTGTATAATTTTTTTCCCAACCAATGATGATGATGATGATGATGATGATGATAGCCCAAATAAATCTGAATTTATCAGTTCAAACAGTAATGTCTGTATTTTTAATGTCTTATATATTATACCTGAAGAAGGCTGTAGAATGACTCAAATGAAACGTGTGAACAACTTGAACAACAAGAATACAGGTAAGGTAGCCGTTTCCTACTACAAGGAGGACATGGGCTTGGCCGATTCGGGGGAGGGAGTCCACAAAATCATTTAGGAAGGGGTGGGGCTTGAGCTTGTTGACTGTTAAAAAATAGATGTCCTTGATAATGAACGATTGTCTCAGACTGAAAAGGAGGACTTGGAGTGGAATTGGAGAAAACATAGGAAAACTCAGACGTTGACAACACTGCATCTCATTGTCCGTGTTGACAGCGGCCATTTGCCAACTAAATATAATGGAGACATATTAATGGTGGTTTTCAGTTTCCACTTTTTTTCAATATATTTGAAGTAATTTTTAGGAGTTTTTTTAGTGATGCCCTAAAAAGGAGGACAAATTAATGTCCCGCTCAATGTGGTGCTGGATCGGGGACCGAGGGCTAAAAAGACGGACATTAGTTTAAAGTGGCAGGGAGAGTGTGCAGAAAAAGATTGTGGCCTTGTGAGCAAGATCATCCGTTGTCAAAAATCCAAATTTAGACAAACCTCAAAACTTGTGGGCCAGGATTGACAAGTGAACCCATATGTGTAGTCCATTCTATCATTTATAAAAACAATTTTTGTAACGTATTATTGTTATAATATAGAGTAGATAAATTTTATTTTCCTGCAAGAACTTGAGAGAGGCAACAGGATTAAATATCAGCTATAATTTCAAAATGGCAACCCCTGGCACACCCAGATATATTCATCTCAGAACAACCCTTACTTATAGAAAACTGGCCGCTGTAGCATCAAAATCAGTTCCTAAATAAGTCTTCATTTCTATTATTATTCGGACCATCCTCATCTTGGTTGTTTTTCATACATTTCGGCCGTTGTACTCTACGGCCTTCATCAGGTATCATCTGGTAGGTGTGGGGAAGTAACGAACCGAACCGTTTATTTTATGGTTGGTTCGTTACTTCCCCATACCTATCAGATGATACCTAATGAAGGCCGTAGAGTACAACAGCCGAAACGTTGTATGGAAAACAACCAAGATGAGGATAGTCCGAATATTAATAGAAATAATAATAATACCTCATCTCAAAAATTCAGAGAAATAATCCTAAATAAGTCAATGACTATTTGTTCAAAACATTTTATTCAAAAAATGATCAACTCCAATCGCAACTGAAGTTGATTACAGCACCTTTTTTATACATAGAAATTTTTTTCTTTTCTTTCTTAAATGTATCTATTAGTCAGAATCATATTGTATGTCTGCGATAAATTTTTGCAAATATCTGAAATTTGTCAATGTAGCTCAGTCAGTGAGACAGCCAACTAGCAATCAGTTTGTTGTGAGTTCAAATCACAATAAGAGATTGTGAGTTTTACATATTGGTTCACATCCCTCATTTTGTTGAGGATTATTCTTGCTGTTATTGTCACAGTAAGAAAACAAAGTTAACTTCATACTTTGTACTGAAGTTTGACAAAAAATATGTTTATCTTCAAATAACCATAACTCAGAAAAGATATGATGGCTTAACGATTATTCCTGTCACACATCCAGATGTGTTAATCTCTGAACAACGAAAAAATGTGTCCCTCTCTGAACAATTGCTCCAACCACACAAAACCTATTTTTCTCAGGAAAACCCTTACCTCATGCTTCTCAAAATATGTTCATGTCTGAACTGATGCCCTGGCTGCTCGAAACACGTTCATCCCTGAATGACCCTTAACCCTCAATTGCTCAACTGAATATCTTCATCTTGGAACAATTGTTCTCACTTAAAAAGAAAAGACAAAACAAAAAACACAAATTACCTTCATCTCAGGACTGATTTGACAGTGTTGGTAAAAAAAGGGAGATAATCCAAGCTTTATCCAATACAGGCAATGGAATAACATAGAATTCAGATAAATCTGGCAACACAGTCTCATGACCCTCGAAACATATGTTTCAAACCAAGGCCTAAAAAGAAAAAAAAAAAACAAAAAAAACAAAAAAGCAAACAAACTGACCTCTACGTTGCATGTTTGTACCTCTCGATAAAAGAATTAATCGAAGACAGAGAAAGTGGCACTATTTCAACTACTTGATATAACAAAATAAATAATTAAGCAAAAAAGTTTCATGTTTTTCTGCTATTTCCACATTGTGGAATTTCATGTCAAAAAGTTTTTTTCTGATAAATGATTGAAAATATCTTGCAATACTTGAAAAGTTATTCATATCAAAATGTCTTGAATACTTGCAGAGCAAAGCTTGCGGTATATAGTTGGTTGTGTTAAACCATATCAAAGTCCATGTTTACACAGTTGAATTTGTCTTGGCTGTTTACAAAAACCAGTTCTATTGTAAATCTATTTCATTTTAACATTCATCTCATAAAATCATTTTAAAATATCCTTTCAATATTTTAAGGTTATTTTTTTGTGGGATATGATTTATTCGCATTTCTAAAAATTCAAGATATTTTTTTTACTTTTTAAAATATTTTTGTTAATGTTAATGTTTTTGCCAATTCCAAAACGTAGCTTCTTTAAAAAGGAAAGTTTTTCTTACAACAATAAATACAAGATGCAGAAAACATATTGAGTATTTTTCTCCTTTTTAGAATAGGAAGAAATGATGGAATCATCATTCAAAAAAAGTTCTTGATTTAAGATATTTTATGTACAGTGATTATGTAAATCAGCACAGTATTCTGGAGGAAACAATTTTTCTCAGATGATTAAAACAATGTCTAAGAAGAGAATTTGATTTTGAGTTTTATATTTAATTTAGTCATATTTGCTTTTGCAGACTTTTAATGAGGTAAAATAGAAATATACAGATGAGAGCAAGTTTTTCTCAACAACATCCGAGTTCATCTGATGTTGTCATCTTTCTCTTTGGCTGTGATCCTTTGAGTGGTTTGTTCCATGTTGTCTGCTGGTGTGGAAAGTTCAGTTTAAAGGGTCTTCCTATCATAACACAAAAACTCACATGCGCCATCTTGTTCAAAAGATATGAATTTCATCGATTCATATTCAATCCAATTGTTAGCTGATGACTGGTGTGGTTATCTGAAGAGGGAAAACGATGTGACTATGTTCTTCCCTCTATTTTTTCCCCCACCAAAGTATTGACCATTTCACTATTTGCCTCTCCCCTCCCCCTGGATGGGTCAAAATACCCAGCCGAATTATGTTAGTCGGGTCACTTCGCTGGCTTTTTCTCATACTGACTTTCAGAAAACTATCCGTTTGGGTAAAATATCCTTTCCATATTTGGACACATAGCACAAAATAATATTTATCCCCAACAGGCAAGTCAATGGACGAGAGGTAATTTAGATGCTATATATCATCATTCATAGAGGAGTTCTATTATTTTTTTTCTAATTCATTCATAGAAGAGATCCATTAGCAATGGGAGTGATATCAAAGAGTTCATCAAGTTCACTTATTCAGACGGTTTTTTTTTTTTTTTCTTAAGGGTTAAAGAGTAAGAGTGGGAATGACATAATCGATGGATTCAGGTTCTCATTTTCCTAGAAAGCCAAGGAAGTCATACATCATTTTAAAAGGTTATAAGATATGGATTCCATCTATGGCAAAATTATAAGAATATAATGGTCATGTGACTTCATATGTATCTAAAATGGCTGCCAAATTCAGGCATTTCATTAATGAGAGAGAGAGAGAGATTGGTTTATTTTTAATTTTTTAAAAATAAAAATTACATCCTTTTTTGTCCAACTGGTTTTGTAAGACTTTTCTACCCAAATATGAAATTTTTGATCTTACCAAGCCATGTGTTGTTCTATGTAATCTTGTATCACTGTCCGAAGAGTCACAGTGAGGTAGGTGAGTTAGTAAAGTCTAGGGCGAGAGAAAGACAAGCTTATATGCTGAGTACTTTTAGCTCAATATCTAAAACGCATCCACACACGGTCTCGGCCACAATGAATTAATGTGATTGCCACATAATATTTTCAAGCTATAAAACTAACAACAGCAAAATTTCTTTGTCATTATAAATTCTTTATTTTAAAATTGGTGAATGGATCGAATCAATCAACAAAAATAGCCAAATTTATAAATAGATTCATGAGATTTAAATTATATTTTGTGTTATTTTTATGCCCTTTTATACATAATTCTACAAACTGTATTTTTTTTTTAATACCATAAATACCGGTGTATAAGACGACTTTTGAAGAATAAAGCATTTTCCCTAATGGATCATGTTAGTCTGTTTAGATCTGATGAATTCGACACTCTGTTGGATACAATATGGCCATATGTTGGAGAGTTGATTGATCCAGTGATTATTGGACTAAACTTAAATTGACTCTTGAATTTTACAAAGAAAATAGAATGTCAATTTCGAGGGAAATAACTGATTATCTCCTTTGGACCATTCGGTGAATTTCTAGATGTGTCCACACATCTCGATAAGACTTTTTACAGTCAGTTGGTTTTGATTACGTTAATCAACAGAAAGAGGAAGGGAGGTTGAGGTGTGATATTATCAAAAGGTGTGATGTCATTAAATGATATGATGTCATTAAAGGAATACTACTCCAATTTTTTTCACCAGCTGCTATGATGTAATAATAGAATGCACAAAGTCCGCATTTTTGTATTTAAAAAAAGGCCATTTACAATTTTTATTGAAAATAATACTCGCAAAATATTTCCATATCATAATATTTTACAAGTATGAGAATCAATTGATTAAGAAAAAAACAAACAAAAAAAAACATTAGTTCTTCTTCCTCCAACTCAAAGATGGTGGACACATCACTGAACTTATGGTTCTCCTTTTTATTCAATTTACAGAAGAGTTCCACTATTTTTACACCTTAATTTTGAGGTCGACTTATGCACCGGAATATACGATAATTGCTTTCAAAGGAAGTGATTTTTTAAAAATAAATCAAATTTCCGTTTCAGCATCTTCAACGAGTTCATAATCTAGAAGATGAGCAAACATTGAAGTGTCTTTTTCCGTTGTAAATCGTGCAATGACTTTGGTCGTCCCCGCTGTATTTGGTAGGAGGATGCTTCCTTCCCATGAATAACCAATTCTTCTTTTCAAATGGTTCCAGATTTCACCATTGACTATAAATACCTCGACTGCACGGGGAACTTCCAATCGAAACATGTATCTACGTCCTGTGAGCAAATCCCCAGATAGCGGTTCGTATAGCGTACATTTCTGCCATCGGTGAAAAGTATTGGGAAACACATTAACTGCTGGGTTAGGTTCCTGGCAAACGACAAGATAACGGTAAACGCATTCCAGCGTTTGAGATTCATCTTTGTCGCCTGCTCCGTAGAGTGAGAAAATGTAAAATCCTTCGTGCGGACAACGAATCATGTAGGTAGCTCCTTTGTCAGTCCTAGAACGAAGGAAAACGTATCGATCGATGTCTGAGATTGAACTGTCTTTCAAATCAAAATATTGAAACGAATGCGTGAGTTTTACTTCTTGACTCATTTTGAAGACGATTTCCAGTGTGTCGTTGTTACTGACAATCAACGGATCCGGGTGGGATTCCATGGTGATGTTAAGAGCTTCCATAGAAGGTGTAGCGCCAAAGAATGGAACGGGTGGGTACGGCGGTGCTGGTGGCCCCAGCAGTCTCTTGCAGTTGATCAGAAAAGAGCAAGCACTCTCCAGACATTCAGAATGCCAGAAGTCACCGATATAGACAGAAAAGTAGTAGATACCAGTCCGTGGTAGACTAACCGTGAATATAGCCTCGTTCTTGATGAGGCGTAATAACGTTCTTCCTTCCATGTCTTTTTTATCTTGACTCTTGTCATAAGGTTCCAACATGGAGCCAAAGCCAAGAATTTTTGGTATTATTAACCGAATCTCAATGACACCAGACTCTGTGGAAATGTTGGCGCCATAGTTGGAATAAAAGCGTAAGCCATAATTGAAAAATGGAGACTTCACGACTGGAAGGTTGATAAACTCTGAGAATGGAAGTGGGATGTCTAACAATTGCCACGCTGGTTCGTCAGGGTAATGTTGATAGATGTAGTCTTCAGGATCAGTCAGAAAGTAGAACTCATCATAAGTATGAAAAACCTGCAAACAACAAAAAAATGTTTAGTAATTATATCCATATTTACAAAGACAATTTTTTTTTTTCAATATGACCAAGCCATAGCAGAAACTCTTTTTGACTAGAGCTATACAACAATCAAGATTGAAAATGCAAAACTGGAGAAAGTAGACCACTACGTCTACCTAGGACAACGATCTCTAGGAAATCCTAAAGAAAAAAAAGCAACACTTTGAAATGGCAAGCCTTTAGAAGAGCAAACCCAAACTTCAAAAACAAGAAAATCCTGTTAGTCTTAAAAAGAAGAGTATACACCCAACACATCCTCCCGCCAGTCACTTTTGAAGCTGAAACATGAAACATGCCCAGAAGACTGACCCTCAAACTCAGAACCATGCAACATTCAAATGAAAGAATCATGCTCAACCTTTGAATGGAGAGATCACAAGACAGCTCAATTATATCAGGGAAAAAAAAAAGGGGTCCGAGACATCATAGAATCCATTACAAAAACTCAAATGGCAATGGGCAGGTCATGTTGCTAGACTGTCAGACAACCAATGGACATCATGACTCACAACATAAATCCAAAGAGATCACATGCAAAACTGAGGCCGGCAGAATACAAGATAGAGAGACATATTAAATAAGTTCATAGAGTAATGGCTCTGAGACGCTGTCCCAAAAAATCATCTATGAGATATGATGAAAATCTTGACCATGGAGAATCTCCAGAGCTCCACACAGAATACAAATATTCTTGCTATCAACAAACTCCCTCCAAAATCTTACTGCTTCCACCAAGAAAAAAAAAAATGATAATGTGACGATTAGACATCAAATAATTTAGCAAAGTTTAAATTGACCAGTGGTCAAATGAGGAGGACTGTGATTATGAATCAAACAGAATGCAGTTTGGCCATTGCTGCTAAGAATTGCCAAATTGGTTATTTTTTGGCTAAGTATGGCTGATTTTTTTCCAATTTAACCAATAAAAATCTATGATTTTTTTTTAAATCTAGAGAATTTTCAAAAAATTATTTGGTGAGTTCATAAAATCGTCCATATGAAATTAAGACTTGGCTCCATAGGCTAAGCTTACACTTCATATTTCATTTGTACTTGAGGTATAGATCAATCTAATGCAGCATTTCAGAAACAGTGAGTTTAATTCAAGAATAGTAAAAATTCCGAGTTCTCTCCCTTGAATAATTTCATAAGATTTTGTAAGGGATTTTTTTTTTTTGTGTATGATTGGACTCTAAGTATCGGTATAGTGCCCCCCCCCCCCCGCTTTTTTTCGAAAAGCAAAAAGCATTTTTTGAAGGAGTACAGTGGAATACCCATGTGAATTTTCCAGGTTCTGTGCCATATGGTGTGTTTGGTAGCGCTGACACAAGAAAACAACCCAGTGAAATGGGAAGAATACCTTACCACTCTTCTGGTCCGGTAGGTGGTCATGGCTAGAGGGATTCAATAGATAAAATAAACAGGTATAAGCTTGTCTAGCTAGCGCTCTTAATCCAATGAAATATGAATTTCATTTTCAATTCTATCATCCTTAACAATATCAAACAAAAACGGTCATTTTTTTTATTACAATGAATGTAGTATTGTCAACCATTACTATCTTGAAAACCATCAAACCCCAACCACAACTGTCAACATATGTTTCTTCAGCTTTCAAGTGATTCTGCCTGGCTATATAGGTATGTATGTGTCATGTTTACAGGCCACACCAATGGAGCTAAAGTACTGAAAATTTAAATATTTACTCCTTTTTGTATCAAGGAGAAAAAAAAAAAGAAAATAACTTATTGGTGGAGGATTCAATTTAAAATGTAAGTTTATGCTAAATTGGTCCTTTAGTTTAGCTTTCATGCTTGTGTTTTTTTAAAAATTGTACTTTTTGGTGATCACTGCCAAACCCTTTTTCCAATTTTTCAATTGATTGCCCCAACACAATTTGCTACCTGAGGATATTGGTCATACGATGGTTTCCATTGACTGACCAGACCAGTCTTATTTTTTTTTGCTACTCAGACTGTCAATCTATGGCATTTAGTAAACAGAGTGAATCAGAATAAAGGATAAGCTATCAGTGAGTCTCAAACTCACAGAGGCAAAAAGGATTTTCATAAAACAAAAACCTCCTTACAAAACTAAGACTAACAAGACGTTTATTGTGAAATTGAAAGTGAAAAAAAAAAAAAGAAAGGGGTCTCACTTGAGGTAGGTCATCTTTATGTCCTGAAATGTGTCTTGCAGCCCAAGTGCAATTTATAAATCTCCAAGAACCATCGACAGCAACGGCAGTCCAGGAATTCCGAAAAGCATTTCCCTCAATGCGCATACCAGGTTTATAACCAGCCCCTTTCGAGTAACCGATGATGATTTCACAATGAAGTCCTGCAAAACTAGAAACAAAACATTATTTCAAAGACATTTCAAAAGGGCCGGCCCAAGGTACTGGTAATACAGGTAGTTGCTCAGGGTACCAAATGCTTGGGGTTACCTGTCATGTGTTTGGAAGAGCAGGATTTTCCAAATGCAAAGACAAATGAATTAAACAGAAGAAAAATGGTTGAAATAAAAAAATTCCCTAATGTGAATCGAGATTTTTCAGAAATATTCGACAGTTAGATACTTTCTGTTGGAACTGTTTTCTTTTACTAAATTATTGTAATTAACTTTTCATTCTTATATATATCATTTCTATCTTAAATTGCTCATTGTCGACTAGAAAACGTTACTTGCTCATTGTGAAATAGAAGTTGTTTATAGTAAAATAGTAATAAATAAGATAATACTATACTTTAAAAGGTGATTAAGTTCAGTTTGCCTAGGTTGCTATGAAGCCTAAGACCAGCACTATACTTCAACAACAAATCAATTATTCTGACCAAATCCATCTTGGAATTAAAGGTTTTGATGCTCACTTTGTATTTATCCTAATAAATGATATTGTTATCATATTCATAAATGTACAGTGGTTTCTCTCCCAATCCATGAGGAACCTGAATATCTTTTTATTCAAATTCCACAGGAATTCATTTTTCTACTATGTAAAAAACCTTTTGATAAACATTTGATATTTCATTGAGATTTCATAAAATTAAATGGCTTAATTCCATTAAAGTTTCATACAAAATTGCATTTTCATGGAAAAAGATTCATTGGTGAATAACCAAGTACTGAAAATTTCATTAGAATTTTATTATTAGTAAATTTTTTGTAGACTTTTTAATTCTGGGTGCTCTTTGACGAAAAAATTTTCTAATGCAAATTATAACGTCACACGGTTTTGCATAGTGTAAACACCATTACAAACTTAAAGATACCCAAGTTTACATTGTAGACACAAATAATTTTTGTATTAGAATTTCCTAAAATCTTTTTTCCGATTAATGACAAAGATTATTACGATGAAATTACCATATTACAAGTTTTGGGCATTTGACAACACATTGCCTTGCTGTCAAGAATGCGTGGAAGAATCTAATTAAATAATTCAAATGAAAAAAGTTAACTTACCTACATAACTTTTTAAAAACCTGGTGGTAACTCTCTTTACCACTTTTTACTCCTTTCAGTAAAGAGAGCGAAGCATTCGGGTGCAGGATTTGTTTTACTGAATTTTTGCTTAAATCTTTTGCGATAAGCCAACGAAATAAAACCCTGGAAATAGAAAAATATATCAATTGAACACACAACATTAGAATATCAAATAATGGGGAAAAAAGAAATGGTGTCTGTAAAACCTAAGAGCAAAACTAAAACTACATTTAAATTAAGAACATGTCTGTCCGTCACACTAAAAAAAAATATTTTACATTAAAAGGGGTCAAAGTGGAGAGGTTCAACTTCTATCTTGTCTATCACTTTGAAGTGAATCATAAACATTCCAACTTTTATTCAGACAATCAAATCTTTTCTTCGATTGTCCAAATAAAAGGTGGAATTTTCCTCATATTTAGACAATTGAAAGGGTGTTAAAAATTCAACACATTTTATTATGGGTATAAAACACATAAAAATTTAATTGAATCTTTTCTTTCCCTCTTTGGTGTCAACACCAAAAGAGACTGAAAAAGAGATTCTTTCCTTACGAGTATTATGTATTACACCGTAAGAGGACCAGAGAATGAATTGAAAACATCTTAACATCAAAGATGGGAATAAGAGATCGGATTATCTGAATCAAAGTTGAACCCTCCATCTTTGTTATCTGCAAATCATAATGTTCTTACATTTATATTATCCTTTCCAGATGAAAACAACGAATTATTGGGTGGAGAAATTTTTATGAAATTTAAAAACGAAAACAAAAATATTCAAAAATTTAAAGTGTTCCTTACCTGACTTTTTCAAGTTCCGTTGAACAATATCTTGTCAAGTCCCGTACAAGGTCAGTGAAATTATTATATTCTCGATTGGCAATCTGAAAGAGGGAAAGACAAAACAATGAAATCTGTTATTAAAAAGAACAGGTAATCCATAGAGCAGTTGTATAGCTAAAAAACGCTCCCTAAGGAAAAAAGATTTGACTTAGTCTTGCTAAAAGCATATCAAATGTATTTAGAACTGCTCCATGTCTAAGAAGATAGAAGGATGTGGCTTTTACCATTTGTGTTTGTTGAGATTTTGGAAAACAACATAACCCTGCCCAGCCCACGAGTCAAACTTTTTAAAGTTTTTTAAGTTTAAAGTTTAAAGTTTAATAACTCACACAATAATGAAAATGGAATGATAAGATTTTCACTAATCAACAGCCTATTCTTTCAAGATATATTACATATATGACAAATGTGGCTGTCTATAGTATTTTGGGAATTATATTGTTTTTTCTGAAATGAGTCATTTTTGGTTTTCCTTTCTTTCATGGGTATAAAATACAGTAACTAGACTCATCATACAAGGAAAATTATTTTTCTCATGTGTAAGCAAGGATTATTTTATTTTTGGTTCAATTCATGAATGTAGAAAGATTTCCTGAACATGTTTCCACTACATTCATTGTATGAGTAAAGCAGGGTAGCTAGGTTAGCCTACAACCGACAGGTTGGGCCAATTTTGAAAGGAGTTGGCTTCTATTTTCAATCACCAAGATCATTTTCTGTCATTATTTTACTTTGAAGATACAGAAGAGTTGAATTGAAAAAAGATAATGCAAGGGTAACTTTTTTTAATTTTGTATTTCAAATAAAACTTGATTAAAAGAACCAAAAAGCGATTTTATAAAATTCCAATCCAAGTCTAGAATTGACTTTGTTTTCTCACCATAACAAAAATAACAAGAACAATCCTCACCTAATTTAGGGGAGTAAACACTTCACTGTTTGTTTATCCAGTTAGGTTAAACCAAACAGATACATAAAAAATTACATTTCCCCAGCATGATGTGAAACCATGACCAAGTGACTGATAGGCAGCTCTTTTACCAACTGAACCGGACTGACAAGTCCTATATATATACGAATCCATTCATTATACTTGATATATATCTATCTTTAAAAGAAAGAGAGAAAAAAATTATTGAAATTATTGAAACTTTCTTTATCCTCTAAGTAAGCCATCTTGGATTTTATGCGAATAGAAATCCCTGAATCTCAACTACACTTGAAAAAGAGGATCTAGCATTTAATAAGCATCTAAAGTTAATTTACATTTAGTAATTGAGATGCAAGACAAAATTATGTGATTCCTTATCTTATCTACATATGTATTCAATCCATTAGATTTCCAAACCTTCCAAAAATTTCTCTTAAATTATACCTCTTGAATTAAATGTTTTATAAGGGGGTTTCTACTTACAATCTAAATGTCATGCTATATTATGGAAATATGGCTATGACCCCACATTAAAATCACATAAGCTGCATGATGTTAAAAAATAAAAAGAAATAAGAGAATTCATACAAAATAAAATTGGATCAAAGAGAAGATAATTCAAATAAACCATTATTCCATTTGTACTTTTGTAAAAATTGCTGAAATTAAATCTCAAGTTTAGTATTATAGTAGTTACACACTAATGAGGGAACATTATACTTTTAGTAATAATAACCTTACTAGTTTCTAATCGACACTGTTCACTAATGGCTGCAGAACAAACTGTAACTGAAATTAAGAGAAATACTAGTCAAAACAAATAATTGCCTCATACAAATAGTTTCAATGATTTAAAAAAAAACGAAATAACCATTGAACTATGCAGATTCTTCTGAGACATAAGATATGGTTAAGATTCAGTTTTTTGAACCTTGCAGTTCTCCGAAGAAAATTTCAGATTCTACAATCATCTGGAAAATTTATTAGGTTTTATGAATTTTTTTTAGAAAGGTTTCACTAAGGTGCTCCTATTTATAATGCAACTATAATGATAAAATGGGAACATACTTTCCTCAAATCTCGTGGAGATACATACGGCTTCTGGTTATGAATTATCTCCCTTTAGTTTTCAAAACTGGCACAAGAAAAGAAAAAACAAATTCCAAAATTTTAATTCTTTTGATTATTCAAATATTTTTTAGGTCATTGTTCAGTTCGATGGTATTAAAGAAAATAACCAAAAGAAGGAGATGATAATCATGTAAGCCATATCTCCATGAAAAATGGTGGAAAGTAAGTTCCCAATTTATCATTATGATTACACTATAAATAAAACCCACCTAGCAGAATCTTTATAAAAAATTTTAACTAAAAACTCACAAGTTTCTGGATGGCTGTAGAGTCTAATGGATTGAAAGCACTTAAAATTGAAAGGAAAACATTTTTTCTTTTCAAAGAACTGTGAAGATCAAGTAATGAGTCTTGATATCAAATAGATTTGAAAAATTATAAAACAGTTCATTGTAGAATATTACGAAATATTGGGACATGATTTTACTGACCTCAATTGCTCGTTCATCAAGTTGTTTAAACACAGTTGGTGAGCGATAAATTTGAACTTTTTTCACTTCTGGTGGTAGTATTGGTGGCCTCATTGAATGATCAAATAACGCACTGTTATCCATTTCTCTGTCCTGAAAAAAAAAGATTTTCATTTATTACATTTTACATTCAATTACTACCATACAAAATATTTATACCAATTAGTTAAATTTGTTATTGTGCAAAGCAGTTTTTTCAATATCAAAATTAAGGATAACTTGAATACAAACGAAAATTTACAAAAAGTGAATTTGAGATTTCTTCTTGATGAGAAAGTAAAATAAATTTAATGAAAGTAAACAATTAAAAAAAAAAATAGTCTAAACAGAGCTATGAAGATATGAACCGACTCATTAATATTAGGTTATTACTCATAAAATGTTGTTTTTTTTACATCACAGAGAATAATCCTAAACGTAAAAAGATTAATTTAAATTATTTGGGATTTTTCAGTTTCAATATAAATAGAAACATAATTCAATATTATTGGAGTTTCACACAAAAAAGCAATAGTGACACCCAAGAAATTGAACCAATTTTCAAGGTCAATTTCAAATTAGGACATAATGTTGTTCAATTTTCTGATAAAGTCAAACTGTTTGAAGTGAACTCAACCACAGTGCAATCAGTCTGGCATTGGCTCAATAATAGCAATATAAAGATTCAAGAATCGATAATTTCTATTTCACAGTGAATGGAACATTTTAAAAACACATACCTGTAAACGCTTTAAAAGTAAACAAAACAGGAAGTCATTTTCAAAATAAAGACTTAACTTATAAGACGTATTTCAAATGGATAATCCAGTATCCAATCATTATACAGTATTCAAATATACTGGTATGATTCATGGATGGAAAGCCAAGTATCAAAAGACTCAAACTGTAAAACTAGAAGTTCAGGATGAGTTTCAGTGAGCAATGAAATGTTTTTTTTTACATCTTGTAGACCAAAGTGAATGAATAAGATGAATCAATGATCATACTGAGCTATCGAAAAAACTTGTTTTTTTCAATCATTTTGAGGCTTTTTCGATTATACAGCTATATACCTGCATAAACTTCAATGTTTTTCCAATCAATTAAAAATATGAAATTCCTTTCTAGGGGACAAAATGTTGTTCGATTGTGCTTCAGATTTGATGTATATTAATTGAACAATAGGAATGCCTAGTCTTAGAACAATTTTAGTCACAAAACATTGATTCATTTGAGGCCACAGCAAAAATGAGATTTTGGCTAGGTTTTCTGATAATGAATTTTATTGTTTGTTGACCAAAAAATAGAGAGAGAAAACAAACGATCTTTGTATGCAACATCACAAATTCGGTGAACCGGATGAAACGAGCCCACAGGCCATAGTTAACTGACACCTAGTCTAACAGATTGTCAAATATGATGAGTTCATTTTGTAACATTTGCAAGAATGAATGTAAATTATGATAGTAGTTTAGTAGAAAGAATTTATCAATGTCAAGGTTGATAAGGGTGAAGGGAAAAAAAAAGGAATTGCAAAACAATAAGTAGAAAGTTGTCTATCAAGCCAATGCATACAGGAAAAATGCAGATTTGGGTTGAAAGCAGTAATTTGGCCTTTGCATTACCAGGGACTGTTTAGCTCAATGGTAAGAGCAGCGCTACATTGAAGTGGTTACCCTATCAGTGGCAGGTTCAATTCTTGCAGCAGCTCCATTTTCTTTGATTGTTTATTCTATTTTACGTTGTCTAAATTGAATGATATATTAACCGTGTAATGACGGGAGATCATTTCAAATAAGTTTCTATATAATATAACGCAATTTATAATTCCTTTTGTCAAACCAAATATGACCATTTCTTGAATACATATGTAAAGATATGTTTCTTTTCTGAAAAAATATCACTAAATAGAAATTTAAATATATCCATGAATTTTTTCACAGCAAATAGCTAGTTAAGAAACTAGGAAGCACTCAGAGAGTGCATACCTCCACCAACACCATTTTCAGGGGGAGTAATTGGATCCGTCCAAAAATTTAATCAGTTCTTCAATAGCCTATTGCCAGCCTTTTATAAAATATCAAAATTCATGGAGAAGTTTTTGAGATATCATGTGAGCAGACCAGAAAATTTGGCAATATTATGTGCTTTGGTCATATCACTACGATGTAAGGAAGCTAAATCTGCAAGTATCCACTCCAAAATTCAATTTTGTAGCCCATTGTCAACCACTCCACAGAATTTCATAGAAATTCATTGAGAACTTTGGAAGCTACATGAACTTTACCACGAAAAAAAAAAGGAGAAAAAAAATCTCTCGATCTGAAAAGAATTGCTGGAATCACCCCAAGATCTCACCACCCCTTCCATTCCTATGCTATACCAAAAAGTAGGAAATTTCAGAAACTCAGGAACATCCTCAATCCCCAGGTTACCAAGTTGGAGATGCTCAGTTATACTTCTTTCCAACTTTGTTGACAGGGGTAAATATATAGAATAATCCCGTATAGAAAAAACTCACTTTTTCCGCAATCAACAACATCATCTCTTGACTTTGCCTTTCAAGCATCTTTGAAGTCCTCATCTTCTCGTCACCCGCAATTTTGTCCGTGACCATTTTGAGACGATCTTCTCTTAGTCGTCGGAAATGCTCCTCAATCCTTTGTCGCTCGTTGACTAGTTCGAAGGAAATGTTGCTTCCCGGTTGATGCAGAGAGAGTTGGTCGATGCTGGCCAACAGTTCGGCAGCAGCACGTTCTTTTTCAACATGGACACTTTCATCAAGTTTACGCATTTCTTTTTCTCGTTCCTCAGATAGAAATCGCTGTAGCCGTTCTTCTTCCTCTTTATGACGCGTCTCCAAATGAACTTGAGCTTCAAAGACGCCACTTTTTTCAAAATCCTGATGGAAAAAGAAAAAAAAAAAAAAAAGAGGAAATGATATAAAAGCCATCAACAAAATTGTCAACATAGGTTTCTTCAGTTTTTAAGTGATTCAGCCTCGCTGGCTATGAATGTGTTGAGCATACAGACAATACCAATGGAGCTAGATGACAGAAAATTTAAACATTAGTTCATTATTATATCTAGAAAAAAAAAAAAAATCTGTTTTTTTGAAAATTCTCTTCCAAAGTAAGTTTCTAATGGGGGAGGGATACACTTTACAATCAAAGTTTATGCTATATCAATACCTTTTTTGTACAGCAGCTCTTTTTTTTTTTCAAATTTGCACTTCTTAGTGATCACTGCACAACAAAAGGAGAGAGACATGACTCATTCATTGATCACCCCTTTTTCATATCTTTTTATTGATCGCTCCAACACAGTATTCAATCAAAATATGTTGTTCACGTGATGATTTTAATTAAGTGACTAACCAGAGCTGTTAACTTTAGATTCTTGACACATTCAACACTAATGTCTTTTTTTCCTGACCCCACAGACTAAAGAGCAAGGCTGGAAAGCAAATATTAGTCTCAACAGCTTATAGAGGACAAAATGAAGACAAAGAGTGTATCATAAAAAGAGGGACATAATGTTGTTTGTCACTTAACCAACTGAGGATGATAATTAATATTTTGTAGGCTTAGCTTAGTTCTGCATCAAGGCCAAATAGGAAAAAATGGAAGTAGGATGATTGTGTTGTGCCAGACTTTCAAGTGGGGAGGGCCTGCCTGTCTTCAAAATCAGTATCTGAAATCCTGACTTATTAATACTTGGTAAGAAACACACAACTATCTCAGTCATCAAGCAGGTCCCTAAAATATTTATTCAACCTAGCTTAGTATGACACAAGACCACAAATATGGAGCAATCAGTTGATATAAAACTAAGTGGTAGTAGAGATCTCTGAGACTAGTTTGTTGGCCATTAATCCATGATGAAGTATCCAATAAGAAAGATAATCAAATAAAAACATTGGTGCCAAAAAAGTTGTTGAATGAAAATGAATTTATCAAATTTTTTTTTAAAATTCAGTTCTATGATAATCTTTAAAAATATTCATGTGAACTTACAGAAATGTTTTGGTTATATGATAAATTCATTATTGTGAATATCAAATCTACAACCCCCATCAGAAATGAATAATTTTCAGAAATAAATATAGGCCAAGTGAAGGGGTAGTCTCTAAGAGAAAAAAAAAATTAAACAATATTCAAGATTTAAAACAGCATCAAAAAAAGGGCCATTCAGTATCATAAATTTACTACCTTTGTTTTGGGAGATAATGAAATTGGGGGATTTTAAACCATTTGGTATTCAAAGCATTCAGGGATTCAACATTCGCTTTTATGGCATTCAGGCTAGTGAGGTTTGGTATTTTGAAGCAGTCTCTAAAAATGAACTTCTATGCTGGAGGATGGCTTGCTTAACACACAACCACTAGCCACTGAGCTACTGGGACTTGATAGCAAGCACAAACCCTTTAACTCATTCCCTATCCTGATCTCTTCTTCTGCAGCACGTTTGATATTAACTTGTAGTTCAAAATCAGCATTCAATTCATTGTATTGGAACAAGAATTGTAAATCATTATTATTCATTTTTACAACTATTTACCTTCATCTTAATGGAACTTATATTTTATTCCGATCTGTGTCATTAATCTATTTACTCACTGGCAAAGGGAACCCAGACTGAGATTTGTTCCGATAGAAAAGCAACAATATACTCAGATGAAGGCAAATAGTAGCAAAAAATTAATAATGGTACCTTTAGTTTAAAACAACAACAAAAAACAACCAAAAAATAAATATTGGTCCAAAGCATCATGGACTTGCAAATAAATGCTTAATTGTATTCCATTTTTTTTCTCTCAAGAATACACATACAAACTTTACATGGAAATCAAAATTTTATAAAAAAAAAAAAAAGGTTTCGCTGGATCTAGAAATCCATAATGTAAAACAATTGGCTCTGTTTGTCAATAGTAGTGTGTTAAGATGGTTTATGTTCACTTCACACTAATGCCCTAGAGAAAGGCATGGATCCATCCTATCTCACCCTCTGCAATCAGTAAAATAGTAGGGTCAATTTGGCACAAGTCTTGGGAAGGCAACCAGTTCAAACCAGGGAGTGAAGCCCCTTTGAGGTAGTTTGATGCTTAATTAAACATCCTTTCGGAAGCTCCTCTGCTTTCCTCTGGATTCCATCTAAGAGGCCAAGAGGGGGTTTCTGATGACTGGGCATCCCAGGATTTCCAAACGCTTTGCTCAGGCATGTGCCCAGGAGGGGACATTCCATTTAGGCTAAGAGGGAGATTCTAACAAATGGGCATCCCATGATCTCCGTATGCTTTGCCCAGGTACGTGCCCTGGATGGGATATTCCATTGTCTGTAGAGACAGAACAGAGGCCATTCAATCAATGCACGCAGGGGAATGTTCCAAAGTGAAAAGTTTTGAGAAACATATTTCAAAGGGTTTCACCGAGGGTTTCTATTTACAATTCAACAATCTAATCTGAATCCTTGCTTTCTGTTTAAAACTAATGTACGTGTGTGATAATTGTAGAGACATATTTCATTCAGCACTGGAATTAACTAAGTATGGACAGTTTACATATGACCGAATGTGATAATTGTAGAGACAATTTATTTGGAAACATTTCGTTTGGCATCGGAATTAACTGAGTAGGAAATCAAACAGCCAACCACGGGAGTTTAACATGGTGCACTTTAACCACTAACTCCTGCTTGCCAAGACTGTTGGTAGCTCAGTTGGTAGAGGAGAATCGCATCAAGATGGCTTCCTGCAGGACACAGGTTTGAATCCCACACAATGCTCATTTTCTTCATTCATTTATAAGGTCGGCTGTTTGATTTGCTACTCAGTTCTGGTGTCAGGCAAAGTATGTTTCCAAATAAACAGTCTCTATAATCACATTCTGTTGGACATGAGCTGTTCAATCTATGATTAGAGTTTTTATATATATATATATATATATATATATATATATATATATATATATATATATATATATATATATATATATATATTAGAAAGTAGATTCACTACACAAACATGTTTATGTTTCTGCAGCAAATCTATTTTCTACTATATTTCTAGCTCTACTCCTAACCAAATTAACACTTATAGTGTAAATTTGAATGCATCGAGCATCCTATGAAATAAATCCATCACATATCAAACATTGCTTTATATTATATTATGGTACATTACAAACCTTATTTGTACTATATATATATATATATATATATTACTAGCTGGAAACCTCCCGATAAGGTGGGTTTCAGCTAATTATTTCATAATTAAGGAATACATCTTACTATGATAAAATGTTTTCAAATCAATAATTTGAAATTACAAATGAAAGCAAGACTTGGAATGAGAAATTTAAAAACCATAAGAATTACGGATGCACAGATAGCAAGGGGCAAAAGCAGCACTATATTCTAGGAAAGAGCATAATTAATAATTAACAAGCATTATACCTACACCTGGGGCTGACTACCCCCTCTTGCTACGCCTCCGCATGTGGATGACCTGATAGTTAATGGCACATAGGAGGGAATTGGCAGTGTTCACACCTCAGCTGGAACAGTTTTAGTTCACTTCGTAATGATGCCAATGGGAAAGGTATGAATTCACTTCTAGGCCAAGCTATTTTGTAGATAACAAGGCAGTTGGAGCCCTTTAGCCCTGTAAGGCAGTCAATGGCATTGGGCATTGGGCTAGCACCCCGGCCCCGCAAAAAGAACACAATTGTCACAAACAATGTTTTGGGACCAATGTTGCCGCTAATTTTTTCACAGACTGTGCTGACCTAAAAAGCAACTGAAGAAATGGTGTGTGCAAAAAATGTTTTCAACTTCTAAGACAATATCTGAACCACTGTGCATGTATCATGATTGATTATCTGAAAAAATTATCCAAAACTGTCTCAAAAAAAAAAAAAATTTCATCTGAAAAATGTTAGCACAAAATTTGGGTATTGTTGGTCCTAAATTACCCTGAAAAGCACTCGGAAGAAAAAAAAGAAGCATTTCAGATGGTGTCTAATGGTGTACTTATGCAAATTTTCATGGTTGGGGCCCCCAAAATGTGACCAGGAGTGCCCAGAAACACACACAGATGAGCCAAGGGAGAAGAATCTGTAGCTCACTTAACTGGTTGGTCGGGCAGACCATTCGTGGGGCTATGGTGATTTGAAAACACTGATTCTTTATCTAAAGTATATAAAATAAAGGTCAGTTATTGATGACAAAAAGGTGTAGAATAAAATAAGTGATCTATTCAAAGTATTGATTTTTCTTTATTATTTATTCATTGTTATTTAATCCTATATTTTTCTTTATGCTTCAATTTGTACACAAAATATTTTCATAAACCTGCAATCAAACGATATTACTTTGAGCTAGAGTGATATAACATTTGTTTGTTTGACCACATAGTTTTATTATTGAAGTCTTTTTAGAGGTGTCTACACATCTCTTTTAGATACTTCTATTGGTTGGTCTGTCAGTCATTCCTAGTTATGTAAAACAACAGAAATAGGAAGGAAGGAAGTGGTTTGATGTCATCAAAAGGAGTGAGGACATTATAAGAATTTTTTTTTACCAGCTGCTAATGAGGTCTTATTACAATATCCAATGCCTGCATTTTTGTATTGAAAAAAGCCAAAAATATTAATTTACGATTTTTACTGAAAATTGCAGAATATTTCTATATTTCAATATTTTACAAGTATGAGAATCAATTGAATCAAAGAAAGACTACTTGCTCTTCTTCCTCCACCTCCTGCTAAGACTACCACGGTCGGTGGACGCATCGTTGAACTTATTGTTCTTGATTCTTTATCTGAAACTTTCAAAATTTGAGCGAGGCATAATTGTTTCTTTTGCTAGGCCGTGCAGCCACGCAGCTTGGAGGGAACCCTGATCGAGACTCAATGGATTGTTAGAAAAATGGTGATAAAATCATTGCCTCATGTGTCACACGACACACGAGACAAATTCATTGCCACATGTATCGTACGAGACTGGGCCAAGAATTATCATATTTGTCACAATTCAGTTACAGATACACACGTGCACATATGCACACACTAACATATATACAGACATACACACAAAGGTAATAACAAGTCTTAGAAAGATTCATCCTTTTAATTATATTTGTTCCTGACTTAACTGTAACCCCGCACTCTCACACACATGCTCCCTCCTTCACACACATAGACACTCTAGCTCTCTTACACATACGAACACAAACTATCAAAACAAAAACCCGAAGTTTTAAACCATCCGCAAACAACGCCCTGAACATAATAACTACTTACACAATAAGACAAGAATGTTCAAAGCAAAGAAGACTGCCTATTTACAGCTGATGTCTACTTTAATCCAGAAGAAAAAAAAAAAACCTTGCAACTATGTCCAGCTATCTATAAACCATCCAGACGCAGACAAATATTTCAAGATCACTCTCTCGCTCTTTTTTACTTGACGATTCAAATACTGTATAACACTCAGTGCCCTTCTCCAGATATTTCTCGTAATAAATCAAGTATTATTATTAATTTTGTCCAGCTTTTATCTTCATCCTAACTCTCAGTTACTTTTTATCACAACTTTTAACCGGACCATAATCCTACAGCAATGTAGCACAGTGAGAATCAAAATTCACACCCTCTAGAGGGGTTTCAGTATATGCCTGGCCACCCTAATCATTCAGCAACAACTACTTTATAGTTAAGTAAGAGCATATTTTACACT
Organism: Thysanoteuthis rhombus; assembly: GCA_963457665.1. Lineage (NCBI taxonomy): Eukaryota > Metazoa > Mollusca > Cephalopoda > Oegopsida > Thysanoteuthidae > Thysanoteuthis > Thysanoteuthis major. The sequence goes on from OY735217.1 coordinate 2,087,115, forward strand.
TTAAACCCAACTCTTTACAACCGATTTCCCACACTTCGAGATGTTTACAATGGAGACCTAACAATTCTTTAATACAACATATTCTTAATTCTTTTCCAAATTTCTCGGATGAAGTATTGCAACATTATTATCAAAGTGTCCAGGCGTATACTAGAACCCTTCAGGCGAGAGGGTGCGAGTTTGAGTCTCACCATGGACATGTTCTTCATTTTCTGATAGCCACAGGATAAGTCCGATTTACAGCATTGATAAAAAGTAACTGAAAGATAGGATGAAGGAAAAAAAGATAGTCAAGATTAATCATGAAGTTGCAATACTTCATCCGAGAATAAATTTAGAAAAAAAAAAAATTGTTTTACATTGTGGAAATTTAGTAAAATTTCCAAAATGAATAATCGTTAAGAAGTGTTGGTGGTAAAAATCATGTTACTTTGATGAAAATATAACCACTATGGTTTGATTCAAATTCATGATTTTAAAACCAAACAAAAAAAACAACAAAAAAAAACACAGATCTGGTAACTTAATAGGGTGATCAATTAAAAAAATGGAAAGAAGACTGATCAATGAGTAAGCTACTTTTCAAGCTGTTTTGAGTTGTGATCACTAAAAAGTACAAATTTAAAAAAAATAAATACTGATGCTGCTGGACACAAACTAAGGGATCAATTTGACATAAACTTTCATAGTAATTTGAACACCCTCAATGAAAACCTATTTAGGAGGTAATTTTCAAAAAAACAAAATTCATTTTCCTTTCTCATCGAAGAGGTTGTGTGTGCAAAATTTCAAGTTTCTACTAGGATCGGTTAGGGCAGATACATAGATATACATCACTTAGCCTAGACAGCATAAACTATCGCATTTAAAAGAAACAAATAAATCAAAAATCAACGAGATGAGAATTTGGGGTGAAAACAGTTATTTGAGCCTTTGCATTAATATTCAGCTCAATGGAAAGAGCATCGTTGCGTTGAAATAGCTACCCTATCAGTCACAGGTTTGATGCCTACATCAGCCCCCATTTTCTTTAATTGTTTACTCTATTTACGTTGTTTAGGCTAAGTGATACATTAACCATGTGAAGATGGGAGATCATTTCAGATAAGAGTTACTATATAATATAACATAATTTATGATAATTCTGTTGGATCATATATACATCCATTTCTCAATTCAAAGATATAGACATATATGTCAGCACTCATGAATAATGTAAACCCAGCAACAGTGATTAAACCAGTGTGTTGTGGGTAGCAGTGCTTAATGAAAATTAGTACCAGCGACAGTCAGCAAAATATACAGTATCCAAGAGTATACTGTACACTCTGGTTGATATCCCATGTGTATGAGAATAAATAAATACACAACAGATCTGGTTAGACACAGAATAGAAACCGTCATGTGACCAACGTCTTTTGGCAGCATTCCATGTTGGGATGATCAATTAAAGATTTGACGAAAGGAGGTAATCAATGAATAAGTAACTTTTTTCACCTTTTCTTGGGCATTGATCACTAAAAAATGTTGGAATTTGGAAAAACAAGCATAAATGCTGTTGAACACAAACTATATTTTAACATAAGATTACATTGCAAGTTCAACCTTCACAAAAAAAAACTGGGGGGGTTCTAGGCATAATTAGGAGTAAATGTGTAAATTTTCAGCCGTCTAGCTCCATTGTTGTGGCTTGTATGCGCAATACATATGTACATAGCCAGACAGACCCAGTTAAAAACTGATGAAGCCCACGCTGATATTTTGGTTGACAGCTTCTAATAATACATCAAGTAGTAGTAAATATCGACACCCAGTGATATTTCCCAAACTTTGGAAAGTAGCTACCACAGGAGATACACAGCACTAATCTATTCCATCTTATTGAGGAATGTATTAAGAGCGTTAACCGACGTATTAATACATCGCAGTGATTCAAGCATGTTTGATATTAGTAGCGGCGGGGGGGGGCCATGATATACAAAAGTCTGAGGATAATTTTTGCAAACCTATCCCACCCTGTCGGTCTTCAAATCCCAATAATTTTTGCAAACCTACCCCACCCTGTCAGTCTTCAAATCCCAATAATTTTTGCAAACCTACCCCACCCTGTCAGTCTTCAAATCCCAATAATTTTTGCAAACCTACCCCACCCTGTCAGTCTTCAAATCCTAATAATTTTTGCAAACCTACCCCACCCTGTCAGTCTTCAAATCCTAATAATTTTTGCAAACCTACCCCACCCTGTCAGTCTTCAAATCCCAATAAATTTGTTCCATAAACGATAAACAAACACTTTACCCTTTCCTAATTGTAAAAGTACAAATTTAAAAAAAACTTAACTTCATTCTTTCTGGTAACAGATCTGTCAATTATGGCGTAATCGATATTTTTTTTTAGTCAAACAAGTAAAAACAGCCTTAATCAACTCAGAAATCTTTTGTGAGAATGCAAATGTATTTATTTCTTCTTATAACTAACTCAATGCCATAATCTAGCAGTTATAACTAAAATTTAACTTGGAAGATGATTATATCGGTACGTTTTTAAAAGATTGATAAAACAGTACACAGTAGATGCTAGTTAGGGGAAAAAATACAATTAACTAATGAAAACCATTTCATAAATCTACCACGCAGGAAATTATAAACACTTCATTAACAACCCTGGTCTGAAAAAAGTTGCGATAAAAAGTAACAAGAGTATTAAGGTAAAAGTAGCAGAAGAAAAAAAAAATTGTTAACGATATATAATTCTTCATTTACTAGAAATTGAATAAATTTATTTACAGCACAGTGAATTGAAAAAAATTTCAAGTCTTAAATTCTGTTCAACAAACCAGTTTACAAATGTAAACACTGAACACAAAATCAAAAGAAATAATCGAGCAATTTCGTAAATGAAATAACAAAAACCCTTTTTTCAAATGAAGGGAAATAACTTTAGTGAGTGGTTATTTCCCTTTGATTAAGACTTATTTTTTTTATGAATTTGAAAGTTTAAATACTTTTACTTACTTCAAAACTGATGAGCACTGGTTTTGGATGAGGAAATGTCCGACTACTGTGATTGTACATGCTGGAATGGTCAAAAGAAGTGGGTGTGACCGATGTAAAAGAATTGGTCACGCCATTCATAGAATGGACGGATGGAGTTCCCAAAACACTTGAGACTGGGCTTTTACCAGAAACTGATGACCCAGGAGATCCAGCTTTTTGGGATTTGCCTTGAATCTTTAAAAAAAAGAGAAAAAATAAAATAAAATACTGGATTCCAGAAAATTAAATTTAAAAAAAAGAAGATATTAACAGAGAAGTTTTTACCTTCATCTTAATTTACCTCTGCCAACTGATTTGGAGAGGCATTTGTATCCAGTTGTATCAGTCTTTCTGTCCACGAGATATCTCAAAAAGTACTCAAAGAATTTCAATAGAATTTTGTTGAATAAGGAAGAGTTGGTTAAATTTTGGAACAGATCCAGGAATTTCTTTTTGATCAAGAGATATTCCTCCCCCCATACATTATGCATACACTCATGACTGTCCACACAATATATCCAAAAGTTCTCAATGAATTCTAATGAAATTTTGTGGAAAGGTGGGCAATTGACAAAAGATGAAGTGATTAAATTTGGGGGCAGATCCAGGGTGTATGCTGTCTCTGAGAGCTTTCTAGTTTTTCTCAGTTGTTTTCCATACTTCTTTTATTCCCAATTGTGCTGTTTACTTGGAGCCAAAGAAAGACACCCAGAATGAAAGTTAGATGAAAAGCAACTAGAAGTCAAGATGAAAGTTAAGATGAAAGTAAAAACTAACCAAAATAATTAGAATATCTGCTATCACAGTCAATAATTGAACAACTGCAGCAGCAAATTTCAATGAAGAACAAATATGGTCAGAATAAATTCTAGTAATGACATCACTGGAATTTTCCACTCAAAAACATCTAAATGAGTAAAAAAAAAAAAAAAAAAAAAAGGGAAAACATCAAGAGCCTCTAAAAATCTTAAATATTTCAGTATAAGGCCCCAAATCGGTTGTCTACCTTTCTTGCCACATGACCAGCCCATTGCCATTCGAGTTTTCGAATGGATTCTATGATATCCCTGACTCCTGCTTTTACTCAAATATACTGTGCTGTTTTGTGATCTCTCCATGTGATATTGAGCATGATTCTTTCATGTGCACATTGCATGCTTCTCAGTTTGAGGGTTGATCTTTTGGTTAGGTTCCAGGTTTCAGCTCCATAGTTGACTATCGGGAGGATGCATCAATTATTATATTTTTTAAGGTAACTAACTTTTTGTACACATTAATTTCCTTTGTGCACTGGTTGCAAAGTATGTGCACACACACACACCTTGAAAGAAACTCTCAACTGAATACATTTACTTCTATTATTGCATATAATCAATAGATTAGGGATGTCAAACTCATTTACGATGGCAGGTCAAATATAATGCATGTGCACAGAATGAGGGCCAGGTAACATAACTAAGAGCAATTAGCAGTCATATGAGGTGAGTAACATGAAAAATTTTTTTAAAATGTAGATTTATACAACTCTCGTGAAGCTCTTAAAAAAACTTACAAACAAACGTGTGGCCCGCAAGCTACATATTTTGACAACCCAGGATTAGAGTAAATGAAAGCCTAGAACCAATTGTTTAAATAAATCCTACCTGTGATATGACAGCTTACATGAACAGCTCAGTATATAAGCACATTCAAGGTATTGCTTTACTCCAAAACTAGATGTTAGGGTTCTACTAAAAAAAGCTAGAGGCAAAAGTCTTTACAGCATGCACTGTTCAAATTCCCTGAAGTTTTGGGTAGTACCTCATATATAAACAATGTCAAAACAAGGGACAAGATTACTCAGTCCCTTTTTTGTAGTGTTTTGTACTAATACTTTTCATGATACTCATTTTTTGCAGTTATACTCACTATTTTGCTGCCAATCTCCCGGAGACCAACTCTGGGATAAGAAGACCAGGGTCACATAGTTATATATAGTCACATCGAGGAAGTAAGATAAAGCTGAACAAAGGGATATTTATCATCATGTATGATATCGTCGGACTATTTTCCTTATCTATGTGTTCAGTTATTCATAACGTTTCGGCTGTGCACCCTCCAGTCTTCGTCAGGAGTTGTTGGTTTTTGAATACGGAATCCCTACATGAAGGCCGGAGAGTTCAAGGCCGAAACGTTGTTAGCAAATGAAGATATATACAAGGAATATCATACTTAATGATTAATACATCCAGTCTAACGAGTAAAAAGGATATTTAGCAGTTGTGACCTAAGAATGCTATTTAGGAAGATGAGATTTCTACAGAAAGCACTGAAAGTGTGGAAAGTTTGCCCAGGAAAGCGAGACAAATCTTGAGTGACAGTAAATAGGAGAGTGAAGCAAAAACCAACCATTTGAGGTTAAATCCATGACATACCCATTGGGGGAGGTAAGGTGAGTCTCAGGGGGGAGGGGATATCTTTCTGCAGAAGAAGGAAAAAAAAAACAAAAAAAAAATCAACAGAAGATTGTGTTGCTGATATTGCCCTGAGGTTGAGAGAAAAAGTGAGGAAGAGATTACAAGAAAAAAAAAAAGAAGAAAAAAAGGGGGTTCACATATAACTCAGAAACTAATTACCAGGTAGATCATGGTGTCACTTAAAGGGGCGAATTAACACCTTAAATAACAATGACAATGGAGTCCAATGTAATTCTTTTATGTCAATAATAGTGTCAGTGTATGTGGTATGCAGTAGGGAAGTCGTACACACGTGGGAAAAAAAGGTGAGGAGGATAGCCTTATGTAATAAATACACAGCAACGAAAGGAAACTGAGACTTGTTTTTTGTCTTTTTATTGAAAAAAAACTAATAAAACTAAATACAATGATGCTCCTTGATGATGCATGTCTCGGTCATCCAAGAAAGACAACTGTGTTATAACTGAATCATGGATAATCAATATGTAGTAAGCTGTAAAGAAGGGGTTGCCAAACTTTTCTATGCCCTGCACCTCTAAAAAAAAGGTTTGATTGATTTTTGTACACCCTACAAAAGTAATATAATTCTTGAAGATGAAAAATTCAAATTTCTAATTTTTGAATGACGAATCCAACCAGGTACAAAACAACAAATTAAACTCAGAACAATAAGGTTTTGACTCATGAAATGCAAATGTAAATTGAGCAATTCTATAAGAAAAATTTGCCAACAGTGATGAGAAATTAAAAAAAAAAGGGCAAAATTTTGGCTATCCACTATTGCAGATTCATTTCAAAAGAAAAAAAAAATCAGCCAGATCTAGCAGAAAAATGGCTGATTTGGCATCCTTGCTGATAATTGGCCTATCGCCTACTTAAAAGCTTAAATTGTCCACTAGTTGGGGGGGATATCACCTTGGTTTGTGACCACTGAGTTATGAGAATGGGCCTAGGGGAAATTTGTTAGGATGTAGGAATAGAGATGTTAAAACAGGAAAACAAGATAAACTTTTCCCTTTTGTCACAACCCCTGAAATGCCATCTTGCAAAACCTGGGGGTGTAGCACACAAGGTTTGGAACCTCTACAGTAAGGAGTGGTAAACACACATGGGGGGGGGAGGAGGATGTTCTTATCTTGGCTTATAACATAAGAAATTGAGATTATTTTTTGTCTACTAGTTAAAATGGCTTGCGAAACTAGAGCCTGCATTTCTTGAAGGAATTGCAAATGTCATTGTACAAAAGAGTGTCCCCAACACCACAAAACCTTTATGGAAACACAAATTACTAGCAGAATGAATTTACTACCTTCACAAGGGAAGTAACAGGATACTTTGAAACTGTAGTGGAAAGTAAGGGTTCAGTTTAGCATTATAATTACATGGTAAACCTTTGAATTTCAATTTTTTCAAAACAGTATGTAATCACAATATATAGCATTGAAACACACCAATTAGCATTCGAGTGGCATTAATTAGTCAAAAAACTGTAAGAAGAGAAGCAGCACCAATCTTTCATCAGTCCAGACCATGTCCTAAGTCTGGACCCAGGTTGACAGGGATGAGTGAATGAGCCAAGCTATGTGACCAGTCCTCCTCACTTTAATGCAAGTCACATGCAAGTCATGGTCATCTTAAGGATATTTTGAACCCTAAGCAAAGCAATGTACACTCCCCTAACATATTAGAAATAAAACTGCTCAGCGTGCCGAAGACATAAAACAATTTTGGTCATTACTTTAGACTTATCAATCACTACTGAGAATTGAAGCCATGGTCATCTTTGTTTACTTTGTACCACAATCAGGACATGTTAGGTTAGTGAGGTCAACCTATGGAGTCTCACTGTAGGTATTATCATCATATTCAAACATTCAAGATCTTTTCTGAGATTTGATTTAAATTTGCTCATTTTAAGAGAATAGACTGTGGCTTCTGGTAATTTATTCCAGGTACAAGCCGATCTGTCAGGGAAGAAGTGATTTCTAAACCCCGTGGCTGTTTGGATTTGTAGCTTCTTCTTGTGACCACGAGTTGCACTGCTTTGGGTTGGTTGTAGCATGATTTCATCTGGACAACTGTTGATTGATGACATATAGACCCAATGTCTTAGTCGTATCATGGAGGACAATTCCACTGAACATAGGCATCAATGATTTTTCAGGAACCAAACTGATGTTTTTCTAATTATAATAGAAATCCGTTCCCTCCCCACCAAGAAAAATTCTGTTGCTTTATTGTTTTCAAATTATTTTTTAAAAAAACCCAAAAAAACAGAAAATATAAAAAGTTGCAGAATATCAACTGGAAAATTTTGTTCAGAGGTAAAATTTTTGGTTTACAAGAAATATATTTGTCTGAATTATCCGTATCCAAATAATCTTGTCATTTTTTTATGGCTTTTCAGCTAGTTACAATATGAGGCGTGCTTACTTGATATGCTGCCAAAAATGAACCCTTTGTACATGAAGTGAAGGTGGTTTTTAGGTGCAACACTTGATTCAAAATATGACACCTTTAATAAATTGTCTACAACTAAAAAACACTCAGAGAGCGCATGTCTCCACAAACGGCAAAGTGAAAGGCAGTAACTGTGCATAAATCTTCCCAAAAATTCAATCACTTCCCGAATAACCCACTCTTCCACAAAATTTCATAGAAATTCATTGAGAACTTTTAGATATATCATGTAGACATATATGAATGTACAGAACAAAAAGAAAAAATCCCCAAAACAATCTCTCTTTCAATCAGAAAAAATATTCCTGGATCCCAAGTTTAACTACCTCTTCGTTAGCCCTACCCACCCTTCCACAAAATTTCATCAAAATGAATTCAGTACTTCTGGAAATATTGTGTGGACAGATAGACAGAAAGATGTAACCAAATAAACTTATACCTCTCCAACTTCATTTGCAGAAGTAAGTGGGAAGCACTCAGAGAGCATGTACCGCTGTCAACATGATACACTGAACCAATCATGGACCTGAAAATTCTTGGATCAACCTCAAAATTTAATCACTTCTTCCTTATCCCATGACCCACCATTCCACAAAATTTAATTGAAAACATTTGGAGGTATCATATCGATAGACATGAGCAAAAACATAAATGTATAGACGAAAAAAAACAAATTCCTGGATCCACCCCAAAATGTAATCACTTCTTTAAGCCATGACCCACCCTTCCACAAAATTTCAGTGAAATTCATTGAAAACTTTCAGAGATATAGCATGGTCAGACAGTAGATTAACTTTTCATGGTACATTCTAATATAGAGGTGTCAAACATTTGGTTCTCAGACCAAACCTTTGTTAGATTTTAAGAGTAACACACAAGCACGAGAGTAGAATAAATCCATGGATATTTTCACACTACTCGTCTACTATGTGACCGCAACCATATTTTTGGCCATAACAAACGCACTTTTTTTTCTAAATACTGTCTCTGTAGGTGAACTTCTTATCAGTTGTTTACTAACATTTTTGTGCAATGTGAATAATGTAAACAGCCAGACATCGTGACGGGGTGGGGTGAATATAGATCTGAATAGATAAGAGCATTAAAATAACTTGATATTGTGGGGGGCTGTAAAGATCTGGGGAAAAAGAGAGGAAGCTTCAAGATACCTACAAAATTTGAAGCGTGTCCTGATGCCAGAAAATACAGTAGGAAGAAAATATATGGAGCAATAAGCTTTGGTGTATTTTACTGCTGATCAGACTTGAACTTGGTATACGTAGACAAGGTTTTAGCTTTTCTCATCATTGCCCACTGACTTTAAGACTACTCCAGCACTCCCCTTCTTAGCTTTTAGTGAATTTTTGCACCAGCCAACTGATATAGGAAAGAAATCTGATGACTAAGCACCAGATTTTGCAACTTGAACCTAAATTTTTCTTTGAGCAAGTTCCCATATTCAATTCATGTTTTTCATTGAATATCAGGGAGAAAGGGATTGTCAGTGGTCAGGAATTAATACAAGCATTACTGAGAGAATGAGGCTATTATATATATATATATATATATATATATATATATATATATATATATATATATATATATATATTAGGTTATTTTCATTAGATTTTGAGTAGTTTTTTTCTCCATCTTAATTTCATTTGTTTTTGTTTTTTTATACAATTTTCAATTCGGAACATTGTTTCTTTGGAAGTAAAGAGTAAGCCCTTGGAGAGAATTAAACTCACAACCACATTGCCAGAGGTAGTCTAGTTTATGTATCATGATGCTTTTATAGATATAAGTAGGCTCCTGGGTTAACTTTTGTAAACAAAGGATAAGTATCCAATCAGAACATTTCCTAACTTTGATTGTAGAAATCTCTACAAGTATGTGCCGTGATTACTCAACAACCAGCCATTTAACCAAGTTGAAATTTATCAGACACATCAGCCAGCACAGCAGGCATTGTAGTATCTAGTTTGAAATTGTTTGGATCAGTGAGTCTCAAGAAATCTGATGAACTGGTATTAATCAACAACTGGCCATTGGACGAAGTAGACATTCACCAGATGTATTAGTCAGTACACAAAGCAGTGTAGTGACAAGTTTGAAATTCTTGAGAAAATAATAATGATATCAAAAATAGATATAAGTCGGAGATCTTTCAATATAGCTCCTATGAATTATCTCCCTTGACTACCACACTCTAGAATTATTTAAATCTAGACATAAAAGAAGTAACAGAAATACTCTGGAGCCATAGTTTCATATGTCGGGCGGAAAATAATTTTATAAGACAATTATGCAGACTGCTCTACCCATCATAAAGTCTATCCCCTTCTAAACATTCATCTTTGGAGTGGGCACTGTCAAAAAGAAGTTCATTAAGTTATGTTTGAGTCAAGCCAAGTGCACAGGTATTAGAAACCAGCAAGAAAAACTCAAGATTGGCTGGCTGGCTGTCTATCTATCTATATATATATATATATGCAGCATCAAATGAGCTAGAGGCCTGGACTATGGAACATTTACTCCTAATTTTTTTTTCAACAAGTAAGTTTATATCAAATTGGTAAGTGTCTGGCAGCATTCATACTTGTTTTTAGAAAACTGATCTAGCACTCTTAAAACGTATTGCAATAATTAAATATGTTCTCTGAAAGTTTAATTTTGGGGAAGTATCCTTGTTTTATGTTCCAGCCTTTCGCAGCTTTTATTTTAAGATCAAAGTGTAGTATCTGTTCTCTTCACTTCATCAGGACAGCAACAATATCCCCATTTTCAATTTTAAGCATTATACCTTGGTGGATCCTTAGTGTATCCATGGCCCCCAGGTTGGGATCCTCAACACGCTCTCTCTGCTGTAACCTTGCAATATCAGAATAAAAACATGTTGAAAATGATCTTTCTGAGAAGCTTGCCCGAGGTCTGAGGTTTTTTCAAGTGATTGATGTCATAGTTGTTTTTGGAAGTTTAAGTTCAGTGGAAATTTGATCCACTATTGTTTCGGGAATATTTCTCTATGATCAATGGCTTTAAATCACCAGATAGTCATCTTAGATTATGATTAGTCACCATTTTATTTCCAATATTTTCTACAAATAAAAATAGGTAGGATTCGAAGAAGGATGGGTCGAAGGGTGTTATTTGAGCTTCTGCTCCCAGTTGAATTCTCAGTGACTTAATCGGTAAAACTGGCCAGGCTTAATGGTGATTCCCCTTGGCAAGGGATTGTAGGTTCAAGTCACACCACAAGCTTGTTCTATTTTTTCTGATCAATGCTATTTACTCGCTGCAGGATGATAATCGGTCTGAGCAAAAAGAAGCTATAAAAAGTAACTCATAAAATGAAGGTGAACATGTTCTTAATTTTTTCTTTCAAATTTGAATAGAAATAAAAGTTATAAGAATATTATTTATTGTATACAATAATTTTTGTTCATATGTTAAATGCATAAAGAAGACTTTATTTTATTTTATGCATGATGATATTAAAGGAAAAATAATATAATCATTATTCTAGAATGATATAACATATTTCATGTAGTCAGAAGACTGGATGAAATGTCATGACTGGTCAGATTTTTCCTGCCGAATTGACACATCAGGAAACATAGAATAACATTATGGAAAAAGGAAAAAAGAATGGACAAAATGACAAATCAGATTATCTGAAGACCTTAAGTCAGGCTTCTCAAAGTATGAGTTGGGACCCCTTTGGGGGATCTATTTGAAAATGAGATTACTTGAAGATCCTTTTTAAAGAATGATTATGTAACTAAAGTATCTTAGAAGCTGTCAACCTAAACTGTTACCAAAACTGTCGACCAAGGTTTCTTCAGTTTTCAAGTTATTCTATCTATATATCATATTTACAGGCTGCACCAATGGGGCTAGAAGGCTGAAAATTTGAACATTAACTCCTTATGATTCCTAGAAAAAATGATTTTGTTTTTTTGAAAATTACTTCCTAAATAGGTTATCAGTGTGGGGGGCTCAATTTGCAATGTTAGTTTATGCTAAATTGGTCACCTAGTTTTGTGTCCAGCAGCATTCATACTTGTTTATAATTCAGACTTTTTTTTAGTGATCACTGCCCAACAAAAGGTGAGAGACGTGACTTATTCAATGATCCCCCCCTTGACAGCATGCTGCCAAAAGATGATGGTTTCTTCATATCTATACAAAAATCTACTCATCAAAACGGGTCTTGAATGAGAAACGTTTGAGAGGTAGAACATTTACTTCATGGTGTCCATTTTCAACGACAAGACACAAATATTAAACCAAGGTTGCAGCCAATATGAAATGCAGATAATTCTTCAAAGATTTCTATCTCAACGGTAAGAACATTGTTATGTTGAAACAGTTACCCTATCAGTGGCAGGTTCAATTCCTGCAGCAGCCACATCTTCTTTAATTGTTTATTCTATTTTACGTTGTCTAAATTGAGTGATATATTGACAGTGTAATGAAGGGAGATCATTTCAAATAAGTTTCTATATAATATAATGCAATTTAAAATCAATTCTGTCAGACCAAATATATCCATTCCTTAATACTTAACTATTGCATTGAAAGAGACAGAAAAGACCGAGAATAAACAAAATGAGAATTTGGGTTGAGAACAGTTATTTGGTCATCGCATATTTTACTTACTATATAAGCTGGTTTGCAACATTGGCATCCAGTTTGGAGAGAAGAAACAAAAATTGGTTAATCACTCAATAGAAACCATCACGTGAGCAATGTCTTTTGGCAGCATGCTTTGTTGAGGGTGATCAAATGAAAAATTTGGAAAAAGGGGTGATCATTGATTTAATTAGATCTCTTGCATTTTGCTGGACAATGATCACAGAAAAAATATGAATTTTCACAAAGCGATGGTGAATGCTGCTGAACACCAGCAAAAGGATAATTTTAGCATGAACTTACATTGCAAATTGACCCCCACCACCAGAAACCTCTTTATGGTGGGGGGGGGAGAAAAAAAGGAAAGTTTTTTTTAGACATAATGAGGAATAAATGCTCTCTCTAGCTCAATTTATGCAACCTGTATGCGTAAAACATACATAGCCAGCCAGTCTAGCTTAAAAACCGAAGAATTCAATGGTGACAGTTTTGGTACACTGTTTCTAACTCTGCAAATATTACACTGCATCCAATGCACTGGCATTATGACAAGGGTTTCACCTACCAAAGTTCAATGTGGACAGTTATAAGGCTTAGATGAGTTGCAGTGAAAGTCCTCAAAATACCCTTGTAAATAACTAAAAAGTCTAGAGGTACAATGGTTGGCCTTGGGTTTTATTGTCAGTAGATTGCTTAAAGTGGGTTAAGTGGGTTCCTGAATTGAGAAAAATCTGATATAAAAATCATTTCTTTTCTTCATATAGCAAAGGAGTTGATTGTTCAGTTTGATATCAATTGAGATATCATAAAATTGAACAACACTCATTTTTTTTCATAGTAACCTTACATAATATCGAATCACTAAAGTCTCACAAATGGCCCACTCAACCAATCAGCCAAGTGGACGACAGATTCTTTTCTCTTTCAGGATCCATGTGTCTCAAGGTGTTCCTGATAACATTTTGGGGGTTACAGCCATGAAAATTTACACCACTAGATATTATCTAAAAACCTCTTTTTTTTTTTTCAATAAAAGGCTTTTTAGGATCTCTACAGTCATTTTAGACCAATGATGTCCAAAACTTGTGATGGTATTTTTTTTTTAATTTTTAGATAATTTTAGAAAAAAGATCTATTATTTTTAGATAATTTTTTTGATAATTAGTACTGGTCCATGCGGAGACTACAATGATTCATTTATATGAGATACGGATGTATATTATTAGACTGAATTAGATACTACTAAGTATCACGGACAACAGGACAGATGGATACATTGCAAATCATAACATCGATTGTATGATAGTTGGCCTAGGTAACAACAATTGTTTGTTTATTGATCTGATTATGTACAAGTCAGAAGAGGTTTTAACTATTTTATAATGGTTGAAGAAGCTAGTCATAAGATTTGTACTTGACCAGGAATCACAAGACACAATATAAATGATGTAAACACTTATCAGTGTGGCTCAGGGGTGGAATGCTCACCTCTAGTTTGGTAAGCCGTGATCAAATCTAATGAAGAGTCATAGGGGAGTTATGTTGGACACACTGGTTCTTGTAAGATCACTGAGGTTAAGCAATATTGAACCCTGTCAATACCAAGATGGGTGAACATTAGAAATAAGCAGGACAAAGTTTTGTCTGGCCTGGCAAGCCAGAAGTGGGTCTTACTAACAATTGCTCGTATATACCATCGACACTCTTGATGAGGGTAAGAGTGGAGAATATAAGACCGGGTATTTGTACCAATGTATACTACAAGGTATTAGATTAGTGCTTCAAATAATCCAAGACATACAAAACATAACAAAAACAAAGCCTATACCTGGTTTCTATGAAGTACATTATTTGAAATATATGAAACAAAAGTACTTAATTTTTTCATTGAGAAAAAAAAAATTGCTTTTTGCCAAAGAAATTTGGAGAAATTCTCCAGAAATTCATGGCTAAAAATTGAGACAATGTCAGCTTTATCTACCATGTACTGGGGTAAAACTCCCTTGCTTCCTTGAAATCTAAAAGGCAAACAAAACAGAATTCATTTCTCCATACAAAATTATTTCAAAACTATGTGTCCTATTTCAACTCCTTTAAGAGCAGTTTCAGTAAATGAGATTTGCAAGCTATAGCAAAATAAGTTAGGCTTTAGAAGTGCATACATTACTGTGTCACTGTTAATCGTGCATGACATCACTGGCTTTTGGTTTGGTCATTGTTATCTGTCATTGTTACATATGAAAACAAAGTCACAACTCAATAGTAGGTGTTTGACAAAAAGGGACTCATTATTTGACATGCCAATGTTATCAAGATATGCGAAAACACTCTAAAAGGCACAAAGTATCTAAATGAAGAAATATGATGATAATGTTGAATATAGTGAGATTTTAGAAAAGGCCCATCAACTTCTTAACTTGAAATGAAGCCCTGCTCAGAACTAGTACTAATGACAATGCATTATTCACAAATTACTTATTGTAGACAAACAATTGATTTGAATGACCAAGATTACCAATGATGAAATGTAGTTGACTCTTGGCAGTTTAGCAACTAACATTTTTGTGAAAGTATTGCAAACATAAATGAGTAATTACAATTGATATTATTACTATGATATTATTACGATATGAAAACAGATAACCTGAAGCAAATCAAAATTTGAATAATACAATTTCTATATGTATTATTTAGAAATATCAGTCAAGTACCCATGAAACTGAACAGAAGATTTGATTTTACAAAGAAACGTTTTACAAAAATAAAAGATATTAATCAAGTTCGAAATACATGGTAACAAAACTAAACTTTGAATCCCTTTCTATTTTGTCAGAGTAATTTTCTCTCTGTCTACATAGACCCAACTTGGGTGCGTCATTTTTTTTAATCAATCCTCACCAGATTCTGACAGGATGCATGTTTTCTCAAAGTACTTTTTTTTTTGTTTTTTGGAAATTCCCACCTACTTGAAATAAAATAAGGATATAGTTGGGGGCGATCAATTTACAATGTTGGTATATGCTAAATTGATCACTCAGTTTGTGTTTGAAAAAAAACAAGCGTGAATGCTATCGGACATAAACTATGCTAAACTATATGCTAAATTGATCATTCAGTTTGTGTCCGATAGCGTTCACACTTGCTTTTTTTCAAACACAAATTTCTTCAATGGTTGCCAAACAACAAAAGGCAAGAGCAGTCATTTATTGATCAATTCATTTGGAAAAGAAAAAAAAATTGCCACTTCATATTTGTGTACATAACTGTTCAGTTGCACATTTACTTGATTTAATTAATCTGATATGAACAGTCACAAAGAAAAAACGTTAATTTTTTTTTGCAGAAATTAGTATAAGCTTTTTTTCCATCAGATGAAATAAGACTAATTAATTGTATTAAGTAAATCTAAATAATAGAAAGAAAATCGACTAATCTTAGCTTAGTATAACACAAGGCCGAGTGAATGTAAAAAGATTGTACTTCATTCATCTTCAAAGTGGATATGGCTGTCTGTTCTACAAAAACAATTGTTAAAAAAAAACTTCTGTGTTTGTGTCACAGGGAAACAGCCACATACCTCATGAACTTTCTTACCTTTCTACTCACAGGAAAAAGGTCACTCTAACCCTAACCTGTTAGATTAACTGATTATTTTGAATTATATGTAATGCTATAACATAATAGAAGTTGTCATCAATGTGTAAGTCATGTATAATCAATAAATCACAGACTTGCCATCAGAGTCAATAATTGAACAACCTTTGCGTCAAAATTTGAAGCCATGTAAAAGAAAGTCCATTAAAGAGCAAATATTGTCAGAATTAATTCTATTTATCACAGCCATTTTTTTTAATTGAAAAATATCTAAAATAGAGCGAACAAATGCCTTGAGAATCTAAATGTTTGTAATAAACCTGACCCCCAAAAGGTTGAAAAAGTGGCTCTTTTTTTTCTTCCAAAGATGAAAAAAAAACAAAAAAAAACCCCACATTTTCAGAAGAGGTATAGGGGTGAACAGATACCAATTTTCAAGTCAGTCTGACCACGAGCCCTGAAAGATGCAAGCAAATAAAACACAGACACACACATAGAAAAAAAAGGATAGAACCCTTCGGTAATTTTTATGGATATAGTTGTTCATCATAAATGTCTTAGTTTTTTTACGTTACTTTTTGACTTACTATTTTGCAAATATATACTGACCTTATTTCTATTAATATTCGGACTATCCTCATCTTGGTTGTTTTTTCATACAACGTTATGGCCGTTGCACTCTACGGCCTTCATCAGGTATCATCTGGTAGGTGTGGGGAAGTAACGAACCGAACCCTTTATTTATCCGACGGGGATATATGTGGACACATAGCGCAGTGATTACAGCATCAGACAAAATTACTGCAAAATAATCTGATGGTTCTAGGTTCAATCCTAGTGTGAGACAATATAACAATAATACTAATGCTAAAAGGGGAGTGCAGTCAATATACCCCCGTCTGATAAATAAAGGGTTCGGTTCGTTACTTCCCCACACCTACCAGATGATACCTGATGAAGGCAGTAGAGTGCAACGACTGAAACATTGTATGAAAAACAACCAAGATGAGGAATATCAATAGAAATAATAATAATACCTCATCTCAAAAATTCAGAGATATAATATACTGACCAATAAATTGTGTTATCAGTCAGTACAAGACATTTATCATCAGTTAAATAATGTCTTGTGACTTTATTTCCATTCTTGTAAAAAGCCGCACTATAAGCCTTCATGTTCAATAAGTAGTCAAAACAATTACATTGCAACTTCCTTATTTTCCTGCACACGTTTTCTTGTAAGAATTCTTGAGAGAAAGATTTTTTATTTAATGATTGATAAGTAGTTCTTATTTATTTACAAGCTGGTATACCTGGAGTTACGCATGAGAAAAATTTGCATGGACCCACCCCACCCCTGCACATTCCACACATACACAAAAAAAACCCAAAAAACTTCTGGTATGACAATACAGAATAGCCCAAACGGATCTGTCGTGCCTAATTTCCACACCCCCCCCACACACACACAAAAAATCTAAATATAACAATAAAGAAAATCAAATTTCATGCAGATTTTAAAAGATTAATTGAGGAGTGGTAGTGCTCATGTGCATCAACCCCCTCCACATACACACTGTCAGACCTGTCCTATGTTCATCATGGAGTAAAGTTACCTTTATAGACAGTAAAGTTACCTTTATAGGATGCAGCCTTCTCTGTAAAATTTGAAAATGACTGTTAACAACCGAGCCTTAAATTGAACTTTAGAGGTCATCAGAGAACAGTGACACCTATCTTGTGTCCATTTTGGGGGCAAGTTACCCGTGTACACAGATTTGCAGCCTATAGGGTGTTTGGGATTCTATGAAACTTAGTTACAAACAATCATTCATCTTATTTATTGAATCAAATTTATATGAAATGCCTCCATGGGAATCTCAATATACATTATTATAATAATTAACATTTCAAAATACTAAAAGAATTAATCTAAGTCAATTACTAAAGTATTAGTGGAATTTGTGAGAAAAAAGAAATTTCAATACCATAGAGTAAACACTTATTCTGCACAGAATAATTCATTTTAGATCCCACCTGACCTTTGGGATGAAGGCTCCAGTCTGGTTCCAATCCTTGAAGAGAAACCCGAGTTTCCCTTGACAAGTTAACATTTTACTTTGATCATTTCAAACCCTTACCTGGCCAAGATAAAATGTAATCTCGCCACCATCTTTCTGGGTCACTCTGACATTTTGAGAGACTGTACAGATTTTGATGAATTTTGAGTAGGAATCGACTTTTGAATCCAATACTTGGTAGTTATTGGAACTTTTAGAATTTTGCTTTTGAAGGAATTGAAATTTTGGCATCTACGACCCCCACTGCATTTAGATTAAGTTTTGAGTCCCTTTATTCAATGTGTTTTATATATATATATATATATATATATATATAACCCCGTCTGTCTAGATAGACAATGGATGCACCTGGTTTGATACTCATTTAGACAATGAGCAGCATCAAATGTGGCTGAATAGGCCAATTCTCAAGTGGTTGTTCTTAACCCAGCCACAGTACACAAATGCTGATGTATGTATGTGCACGTGTGTTTATATATGTTGATATAACTCTTTTGTTTCTAAAATCCATGGTAAACAACTGATGATCCCAACAAGAGACAATTAACTCATTGTACCATAATAACAAAGTATATGTGAAACAGAGAAAAAAAAACACTAAAGAGAATTACATGAACAGATATTGGGATAAAAGTGACGGATGTGACACAAAAAAAATTTGAAAAAGTTTTTTAATGCTTTTAGTGTTCGAAGCAGTAAAGCTTATATCCATCACATATCAGATGTTGCTTTATATTATGCAATATTTCTGACCTGATCTATAGCATATGTACTTATATATATATATATATATATATATATATATATATATATATATATATATAACCTTATACTATACAGGTGTACCTAGATTAGTGCGGTTAATTCATTCCAAATTTTCTGAACTGTTAAAAGCACTAATCAAAACAACTATATATATATATATATATATATATATATATATATATATATATATATATATATACGTACATTGTATAGGCATGATAGAGTAAGTTTGTAGACAGCATGCAAGGAGATGGTGGAAACTAGTATTCGATGCAACACTTTATTTCCATGATCAAATTCCCCAAACTTTTGGGTAACAAAACTGATGAGTCCAACCCCTCATCCATGAGAGGCTATAGCAGTAGACAGAGAAAAGAACGTTCCTGAAATGTTCAGTAAGGCTTCAGCCGGCTTAGCAAGCCAGGTGGACTAATAATTTGCTCGTGTGATATAAAGGAGAATGGAAAACAGACAGATTAAATGACACCACTGCCACCCCACAACACCTCAAGTAGAAGATTAAAAGGGGAAAAAAAGTTATAAGATGAGAATGTTTGTATCGAGTCAAATTAAGGTTAAATGTTGGTTTCACGGGGGTTGATAGTAGCCTGGTAACTATATAACAGGATAATAACGCCAAGATCAAATTAGGTGGAAAATCGGAAAGAAAATAATTTCAGTTACAAAAACAAACAAGGCTGGCTGCTTCATGGTCAAATTCCACTCTAGTACATGTGACACATACAAAGATTGAAAAATGCAACTATTTCAGCTATTAAGTTGGAAATAAAATGTTTTTCTTACTCATTGAGAAGAAGTGTGAAAGTAAAATTTCAAGTTTTTACTTGGGCAGAGAAGAAAGAAAAAAAATTATTGTAAAGATAAAGAAAGAAAGAAAAAGTAATAAATTCTAATTAAAAAAATCTGGTCAGAGACTCTAGATAATTCAATCTAGCATCCATAACTTCCCATCTTCTCTTTCTCTCATTATTTCTTTTTTTCTTTCTTATTCTCTTCCTTTCTCTTTCTCTTTCCTTCAATATATTCCTCTCTCTTTCTCTTTCCTTCAATATATTCCTCTCTCTCTCTATTTCCTTTGATACCTTCCTCTCTCTCCCCTTCAATATCTTCCTCTCTCTCTCCCCTTCAATATCTTCCTCTCTCTCTCCCCTTCAATATCTTTATCTCTTTCCCTCATTTCTTTTTCCTTCAAACTTTTCTTTCTCTTCTTCCTCATAAAAATATATTTCGTTCCCTCTTTCCTCCAATATATTTCTTTTTCGCTTTCCTTCCAATACCTTTCTCTCGCACTTTCTTTCCAATACCTTTCTATCTAGTTTTCCTTCACTTTGTCTCTTTCCTTCTTTCCCTGATTGATGGCATAGGAATAAGAATGTCTTTCCTCTCTCTATTCATCCTTCAAATTTTATGAAATTTTCACTTTTTCAGTCTTAACCATAAGTCTGACCTTGGTCATTGTTATTAGGATTTGAAAATAAAGTC
The DNA here is from genome assembly GCA_963457665.1 of Thysanoteuthis rhombus. Taxonomy (NCBI): domain Eukaryota; kingdom Metazoa; phylum Mollusca; class Cephalopoda; order Oegopsida; family Thysanoteuthidae; genus Thysanoteuthis; species Thysanoteuthis major. The sequence goes on from OY735217.1 coordinate 2,107,644, forward strand.
AACTTCAACAATAGTAGTAGTAGTAGTATAGCAAACAGCAAGAATGTGTTAAGTGGTAGATAACCTAATCAAGTATAAAACAGAATGAAAGAGTTTTCTTATTTTGTTATTCAGATTTTCATCTACAGAAACTGAAATCTGAATTGTTCAGTTCATAAATACAGAGAAATAATAGGTTGATATCATTGAGCTTCCTGTGTATTTAAGAATTCCTGTCCAATCAGAACTCTTCCAGCCTTTGTTTACTAAGTCAATCCAGAAGCCTACCAATTAATACACAAGATTCATAATGATTGGTTTGTAAACAAAGGCAGGAAGTGGCTTGATTGGATAGGAATTTTAAATAGAAAGGAAGTCGCTTATTATAATCAGTGCCCCCTCAAAGAAATCTTTTTTTTTCAATTTTCTAAGACAATTTCTGGTTTGTACTTATACCATATGGTTAAATCTCCGTCATTTGCATGGTTCTCCGCCCAGTCATGTCTATTTTTGTAAACCTTCTGTGTCAAGTTTCTGCATTATTACATGCTTAACAGTCTCAACTCTAAAGTCTACATTTATAATTTTCCTGTGCTGTCAACCAAAACTGTCAACAAAGGTTTCTTCAGTTTTCAAGTTAGTTTGGCTGGCTAGGTATGTATCATAAGTACAGGCTGCATCAATAGAGACTGCAAATTCAAACATTAATTCATTATGTTTCGAAAAGTTTTCTGACCTCCACTCCCGAAAATAGGTTTTTAGTGGGGGGTTTCAGTTGCTAATTTAGACCCTTAGTTTGGGTCCAACAGCATTCAGGACTCTTTTCTGAAATTTCAGACTTCTTCAGTGATCACTGCCTAGCAAAACGCAAAAAAGTAACTTATTCATTGAACATCCCTTTTCCCAAATTTTTAACTAATCACTCCCAACACGATATACTGCCTAAAGGTATGGGTCACATCACTGTTTCTATGGAGTGACTAACCAGGCCTGTTATCACTTGTACTCATTAAGATTTCACACAATTGATCACTGTGGCCAAGTGGTGGAGTGCTTGCCTCCAGTTCGGACAGCAGTGGTTCAATCCATCACCCAATCATACCAAACACGTTTTTTTAAAAATGGTACTCAATGCCTCTCTGCTAAGCACTCCTCACAATAACTGGGATAGAGGAACCTTTCCCTGACGCAAAGGGGTGATAGCCTAATTAAATTCTCACCAAAGTTGAGCAACATTGAGCCTGATCAGTACCTAGATTGGGGATTACCAAGTGCCATAAGCAGAACAAGGTCTGGCAAGCCAGAGGTGGGTCTTACTAACAATTGCTCATGAGTACAAAACCCCATGACACTCTTGGTGAGGGCATGAATGGAGAATGAGGAGTTATGTAGCTTTCCACTTCCTTTCATCTTCACCCTTTGGTCTGCTTGAGCAGCAAATTCTGTGGTTAGAATAAGCATGTGAAAAAATTAACCTTCTACTATTTTCAACACCAAAGAAATACAGTGATTAACTAGAAAAATCTTGTTCACAACAACTAGATCAGATAATGACCATATTATTCTTATTATCAAACTAATGTACCAATGTCACCAAATATCATGACAATTGTATGTTGTAATTGAGATTTTATGCTTTAATTACATCCATAATTTGTTTCATCAATTCAAAATGATCTACAATTTCCAGTGACATAAAACAAAAGATTCCCTTTCTACTCAGATTTTTGACTGAATTAAGCGATAGCATAAATATTTTTACTTTTCAAACAAAATCATCTCTTTTAAGAAGTCTTTTCTGTCCCATTTCCAACATATACATTAGATGGATAATCCCTCTAATGTGGGTTGAAGACTGTGGGTTGCCATACTGGTGGGTGGTACACAATCAAAGTGAGATCCTTATTGTTTTTATACTGAATCATCAGTTTACCCTGGGCCTATTGGTAAGTCATCAGATTGCTAAGGTCCACAGCAAAGGTTCAAACCTCGTCAATTCCACTTAATTTTATATATCTGTTCTCTTCAGCGTGACAGAAAACAAATAAATAAAAACACATTGGTAATTATTAGTAAAAGATTAAACTATGAATTGAAAACTTCATTTTTGAAAATTTGATTATACCATACAAACATTATTTGGCACATTGTTGGTAATTTCATCATCAAATCTTTGTAGCCCCACTAATCACCCAACCGACCAACCAGCCAAGTGAGCTACAGATTCTTCTCTCTTTGCTCATCTGCATCTATGTCTCCGGGTGCTCCTCATCACACTTTCTTGGGGGGTACAACTTTAGAAATGTGCATGAGTACACAACTAAGTACCACCAAAAAACTTTTATTTGCTTTTTTCAAAAAAAGTGCTTTTCGGACCAACGATGCTCAAATCTCGTACTGGTATTTTTTTAAAAGATAATTTTAGATAAAAGGTCTATTTTTTTTCGTATGATTTTTTTAGGTAATTAGTTTTGGTACATGCACAGGCTATGGTGATTCATTAATGCAAGGTACAGGATATCTTCCTTAGTTTTAAAAAATCTTTTAGACTGCCAACTCAATGTTATTCATTGTCTTTTACCTTGGATCATCAATCATGTTATTTTGAAGGTTCAAGGTTTTGTTTGTTGCATATTTTCATAACTGAGTGAAAGTTCAATTCTTTTATCAATATTTTTCTGATATTTATACGCCAAGAGTAAGATTATTTTCATCTCTTTATTATTTATTCAATTAACAATATGATATTTAATCAGCAATGACCAATATGTTTTGGCAGCATACTGTGTTAGGGGTGATCAATAAGGAAATTTTTGAAAAAATCAAAAAGAGAAGTGATTGATGAATAAGTTACTTTCTTCACCTTTTCTTGGACATTTATAATCAAAATGTCTGAATTTTCAAAAATCAAACATAAATGCTGCTGGACACAAACTAAGGGATCAATTAACCATAACCATGTATTTCAGCCCTCCAATTAAGAACTACTTAAGGGGGAGATTTGAAAAAAAAAATTCATTTTTCTTTTAGACATAATAAGGAAATGTTCAAATTTTTAGCCCTCTAGCTCCATTGTCGCAATCTATATGCATGATACTTACATAGTAAGCCAGCTAAACCAGCTTAAAAACTCAAGAAACTTATGTTGACAGTTTTGGATAACAGTTTCTAATACCAGTTGCTTTGCTAACAGTATAGTATACCTCGGAATGAAAATCTGAAGCACAGAACCATCTGGAAAAAAAAAAAAAATCAACAAGCCAGATGAAATGACCATCCCAGTGCTCAACAAAATCTTCTGCTTACAGACACTCAAAAACCAATTCAATCCCCCCCTCCATAGTTCAGCCGTTCTCCTGCAGCGAATATCTTTGATTCACCCCCTATCCTTTTATATACCCATACGTTGCTTCTCTCCCCACATTGCAATTCCATTCTCAGAGTCTCTCCTCAAGCAGCATTCCTTTCAACCAAAATTTTTTTTCCTCAAAATGTCATTGACGGAAGTCAGACAGACACGTTGCTCATCATAATGTAGTTTTAAAACATTATTATTATAGTAGTAGTCAGAAGCATAGTTCAAGAGGGGAACGGGGCATGGGACTTTTTGAAAATGTCCCCAGGCCCCTACTGGAGGGGAACTCCAAAAGCTTTATCAAGTAGACCACACCTACTGCATCTCTATGGACGTTATCAAATAATAAGGATATATATTGTACATACATGAATTGCATCAATAATAATTCAGTGTCTAGGGTGGTTTTTCATCAGATGAGTGATAATGCAAGTCTGCTTATTGCAAATATTACTTTTTCATCAAATTTTGCTAAATGTTTGAGGGGAACTTCAAGGATCCAAGAAAGCCGCACAGGCCCCCAAATCTCTCGCTACATCACTTATAGTAGTAGTAGTAATGGTGGTTGATATCAGACTGCAAGTACACATGAATGGTTGCAAATGATAAGAGCCCAACACACCCCACTTTGTGGTAAATGCTTTCATGTTGGACAAAACTCTTCCAATCTTCCCTCGCAATCACTTGCAATCAAAATCAAGATCAGTTATCACACATCTGAATCATATTACAATGTTCAAGCTTTGAAAAAAAACAAACAGAACATTATAGCGCTAAAAATAACAAAAATATCAACTTATAAAAAAAGTGCGTTGAGCACTTGATAGGGATGGACACTCAAATAGATAAGTATCTTTTCACTCTAATTATTTTTAGACCTAGTTATGCTTGGTGAGATTTTTTATGGATAATAATGAAAGCTTAAAACGACTCACTGATTTCTTTGAAAAGAAATGTTATATATTCAAGTTTTTTTTATACTTAGATTTTTATTTTTCTTCTCTTAGGTGAGTTAATATTCTTGACATTATGAATGATAAACCCGTTAACTATGGAAGAAGGGAAGTGTAATACATACCACACCAATACACTAAAAAGGAGACAAAGAATTGGCTTCTAACTACAGATCAATTTCACTTTCATCAAAAATAAAAATACTATAAAGATTAATAAAACAATTAAAAAAAAACACATATAAAGAAGCACATCATCTCAGATACTTGACATGGTTTCATGCCTGGTAAATCATGTCCAACTAACCTACTGTCAACACTTGAGGGATGGACAGAACAAAACTATGAAGTTAACCTAATTGACATGATATATCTTGATTTCAATAAAGATTTTGACGCAGTACCTCAAAGAAGGCTACTATGCAAACTAAAATCCTACAACATCAAAGGAAATATCCCAACATGGATAGAAAACTTCTCAATGGGAAGGAGACAATTATAAAGTCAGAATGGAAAATAATACACAGGGGTGTGCCACAAGGCCTGATACTCATTATGTTACTCATTAACGATTTACTAAAAACACTGCAATCCAAATGAAACTTATTTGCAGATGACACAAATATTCATAACAATAAAAGACCAACACAATGCAACCAAAATAGATCAAGACATGAAAGAATTAGACGATTGGTCTGAAACATGGTAACTACACTTCAATACAGACAAATGTTAATTAATACATAAAGAAGAAAAAACAACAGAATATTCACTTTATAAAAGATAAAAAAATTAGAGACTACAGAACAAGATAAAGACCTTGGCATAATCATAACATCAAGACTCCAAATCCATAACCAAATATCGAAATTTACTAAAAATGCTACAAAAATAACTGGAATAATAATAAGCTGATTCGACTTCCTAGATGTAAAAATGTTTAAAATATAATAAACAACACACATAAGACCCTCAATTAGAACATTCAATGCAAGCAGGGTCCCCACATTGCAAAAAAGATATAAAGGAATTAGAAAACATCCAGAGAAGAACAACAAAACTTGTTCCAGAACTAAAGAGCCTCCCCTAGGAAAAAAGACTTGAAAATTTTTAAAAAATTCTTTAGAATGAATAAAAACGGAGAAAAATTTTTTTTTATAAATAAAGAACCTAACAGAAAATATTTAAAGAGGAATTCTTGTCACAAAGAGTTGTCAACAATTGGAACAAATTAATGGATCAAGATCCAGAAATAATACAAGCTAAAACAGTGAACAGCTTTAAAAATGAATACAACTATTATGCAACCTTCCAGAATAAAAGCTACAAATAAGAAATAACAAACAAGAAATAACAAACAAGAAATAACAAACAAGAAATAACAAACAAGAAATAACAAACAAGAAATAACAAACAAGAAATAACAAACAAGAAATAACAAACAAGAAATAACAAACAAGAAATAACAAACAAGAAATAACAAATAAGAAATAACAAATAAGAAATAACAAATAAGAAATAACAAATAAGAAAACTCTCAAACAGGAAGTGAGATACAAGCACAAATATGAGCCAAATTGTTTTGTTCAATATGTATCTTATCTATCTCATGCAAGATAAAAACCCTGAATCATAGATAGAACTCTTGCCATTGGTCAAATTTAAAAGAGGAAATTTTACTGAGTCAATTATAGAAGTACATTGACGGATATTTACGTCATTCACAGATAAGGGGACAATAAACTTATCAGTCAGGCATAAAGCCAAAAGGAGGTGTGAAAATCGGGGTAGAAAGATTATATTGCACCAATCCACCAATTAGGAAGGGCTTACCTACCTAGAAAAAAAACACTACACAAAATCTAGATTTTTTACCACATTAATAAATAACTATATTTTACATTCTGACTTCAGGTAAAAATTTTCAATATTAAAATAATTATTTTTGACTCAAGTAATATTTGCTTCATTTATTCTTGTAGACCAGTACTTCTTGACCTGGAATAAATTTACATCAGGGGCTAAATTTCTTGGTTGTAAGGGGTAAATTTTGGCACTTGCAACCATATGTTCTGAGAATTGGAATAATTCTTATGTATTAATTAAGTTTCTCATTGATTCCTTATTTGTTCAACCGTGTTAACTAATAAGCCATTTTATGAAATGGGTAATTCTAGATGAGTATGTTTGTCAAAAGGGTTGATTACAAAAAAAGATTCAGAATTGCTCATGTAGATTATTTGTGGAGCACAGGGCCACAACCAAACCATATGTTTGGTTTGCATTGCAAGTTGGTTCAACAGGTTGAGTTGGTAGCCCTACACCCGTCTTCTCTCAGATGGACTGCTTTACAGGACTAAAAGAGCTCCATCTGCTCTTATTTACCCATAGCTTGAGGGAGAAGTTAATTTGTATGAATCTAGTAGTATCAGTAGCAGCAATATATTCCTTTGGTAAACATTGCACACGAATGTAAAGATGAAAAATTAGACTATATAATCAGATGGGAGGATATGGAAAATTTATGCACAATAAACCTAAAGAGTAATTTTACAGGTTCAATCTGCTAAAAGGTGATGTTATAGAAGTATATACTCTTTATAGGTGCCAAACATTGCAGAATAGGAGCAATCATGGCCAGAACTTGATGATGGTGGTCCCAAAAACTGAATCTCTACTACTTCAAAAATGTTTCTAAGAATGTTATGATGCAGACTTCTCATTTGCAAATCTTATGTGAATGGAGGTGGGTCTCTTAACAGAGAAAATTTAGAAATTGTATTTGTTTTTTTTTTCTATGTAACCCCTACCAGGAACCTGCACTTTGCTTACTAAGATTCATCATGATGAAGAAGTTAATTATAATGTATTTTGATAATGAGTAACCTCCCTGTTCGAAATGAGATTACTTCCTTTTTTTCAAATACTTTTCATCTTAGGTAAGTTCCCACTGAGGCAACATAATTGCCAAAAATTTCTGCATGACATCAGCTGAATTCCTATCCAGACCACGGTAGCTAAATTATGCCCAACCCTGTTTGTTGCATAAATGTTGCTATAAAAGGAAATAATACTTGGATCTCTATGGTCAACAATAGGTAATAACAAGCCGAACTGCTGCAGGGTCAATTTCCACTGCAACTTCCATTTTGACTGAAAATGATTACAGAAACTTTTGTATTGTATATTAAATAAAAATAAAATCATGAAAATATATTTTTTTGCAGAAATGTATTCATTTATCAAAGTGGAATAAGCCCTTTTGTAATCTGTAAGATGAATTTTTGTCAATATCTAAGACTGCTCAGTTTAGTTACATATCGGTTTACACCCTTCATTTTGGTGAGGTTGTTTTTGTTGTTGTTATCGTAGGAAAACAAAGTCTGGACTTTTTACCTGAGTTTAACAAAAACAATCATTGAATTAAAATGATTGAATCATCTTTGGCCTGAATTGAGTTTTATTCTCTGAATTTTGAGAGAAAGTTAGAAAAAAACCCCCCAAAAACATCTCAAATTTTTTCATGAAATCTTAGAATATCCTAAAAATAAACTACTTAATAAGGTAATCTATAAAATACTAGACAAAGAAGTTAGAGAAATTGACCTATATACAAAGAAGGATCTTGTAGATAAAATCCGACCAGTTTATTGGTTGGAAAATGCTTATCTGTAAAAATGCATAATGTGTAAGAGAGAAAAAAATAGTTGTCAACTGGTCTGGTCAGTCATTCATATTTCCAGATTATTCAATTTATTGCATTGTCTTTTTTGATCAAAGGAAGATTTTTTGACTCGTCCAGTTAGTCTAAAGCATATTATAAGAAGTTACTTTTTTTCTGGTAGTACATTTTCATCTTTTGTAGCAAATATGGGCTGACACTCTGAGAGCAAAGGGCTTGACCACCACTGAAAAAGGAATGGTGTCAAACTTGACATCTTCAGGAATGAGTCAGTATGAAATAGCACACACATGGAGATTGGTCAATCTTGGGTCAGAAAAGTTTTGAAAAGAATGAAGGATGAAGCAACATTATTAGTACCTACAAAGTACACTAGGATACCACACCTGAGCACATCTAGGCAAGATCAAAACCAGCTAAATATTTATGAAAAAGACAAAGACACCATGGTCCATTTTTAAACAGAAGTGGAATATACAATGCAGCAAGTTAACTATTAGACAAGAGTCTGGACTGGTAAATGCTTGTAGGGTTAAGAAACTAAAAAAACCTACAAGCTAGATTAGACTTTTGTCAGTTTTGAAAAAAGTAATTTTCAGAGATGAATGCAACATCCAGTATGCTCCCAGCCGTGGAAACCATGTTTAGAGGAAAAAAATCTAAAAGATTTGCAAATTTTGGATTAAAACACAATAGAATTTCCTCTTTGTATTATGAGGTTGCATATCACCAGAAAGCAAGAGTGACTTAGATATTATTGAAGGTCAGATGAATTCAATGACTCAGAGGTTTTTGAGAGTGAACTGTTCCCATTCAAACACTTGGTACCAAACTCAAGAATAAGATATTTCAACAAGATAATATCCCCTGTCGTACTGCACATTCTGTTTCCAATTAGTTTTCCAGAAAGCAAATCCACATTCTGAACTCACCAGCCAACTCTCCCAAATCAAAAATAATAGAAAAGATTGGGGAGTAACTCAAAAATGCTCAGGTAGAGAATTGAAAAATAAAAAGATGTCGAGATTTTTTAACAGCAGCGATTCAGTCTAGCTGAGAAAATACAGTAACACCTAAATACATACATTCCTTATATGAGTCGATGCCTAAAAGGTTTAAAGCAACATAACTTGCAAAAGGAGGGAGCACAAAATATTGACTATAATGAATTTCATTGTCAAAATAAATGACTTTTGCACAACTAAAGCAGTTTTCACTAAAATAAGACATTTTGGGAACAGTCTATAATTGAAATCAGCATAATACGCGCTACTAAGGCCCCTTTTTTTCACTAACCATGTATTTTAGCAATTGAAAGCATCTCTAGTCTGACAACCAGATAATATTCCAAGGGTGTAGTACTGAATTTACAACCATTACAAAATGAAAAAATTAAAAGGTAATTATAATGTTGCTTTCTCCTATATTGGATATGACATGATTTAAATCGAGCAGTGTAATGAGGAGCAAATGGTCAAATTATCAGCCTTCATCTCCACTGATGCAGCTTGAAGGCATGATGCACACACACATAGCCAGACCAACTCGAAAACTGAAGAAGCCTATGTTGACAGTATCTAATAAGGGGGCTCAACTTTTTATCCCTGCCACTATCAAATACTACTATTTGAACATACGTATACATCCTGCCATATGTTTCATTGATGTTTGAGAACTGGTAATATTAACAGGTCCAAGGATAGTTTTTGCACTGAAATATTTTGTAAAAGTAAGACAGGGATGAAAAATACAGATGTTAGGTTTTTACACCTAGATAGGTGAGAATTCTAATTACTGAGGAGGACTTATCAAAGTTTGATTGTTTATTAGATAACCCAGTGATCTGTTGAGTCACCCTTTGTGAGAAAATTACTCCAATCTGATGTGACTTGAATGAACCCAGATTTTTTACGCTCTGTTAAGTGAGTGAGGGAGACTACACTAGGAATGACAGAAAATGGAACGACACTCGAGTGTCCCCACGGGGATGCATGCCTGGGCAAAGCATATGGAGATATTGAGATGCCTAGTCAATAAAATTCCCCTCCTTGGCCTTGTTGGCGTAACCCCGAGAGAAGCTGAGAGCAATACATCTGTCATCAGCTTGGCTGCAGAAACTGCCAGAGTGTAACATTTGGCATCAAACCTTTTCAACGGGGCTCCACTCACTGGTTTAGAATCAGAGTTGTTCTTCTCGTAGACTGGTTTTCTTCCCAAGGCTTGAGAGTTCAATTTTACCTAAAGAAAGGGGAGGGGATTTATGCCTTTCCCAGGGGCATAGTGTGAAATGAACATAAACAGACCTGACTGGAGTCGCTGATTTCATTGCCCAGATGTCATTACTGCCAGATCATGTGACTGAGTTGAAGATAATCTTAGGTAAGAAGTATCTCATCAAGGAACACTTTTCAATCAAATTTCAGGTAAATCTGACTCAAAACTTGGAAAGTTTCAATGCCATTATTGCGAGATCACATCACACTGAATGGAAGATTTTTCCAGGTGAGAAGCAACTTATCAAGGGACACTTCTCTACCAAGTTTCAAGTAAATCTGACTTGAAACAGCTGAGAAACGACAAAAGAACGGACCTACCTACCAACAGAACGACAGACAGACACTCTTATAGAGAGGAGAGGACACCTCTAAAAAGCAGAAAATTGCAGAAGTTGTTATGGACTAACAAATCTAAACAATAACAAAAACATGACAGTAAACATCAATTTCAGGTTTTGGAAAAGTTTTCATTACTTTGTTTCACTTTCTGTTTATTAGCAGGAAGCACTGAAAACAAAATAGTTTCATGTGTCATGAAGAAAAATTAAGTGCATTACACTCTGATCTTTAAGGAAATAGATGTCAAGGTTGATGAAAGATAGATAGTCCTGATCTTACAAAGACCACATCACGTCATGCAGATATGTGATCTGTTGAAAATTTATGAAGCGAAGCGGTAACAATAATTTAATGAAAACTGAATTATTAAACTAATTTAAAGTGTTTAGAAGGTATCTAAAAAAAACTTATTTCAGTTAAAAAGAATGCCAACAATCCAGATATGTGTCTAAGCCACTACATTTATGGCGACCACGCTTTCTTTTTTAAGCTATTAATAATATATTCCATCTTGGGGCATGAGTTAACAAAGGTCTGGCTCTAAAAAAAGAACAATTTTTTTCAAAAGTAATCACATCTGCCAACAAAGTTGGAGAGATATATGTATTCAATCGTATCTGTCTTCCTATTTGTCTGTCTGTCCAAACAATATCTCCAGAAGTTCTCAATGAATTTCAATGAAACTTTGTGGAAGTATGGATAATGGGGTAGGAAAGAGTTGGTTGAATTTGGGGGCAGATACAAGAGAAAAAAAATTTTTATTTTTCCATAAATCTGTAAGCTCATGACTATCCACACAATATCTCCAAAAGTTCTCTATGTTCGTAGAAGGTGTGGACAATAGGTTCTGGGAGAAATTATCAAATTTTGGGGCGGATCTATGTGCAATTATCTCCTCTATATCGTATCTATATCGTCCACATCACATAATATCACCGAAGTTAACATCTGTCGACTGAATATCACCAATAGTTCTCAAAGAATTTCAATTAAATTTTATGGAAAAAAGTTGACAATAGGCTACAGAAGTAGTCATGAATTTCGGGGCGGATCCATACACAATTACTTCCCCAGTCAAAGAAGTTGGCAGAGGCATGTGCTCTCTTTCTAGTTTTTAGAGCTTCCAATCCATAAGACCTACATTCCCCAAAGCATTGTCAGTTTTGTTTTTTTAAGGATTTAGGAATGGATTCTATTTACAACGTAACCATTATGCTAAACTGGACAGTTCTTCATACGGAGGTACAGCTTCGAAGTATTCGGTTACCTACTTCTCTTGTGAAGATTAACAAGTGGTATGAGATACGAGTTCAAGACTAGTAGTTTGAGGTATTTTTTTTTTGCTCCAAATTCTTTCAGTTCAATTGTTTCACTTTAAACTTATGAAACAACACCTTTGTTGTTTCAAAACAAAGCATTCTGAAATCACCCATGTGACGTAGAGGTCATGGGTACTATTGTGATTGTCCAACTCAAAAACTGGAGTTGATTTTATTTCTCAACCTTCAGAACAACAAGAACAATCCTCACCGAAATTAGGGATGTGAACCTAAATGTAAGATTCACATCCCCTACCATGATTGGAATTTACAACCAACTGATTGCCAGGAGGCTTTTTAACTGATTGAGCTAAATTGACAAATCTTAGATATCAAAGAAAATTCATCATACAGAAATGCAAAAGCTTATTTCATTCTTATAAATAAATAAGAGGTGAGGACAAAAATGGTACAAGACAAACTTTCATTCACCGAAGAGCCACAAGTCCTTGATTAGATCAAAACATAACCAAACGTTTAGTAATCGGTGACAATATAAATAATTTTTTAACTAGTTTCATCATATATATGTATATTAGTGAAGTTTTTTTAAATTTTTTTATTGAATTTCGTTTTTAATCCAACCTCACATTATTAAGCTTCATATAACTTTATTTTTAGGTATCCAAAAATTAGAAAAAAAAAGATTAATCGAAACAATTTTGCATTCTATATCATGGTTTGTTTCAGTAATTTTTCACCATCCCTCATAGATTTGCTTAACCACCCCTTTTTTCTAGGTAATAAATATTCTACTTTTAAAACATTAGAAGTATATGGTTCATTTTTCAATTTTTGGAGTCAATGCAAAAAACTTTACGAGACCTGTTAAAAATCATTTTGACCGTCACCAATTACAATAAGTTTTCTCATGTTTTCATGTAACGTAAGACTTATATCCTTCGGGGCATTATAAAGAGTGAAATGTTGTCCTGTACTATTTTTATCTTACGCCCTGAAAGACAAAGCATTCTGAAATCACCCGTGTGTGACGTATGGTCATGGTCATGGTCACTCGTATTTTTGTTGGAGACGTTTCAAAACCTCGTTAGATGACAGATCTTTACGACAGCAATGATCAGTCTCAAATTTACAGTGTTTTGCTTTTGGCACAATATAAGGAAGGTGATCCCCATAGTAAATTTGTCAAGTTTCACACCCTTGCTCACTCAATGCTAAAAACGGCACACCGTATGAATTGAAAAAAGCGAATAAATGAAGGAAAAATAAAAGTGAATAGAAAAATTATACTATCATGAAATTATTAAATAGTTTCTATTTGTGCGCTATTTTTAACATCGAGTGAGCGAGGGTGCGAAACTGTATATTCCGAGAATTTCTATGTTCAAGATTCCTTTCAATAATTGATTCGTTTTAAATTTACGCAGTACCCTGGCTGTTAGGGACAAACATATAATAGCATTCTGAAATCACACGTACGTTAATACTTGAAGTCAACGGATGGGCGATTTGAAAATTTACTGTCTTTCAAACAATTTGAAATAATCAGTTTAAAAAACTTAGAGTGTTTCACATTATTGTTCCTAGTTTTCTAAAAAAAGTCGTGTATCAAAAAATCAAGCTATGATCAACATGTTTACCTACATATGAGCAGAATAATCTAGATTAGTCATGCGAACTGATTCAATAGTCAAGAGAAGGGTCAGGGTTGCCAGATAGTTGGAGACGTTTCTAGCCAAATATGCGTAAAAATAGCCAAAAATTGCCAAATGTAGGATAGGTCATAGAAGCAATGATTCTATTATCAATTTTTTTACTAGATTACGTATTGTATATCATAAGTATTAATTAATCTAAAAAAAAAAAAAATACTATTTACCTTGATCTTGATTTTCAGATGCTCTTAATCACAACTTGAACGGTGATGGCCCGATAGTTGCAATTAAGTAGCAACTGGAAAGTAAAGATGAAGGTAGTAGAAATAATGGTTGTTTATAGAACATTATAATACTGAAGTACACACCAAAAATAGGAATTTATGGAAAATAATACTGCAAAAAGGTCAAAATGGCCACACCGATAACTTCCTGGCCAAAATGCATTTTTAAAAAGCCAAATTGGTCAGGTTTGGCCATAAAGTGGCCAAAATGGCAACCTCGGAAGGGTCGACAAATATTTACTGTTCATATTTGTCCTGTCCATTCATGATAGATTCAGTAAGCTGTATGGTAGACAGTAAGGGAAAAATTACGTGATCCAAGTCAAGTGTACGAATATTTTCTAACAATTGTATAAGTCCAAGTTAAACAGGGAAGGATGATACTTAATTATTACGTGACATTGTGAAAGAAAGCTGGAAGGAACATTTTTCAGCATTACTTCCTTTTACCTATCGTGATATTTAATCTTCATCTTTAAGAAAGGTCATTAGGTACCCGATTAGGGTAATTAGATCCTTTTAAGGTAGGTGCAGATACAGAAGGTCCGGACCCTTTACTCGTGCAAAACACACAAAGAAATAAAGATCGTACATTTAATCGGGAATTTTTTCAAGATAACAGACACTGTAGTTATCAAACCGATCGCCGTATTTTTAAACAAGGTTTTCCTGCTTGACACCTGGGGCTACCTATATACATAGGTGACAGTCAGGCATTTTAGAGCCCCCCACCCCAACCGCTAAAAATCCTGGATCCGACCCTACAAGATTAGATGATGGGCAAGTCCTGGGGGTTAAAATGTACTAATCCTTTTCAAACAAATCCTTCTCAAAAATAAAAAGAAATATCATAGCAATTTCCCGCGTATTTTTTTTTTTTTTTGTTAAAAAAGGAAATGGTAATTATCTTTATTACAGTTTTAATTGAGATTTAATTTTCATTATTCCATGTCAATAATTGATATCATACATAGAATTCAAGAAATACAAATACATAGTTATGAAAAATTCTTCTCCCCACATACTCCCATAGATGAAAATGTTGAACGATTAATCAACCTTACTCTTGTGCATCTGATGTTAGGAAACTTGTATTTATCCTAATTTAATTCATCTATAGGTAAATGTCATTAGGTACCCGATTAGGGTAATTAGACCCCTTTGGCAAGGTGCTTGCTCAATGACTAGTTTCCATAAATAAGCGGGCAGTTCGGTCATTTCGATCCAAAAATGTAATTGACCAGGATAGGCTCTTGAATTAAAAACATACATACAGATAATATCCAAAATTTATTCTAATACAACACTCTAAAATACATATACACCTGATACTACCAACAAATTATAATGTCAAAAAGGGTGTCTATTTACAATGTAACTCAAATGCTAAAATGGGCACTCAATTTCCGCTATTTTTACGGAAGTACGACTTGAATGAGTTATATTGTCTTCTTCCGGTTACTTTCAATATCATCAACTTCGAACAATTCCCAACCGTAAAAGAAAAATTAATTATAATTTTTACATAAAGAATTAACGTAACATTTCCAGTAATTTATCGACTTTTAATAATTTAACTACAAAATGAGCAAACTAAAAGAATAATAAAGAGAACATAACGTAATTTTTACTTACCTGTATGATGTATTTTGAATTTGGAGAAGCATTTGCTTTTTCTATAACATTAGTTTCTGTTATCGTGGCTCCTTTAATTTCCCCAGGTTTTTTCCCAACGTGAGTTTTGCAATATACTTCATCATCAAGATTCCCATTGTTATTTTTATTATTTTTGCTGTTGCTGGGATTACAGAAAAAGGTTTGTTGGGTGAGAGGCATTCCACAGATTCGGCATCGGAAACACTGTTTGTGAAAAAGCTTGTTAGATCCGACCAGAATTCTTTGATCGTCCTCGGGTGGGACCGTTTTGCTGCACCTGAGACATGGATCAACCTCGTCGGGTATGGCCTGTCGTTCAAACTTGTATTCATAGAGGGTGGCTCGTTCATAGGCAAAACTATATTTAAAAGAAGGTTTGTCTTTACTACCGGCTTCATCGACTTCTGAAGAGTTGTTGCTACCAACATTTGATGATTGTACACTCATGATTATTATAAGAGAACGATTACGTTATTAACAGTTGACGACTGACAACGTACATATGCCGGAACTAATTGATAAAAGGGTTGTCAATTACAGGTGTACCTTCATTAGTGCGGTTCAATTTGTTTCCCAAACCTTCTGTACTGTTTAAAACCGCACTGTTCAAGGTCTTAATCCAATGTGTTTTGTTTTTTTTACAGTTAATACTTAGTTACATAAATTTGTACAGCAATACCTTAACCGCACTAATCAAGGTATTCCTGTGTTGATGAAGATAGACAATTTTTTAATTTCCCGGAGACTTGAAGTTGCTTTTCAAGTTGAACATTCAAGGTGCGAGTGGTTGTTTTTTTCCTTAAGTCTCTCTTTGTTCCAAAGTTCATCTTTGCTACATCGTTAGGTTCGAAATAAAATCCATTGTGATAGTTACATATAGCAAGAAGCGAAACACCAAGCAAGCTATTTGGCAAGTGAATAGCGTGGTGGTACGTGGGTAAGTGTCGATGAAGCTACTTTAGTTTTGCCACAAGAGTTGTTGTTGTATTTTTAGTAGAATGCTCGACTAAAATGACCTACTTTAAAAGCATACCTGAGTGACACAAGGTGTGTGTGTTTTTTTCTCTTTCTCACCTGCCCGCAATTCGAATTTTATTGATATACTAGTCAGGGAAACGGATTGCTGCTGCATAACGACCAACGACGTATTATTGTAACCCTTGGGTGGGTGGGTGTTTTTACCTCCACAGGTCTCACCTGGAGTGAAAATTTATGACCTTAAAAAAAAAGAAAGAAAGAAAAAGAGTGCCGTGAAAATTGAAAAATATGCTCGAAATCAAATTAATCTTACCCTAAAATAAATTCTAAAATATCAATTTTTATGAACAATGGAGATATTTAGTCACAGTGGCGTAACCTGGGGGGTGTCCCCCATTAGGAGGTGACGGTGGAGGCGGGGTCGTATTATGAAATAGCCACAATAGAAACAGGGCCTAAGGCTTACGGAAAATTTTGGTCATTCTAAAATTATATTTCAAATCATTTAAAAAATTTAAGAATAGAATAATAAAAATATATACATTTTCAAACATTAGTGAGGCTCAAATTTCATCTGTGCCTAAGGCCCCCAAATACCTTAATACCCACCTCAATTTTCTTTTAAAATAGTTGTTCACCAACTACATTTCCACTGACATATCTCACTAAATGTTGGAGAGTGCCCCTCAAGGAGCAGAGCCCTGACCCCCCAATGTATAGTGATACAAGTTAGGTAGTGCAGTCCCTGTTGTTAAGTGGAAGTGCGGTCCGTTTATTTTTGCATCTCATACCCCAACGATGCTATCATTCCTATTGCGCCACATGAAGATTAGGGGTAGGATTATGGGCAGTGTCAGGATTAGGTAATTTGGGACTGGAGTCATTGGAACACGAGATGCAAAAAATTCAGTGATGGAAAGGTGGGGGGGGGGTACAGCATCTACCTACTACTTGTATATTTCCGGGGGTGGGGGGTACGTTCAATGTCTACTGATTCAGAAATTACTGTAGACCTAGTCCTCAAGAATCAGGCCATACTATATACCTAGTTCCCCAGCACACTTCCATCAGCAATGGAAATAAAGCAATAATACTAACTCTGGAGAAGGGGACGCACTTTTTTAGGGACGGCATTAGTTAAATTGAACCAAGTGTTTAACAGATTGTTGTTTCATTATTTAAAAACTTTTCATGTCTCAAAAACTTACTTCACTTAATACACAATCTCAACCTCAAATATTTTTCGTAATTGGAATAGAAAGAGATAGAAATACAACAGGTCTGGAGAGTCAATCAATAGAAACTAATAAGAGACCAACATCTTTTGGCAGCATGTCCTGTTGTGGGTGATCAATCAAAAAAATAAATGGTCCCAATCTCACACATTTCTTATGATTGGCATAGAAAGAAATAGAAATACAATATTAACCACACTAGTTACCTCAGGGTTAAACTCCACTTAGACTGTACACATGACACGTTCAGAGATAGAAAAATGTTACTACTTCAGCCACAAGTCAGAATGATTAAAAACAAAAAATCTGTTTTCGCAACTCATTGAGAGGAAATGTGAATGCAAAATTTCAAGTCTCCACAATAGACGGTCAGGGCTGAGAAGAGAAGAGGAGAAAGAAAAAGTAATGAATTCTAATTTTAAAAATCTGATCAGTGACACCGGATAATTCAATCTAGCATCAAAAGCTTTCCATTTTCTCTTTCTCTCATTCTCATTCTCTTTCCTCTGCTCTTTCTTTCTTTTTTGTTTTTGCTTCTGTTGTTTGTTAATGTTAATCTCTCTCTCTCTCTCTCTCTCTCTCTCTCTCTCTCTCTCCCTCCATACATCTTTCGAATTTTATAAACCTTTCACTTTTTTGGTCTTAACCAGATGTCTGAACAAAACATCATTGTTGTTGGGTTTGGAAAACAAGGTCAACTCCAACAATTGTAAGAATTTGACAAAACCACCACAAAACAAATTTTTCCTGACAGAAGTTGTCTGAACTTCTTCGATGAACCATTTTCATAATAAATTTTCAGTAGTTTTGAAAAAAAATTTCTACGAACTCTAAAATTGGATTTGAATTTATTTTCATAACCTAACAATAACAAGAATAATCATCACCAAAATGAGGAGTGTAAGCCGGAATGTAGAATCTACACTTCCCTACAATGATTTGAATTCATGACCAACTGATTGCCAGGAGACTGTCTTACTGATTGTCTTAGATATTAACATAAATTCATTGTGCAGATATGCACATGTTTATTTCATTTTCATCAATAAATAAATACATTTATTTATTATTTCTATTGATATTCGGACCATCCTCATCTTGGTTGTTTTTCATACAACATTTTGGCCGTTGCACTCTACGGCCTTCGTCAGGTATCATGGACACGTAGCGCAGTGGTTACAGCATCAGACAAATTACTGTAAAATAATCTGATGGTTCTAGGTTCGATCCTAGTGCGAGACAGTATAACAATACTACTAATGCTAAGAGGGTAGTACGGTCAATATACCCCTGTCGGATAAATAAAGGGTTCAGTTCGTTACTTCCCCACACCTACCAGATGATACTTGATGAAGGTAGAGTGCAACGGCCGAAACGTTGTATGAAAAACAACCAAGATGAGGATGGTCCGAATATCAATAGAAATAATAATAATACCTCATCTCAAAAATTCCGAGATATAATAAATACATTTGTGCAAAAAAATATTTTTATGATTTTTTATTTGCTGTATATACAATATAAAAGTTTCATCTCAAGTCACAATAGAAGTTACCCTACCCAACACCACCCCAAAGTTATACTAAACTTCTAGAATTAAAAAAAAATTAGTTCAATATTTTTTTAAATATTTTTTGAGGAAATGTTACCCATAATAAATTACTTGAGGGAATCTTACCCAACAAATTTTCAATAGAACTATTTGTGTGTTAATCTAAACTCATCTTTAAATACAATATTACTCGTCATATGATGATACTTTTTATGTACATATGAATTGGCAGTAAAGAGCCTTAAGCTGATGTAATAGGTAATTTGAATACAATAATCATAATCTACTAAATGTAAATTGCATGAAAATCTCAACTGAAATCAAACTGGTTTACAAGGTTGATTGGTCATGAATTACTTTATTGAGATGAATTATAATGTAAGGAAGATAAACATTGTTATAGTCAGGTATGAAAAAAAAATACTAACAGAAAGTTAAAATGTTTAAAGAATGACTCAATTCAATATGAAAGGAATGTTTGGTAATGATTTATGTAGAAAGATTATCATATAAGATATTTTCACAAATACACACACACAATTGTGTGCAAGTAATCTAGAAGTATTTGGATGTTAATAAAGGTTGGGTTGAAATTCGACTCCCAGGCAGAGCTCAAATAGCTCAAAAATAAATCCTTTTTGTGTCTGCATCTAGATAAACAGTGTGCAGCTTTTGTAAGAAAAGACAGTGTCAATGAAAAGGCCAAAGAAGGAAGTTATTTGGTTGCAGAAATTATTGCCCAGAAACAGAAAAACTTTCAAAAAATACAATATGTCAAAAGAAATAGAATGTTCCACTTTGAAAAAATACAGAAGTCAACGTATTGATGACATATCACGTGACGCTGAAGAGGTTTCATGTGATAAACTGGGAAATGGAATTTGTTTTATCCAGGTTGATAAGTCAACAGATCTTACCAATGGAGGTCACAATAGCTCTTGTAAGATTGACCAATGAGGATGAAATTCAAGAAAACTTCTTCTGTTTCAAAGAAATGCCTAAGATGAGTAAAGGAATAGATATATTTTAATATTTGGTCCTCATGTTGGTAAACAAGAGATCTCTCCTGGAAGAACTGTGTTCACATCTGTACTAATGGGGTCCCATTAATGGTTAGCTCCATAAGAAGTTTTGTTGCACTTGTAAAACAAGAAAATGCAGATGTTATCTCAACATATTGTTTTCTTTACAGAGAGGTGCTGATTTCAAAATCTTTTGGGGATGAATTGAAAAAACGTTTTTGATGAGGCTACAAAGATTGTTAACTTTATTAGAGACCAGTTCATTCCAGAATGTTTAAAAAGCTTTGTGAAAACCTGGACAAAGAGGTCATGAATCTCTTACTGCATATAGAAATCCTCTGGCTGAATTTGGTGTTTGAGCTGAAAAATTAATTACAGAAATAATTTTGTGAGAACAATAAGCCAGAATTTGCAAATGTTTTGAAGATGAACAATGATTGCAGAGATTAGCCTGTTGCATGGTCTAACTGAACAAGTCTCTGCCAGGCCCTGGAGAAAATGTGTTGACAAGATTCTTGGATTTCAAAGAAGACTGAATCTTTGGAAAAATCATGCTGCAAAAGGAAATGTTTCAACTACTAGTTGGGCTCAAGTGTGAAGAAAGATATCAGCAAGTCTTATTGAAACACCTGGAAAAACTGTTGATCAAAATCAAATATCATTTTCTGTCCCATCCAATAGAAGTGTATGAGTGTGTGAAAGATCTATACTCTGAATATTCTGCATGTTCTGAACACTTGACTAAGAGAAGAAGAAGAACTTTGTGAGCGGCAGTCTGAAGATGAGATTTACCAGGACAAGTTCTGGATTTCTGTGAAAGAAGAGTATCCTGCCATCCAAGGGAAAGCAGTAAATATATCGCTGCAGTTTTCAACTTCTTACATGTGTGTGAAAGCTTTTTCTTGTTCAACAAGTATCAAGAGCAAAGAAAGAAATTGTCTCCTTTTGGTTGAAGATGAAATCTGTGTGTGCTTATCTGAAATTCAACCTTGAATTAAGTATTTGTCTACTGAACGACAAGCACAGATTTCTTATTAGAAAAGCAAATTTTGTTATTTGAATTGGCTTAAAAAAACATGGCCTTGACCAATATGACATATTGCCTTAATTTATCTCAGGCCTTTCTAACATTGTCAATAAAATATTACGTTACGGTAATTATTATTATCTGTTGTTGTTCTGTTTATATGTGTTATATAGGATGTTGGTTATTTATGTTATTTTTCTAATACATAATATTAATACATTGATTTTTTTCTTGTGAAATTTGTTTTTTTTTGCATTATCAATAAACTTGAGAAAAACTCAAGTTATTTTTTGCTTAAACCAGTTATCAGAAATATATATATGTTTGCCTCATGTTTAACCTTATGAAGGAGAAAGAAAAAAAGATATATAAAATATTTATTTATGTAGGAGTTCCCTGAGACATGGAATTTATTTCAAAGGTTTCCCAAGAATGCTGGCCTATGGTGCAACATTTGTTCTGTGTGACAGGGTTATCACTAAATATATTCACAAAATGTCCTTTTGCCCCAAACCTGAAAAAGTGACAGCGGATGCCAATGTTTTAAAAATGAAAGACATTTTTCTTTTTTTCGACATTTATTTTATTGTACAACATATTCGCTGTTTCATTCCAATATCTCCTGCCATCTTTCAACCAACTTCATAATTCTATCCTCCCAGAACTTTTTATCTTTTCCAGCTAACGATTGCTTTAGTTGTCTCTCGCAGATATTTTTCCGTCAAGAGAATTAAATATCCGGTGAATACGGTGGATGAATCAAAACTTCCCAACCAAGGGTAAGCCTCAACAATTTTCGCTTCCTGGTCATTAAGAAAGGAAACATGCTGTTTAGTATCATCCTGACAGAATAAGTTCTTTCTTTTGACTAATTCTGGATGCTTTTCTCTGATTACTTCAATTGGTCTGATTGGGAGCAGTACTTGTTCGAATCAATCATTTCTTTCTTCAGAATGAGCTCATAGTGAAGGACGTCCTTCCAATCCTACCATGTACACAGCATCAGTTTCTTTGGCTGAAGACAGGCCTTTTGTAAAATTAATGGTGGTTCATTTTCACTCCACCATGTTGTTTTGAAACATCCACTCTTCACAGCCTGTCAAAATTTATTTCAAAAACAGAACATTAGATATGGCCCAGTTATTTTTTTCCACTAATGTGGAAGTCACACATCAGAGCAACTAACATACATAAGCTATGTAGTGGACTCTTCTAGTAACATAGAAGAAATAGAATTTCAAGTTACGCTACACTTCATAAATGAAACTCCATATTTATTCAATAGTGAATAATTCAACTCAAGTAATTGCAAAATCACTTCAATTTGTTGTCATTTTTACACCATGGTAAAATAGGAATAAATAATGACAATCATGTTTTGAGAGTTAAGGTCACAGCAGACTAATGTGTTTATTTTATTTACAGGGAAGGGTGAAACGCTTTGAAATTTGACTGGTCTTGACTTCAGTAACATTAAACTGACGGCTAACATATTACAAGAATTGCCCAACACCACTTTCCCGTTACCTCCGATATAAATAAGAGAATATTGCTGTGAATTGTATTAAAACAGATTTGTTTTGTATTTTTCTTTTTTAAAAGCCATGTTCCTGTTTTTGAATTTCCAGAAAAGAGAGCAGACCATAGTCACTTATTTTCTCTGCAGGCTTTCTCATTTTTATTGCTTTGGTAATAATACAATAAATCAAGCGGACACACACTCAGTGTTAAAAACACAAAAAGAAAAAAAAGAAAGGGGAAAGGCCCTTCTCAGGTGATTATGTTCCTAAGTAGTAAAAGCAATAATTTTGCAATAAATTTAAAAATAAAACATATCCTTTTTTTTCCCTAGTAAAAATGTTTCATTATAAAAATGTGATTAAAACACCTTTAAAGCAGTGGTTTTTGACAAAGGGGGCATGCCCTTAGAAGGTCATGAATAATTTCAAGAGGGTCGGTGAGCCCACAGGAAAAAGTGAGAATTTCTCTAATTATTTTGGGAATTCTCTTCACTTGTATATACCTATACATATGATCACTCTCAAGATAATAAGAAATATGTTTCCATTTTTTTTTAACAAATGAATTCATATTACTGTGCTAATATACTTCCGATTGCCCTATATCTCTATCGGTTGAAAAATCTGACTCAAGCCATAAATGGGTTAGCAAGTGTTTGCATAATACCATTATGAATATAATATATTGAGGTATTTATCACAGAATCGTAGCACCCATTTCAAACTAATCATTTGATTAAAGATGTGAGGGTCGTATGGAGCCAAAGCCCACAGGAAATTCATCGAGAACTCTTGGAGATAGACATGATAAGCAAATACATAAAACTCTTTGATTTTTTTTGACAGAGGAAAATATATACGAATAAGTATAGACAGTTTAAAAAGAGAATTAACTGAGTACAACTTTTCAATCTGAAGTGAATAAGAGTCTTCCAATATTAAATTAGCTGATCAAACGAGTTGACAAAATAACAATGATAACAATATTGTTTCTTTTGAAGTAAAGTGTTCAAGAAACTTTATCCTCAGTTCCTTAACTTAAACTAAGTTGGATAAAAAAGTGAAAACTTTCTTCTCTTGTAAATTGCTCACTTCTGACCAGTCAGATCAGAACCAGGTCTTCTTTGGTAAAAAATAAGGCACAATGTAGGAAAGGCAGTCACGATTGTGAAGTTTCACAACTTTGCTCACTCAATGTTAAAAATGGTGTATGAATATAAAGAAATAAGAGCATTTGTGAGGAAAACAGTATTATGTACATATTCTTATTTGTCATTACTCTGAATAAATAGTTTTCATTTTTGCACCATTTTTAACATTGAGTGAGTGAGGGTGTGAAATTATACAAGTGGGACAAGCTTTCTGACATTGTACCTCAAATAGAACTCAAACCAAAGAAAGGATACGGAACTACTGAACTTATTTTTATTTGAAGCAGAATCTAAATTGGTTTTAGTTTCTTGTAAAGAAAGTTCAAAAAGTTTATGAGGATATTTTCTAAAAGAAGATTTAATAAATTCTTCATTGCTGAAGGTGGAGATGTAGCTATAGATTTGGAGGACTGGGGGGCTTGGCTCCTTGAAGGGTCCCCCTCCAACGTTTAGTGAGATTTGTCAGGAGAAATGCGGTAGGTGAACTACTATTTATTAAGCTTCTACCCCCCTTCCATTGGGAGCCCAGGGGTCATTTTCAAATAGCCCCAGCCCCTCAGCTATTTGAAGTTCGATCAAAATCAAAAACACAGAGCTGGAGAAAGTAAACAATTACATCTACAAAGAATCTCCATCCTAGAAAGAAGAAACCTGACAAATGATAACTCTAGGCTGGCAGTCTTCCAGCAGAGAAAGCTTAATCTTCAAGAACATGAAAATCTCATTAATCCAGAAAAATAGTGAGCATAACCAATGCATCCTCCCATTAGTCACCTATGGAGCTGAAGCATGGAACTTAATGAAAGGACTGACCCTCAAACTGAGAACCATACAACAGGCACAGAAGAGAATCATGCTCAACCTCACATGGAGAAATCACAAACAGTACAGTATATTAGAGAAAAATCAGGAGTCAGAGATATAATAGAATCCATTAGTGAACTCAATAGCAACAGACTAGTCATGTTGGAAGAATATCAGACAACCACTAGACATCACGACTCACAATGTGGATCACCAGAGATCATATATGAAAATTTGTCTGGCAAAAGATAAGATGGTATGACGAAATTTAACTAGTTCAGAAAGTATTGTTTCTGTGATACCCATAATAGGAAGGTCTGGTGAATCTTAAGGAAGGTTTATGTCCAACGAGGTATGCTAAAAGGCTGAAGATGATGAACCTGTGCTGGTTGCAATTACGTAGAGGTAACTTCTGCTGATGAACATCATGTCACCCAATGCTCTCCAAATCAACAAACTCCTGTTGCAATATGAATGCAGTTTTGTTGAGAAAGTTTAATACACCCCACCCTTTTTTTAAACAGAAAATACCAGATAACAATCCCAGATATTTTTCACTTGTATCATCATGTCTCTCCACACCAATATCTTTTGGGGGTGATCAATTAAAAAATTGGAGCAACGGGTGACCAATGAATAAGTCTTATAATAATTTAATGTGTTTTTGTTTCCAGCTTATATTGGGTTGCATCAATATATACAGTAATACCTTAATTATATCAAAACTTTTTCAAATCAAACCAGCACTGTTCAAGGTATTGCTGTATTTTCTCTTCAAGACACATGTTGTTAATTGTATACCTAAACCTATGTTCTATGTCAGTATGTTCACACAGTAATTTGAAAGGTTAATGCAAGGTTTTGTAAAGCTAAATTCTTGAGCTTACTTTGTATTAAACTTGAATCAACTAAAAAGCTTCGACGTACACTGGTTAACCTCAGGTTAATGATTGAAAGAAGTGGGTTGGGGTCATAATCCTGAATGGGGAAAAATCTGACATAAAAGTTATTTTCCTCCATTATATAGGAATGGGGTTAATTATTCCGTTCGATTTTTATTGAGATGTCATGAAATGGGAAAAAATGAAGAGGGAAAGGGGGTTCTTACAAAAAGAAATATTTCTAGTCCACCGGAAAAACTGACACGTGGCAAATTAATATGTTTACATTATTTGTTTTAAAACAAGTTAAAAAAAATCACTATCATTAAGTTTTGCTATTATTCAACTTCCCTTCAATTGTTGGTGCATTTTTATTTCAACAAAATTGTACAATTGGAGAATTTGTAAGTAAAAATTTCAATATTGCATTAGAAATTTTGAGTCAGTTTTGTTCAGTGAATTTCATATACTTCGTTTACATAATCGTTTTAATCAACTTTTGAGGTCCAACCATATATTTTTCTTCACCAGTTTTCTTCACATAATACGATAAAATAATTAAAAACATCTCACAAATAAACAGAAATAAAAGAATTGATGAAAGAAAATCAGGAGTAAATACATAAATAAATGAAATTGTAAAAATTCTGTAATTTGTGCACTGTTTTTAACTTCAAGAGTGTTTGGAGGTGTGAAACTTTACAATTGGAACGACCTTCCTACATTGTGCTAAAAATAGATAGTAATGGTCAGCTTCTGGTTAGTTCAATAATTTCAAAATTTATAACCATACAAAAACAAATCAGTCATTTCAAAACCAAGTTCCTTCTTTCTCTCATCGGTTACTTTCTTTTTAACATCAATTGTGAAGAATTGAGTGACCAATTGAGTGGGTTTTTTTTTTTATCCCTTTCTTTCTTTCTTTCTTTTTATTTGATTAATTTCATTTTCTTCCTCTCTTTTATTACCCTCCCCCATTAGGATAGGGCTTTCTTCCTTTGTTAGGAATGCTGTCTGCCTCTTTTTAGCAACTCTTTCTTCAATTCCTTACAAACACTGTTTACTGATTTGAATTTAGTCTTGAGAAAAATTTTTTGTCATTCATAGAACTACCACAGTTGGAAAAAAAAAGCCATCATTACTTGATGACTAAACAGATTGGTTGGTCCGCAACGAGCTCTTTCCAGGCTATGATAGTTTAGAATGTGCTTAACAGAGGTTGTTAGGTACGTGTGATGATGATTATACAATTAAGTAAACAGAAAACTATCAGTGTCCACCAAGAAGATCAATTGTGATCTTCACTACTTGTTTTCTTTGCTTATACAACAAGAAAGTATTTAGTATTTTCTCCTGTGCACGTTGCATGGTTTTCAGTTGGGGGGGGGGGGGGCGCTCTTTTGATTAGGTTCCATGTGTCAGCCTTATAAGTGACTATCAGAAGGATGCATTGAGTGGTATAGCGATGAGAAAAGAAGTGAGGGAACACAGGACTGACTGCTCCACCAAGTTTAGCAACCATTTTAGGGGTATCTTGTTTCAAAATATATATTCACAATGTATAGTTTTGGCTGAGTATATCATACAGACAGATAAAAAGAATAATTTTAATGAAAGAAAGCCATTTTATCCTCCACCCCGAAGTAAGTGAACACTGTCCCCTTGGGTTTGCACAGCTCTACACCCCTGTAATTACACACACACACACATACAACATATTTGCCGGCATATAAGGCACAAATAGAACAGAAAACTGGACACGAAAACTGAAAGCATTCTCCATACCCGATTGAGAGTTGTCTCTTAAGAAAAGGGATGTTTTACCTCAACTCCTTATATACCTTGATTACCAGGTATGGTTTAAAGGTGAGTCCGGATATATGAGTAAAATGACAATGATCAAAAACCGTTCATGACAAATGACAATTTATTTCTACAATTCGCTTATTACGAGCTTCGTCAGGATTAAAGGTAATACAAGAAATCGGGAGTATTTATAGTTGGATTGTGAATTTTGTGGTGGGTGGGGGAGGTGGTGTGTTGGTTGATCATGTTTGTGGTAAAACTCCCCCCCACAAAAAAAATGAGTACTCCTCTTTGAGAAAAATTCATTACAGTTTATATTATAAACATATTTTTAAACAAATTGATTATTTTTTCCTAATAGTGGGTTTTAATAGTTTTGATTGTAGAGAGAGTATGAAACGTTAAAAAAAGTTCTTATAAAGTTATATTTTTCAGTGTAGAGATGTTTCGTTCCATAACGGCTCCACATGGGGGAGAATTTCAAGGAACGTATTATTTATTTCCGCAAATGGAACTGTGGCTACAAAAAAAACTAGACTAAAGGTGAGCAAAACTACTGTTGCTAAAATTGTGTGAAATCACAAGAGAGGTGGAAATGTTGGAGGTGTACAGAAGTGACCAGGTTGACTATGCCAGCTGACACCAAGGTCTATTCATTATATGAGGAAATTGGTTGACGATGACCTGAGAAAACCAGCTGTGGATGTTGCTAATAAGAACAAAGAATAATATGCCATGAATATTTCTATTACAGAAATCAAATATACACTGAACAAGACCAACTTACATGGCTGATAACTGTATAGGATACCGCTACTAAAATTGAGACATAAACAGACCTGATTAAAGTTTGCACAGGAGAATAAACATAAAAATTCGACATGTACTGCATTGAGATAAAACAAAAATCAACGTATTTGAGTCTGATGGCATCCAACAAGTTCGGTGTTGTCATGCTGAGGTGTACAAGGAAAAGAGTTTGGTATTAAGTCAAGTATTATGGGGGAAACATAATGGTCTTGGGCTGTATGAGCTCTGATGGTACAGGTGAGCAGCATTTCATTGACTGAATCTTGAATCCTGAAGGTTACATTGATATATTGGAAAAGAAGATGTTATCTTCACTCAAACAATTGGGAGGAAGAGCTGCATTTCAGCATGACAATAATCCAAAACACCCCACTGAAGAAAACAACAGTTTCTGAAGAAACAAGAGATAAAAGGGTTTGATAGGCCTACCATTTCACTGGATTTGAATCCAATGGAGCACTTGTAGAATGGACTGAAACAGAAAGCAGCAGAATGTTGACCATTCAACAAGATCGATTTGCAAGGATGCATACTGTCAGAGTCAAAAAATATTTCAGTGACTGTTAGTGCAAATCTAGTGATGCCAGTGTTGTCTAGATGACAAACAGTATTAGAAAATGAATGCAGTCATACCAAATATTGATTTTGAATAAACTTTTTTCATGGATGTACTCATTTTTGGCTGGCAACATATTTATATTTCTGGCAATAGAGTTTCAATGCTGTAGAGTTTGGTCATAAAAATACCTGATAATATCTGTTTTGATGGTGCAATGTTCCACTAGAAATGATAAAATCCTGCTATGTTCGGTTTAGAAGAAAATCAACTTTTAAAAAAGTGTGCTTGGGGGTACTCAGTTATGGACTACACTGAAGGGTGTGCCAACAACGAATGGTAGACAACCTAATGGGAAGTTACCCGGCTGGTGCCAA
Source organism: Thysanoteuthis rhombus (assembly GCA_963457665.1). NCBI lineage: Eukaryota > Metazoa > Mollusca > Cephalopoda > Oegopsida > Thysanoteuthidae > Thysanoteuthis > Thysanoteuthis major. The sequence continues at coordinate 2,136,822 of OY735217.1, forward strand.
ATTTTCACTTTCTCATCTCAAGGACAGCATTAACGTAGCAGCTTCCAATTTGACATAGGCAATGAAAAAGGACACCATGCTCGTGGCCCTGACCACTAATTATATCAACTTGGATATCACCAGCTTTGTGAATGTGGCCAGGTCTTTTGTGTTCAAGGTCAGGAATGTGTTGGAGGCCTCTGGCAGGGATGTGTCATCTGTGGCCAAGAGAAAGAAACATTCTCGGTGGTTAGATGGCGTTGGGTGGCAGAGTCCACAATCAGACGTGTGGTGCATGAGGACATCAGGTAAGAGTCCTCCGTAATGAGGAGAGGGCAGTTCATCTATGAGATGACCTGAGAAAACTATGAAGCGCTTGCTGAACAAGCTTGAGCACCCAATAGAGCCTGGCATACTCTGGTTCTTCTCCAATGCGACTGGAACCAGATGGTGAACCCGGGGAGGTACCCAAGTTTGCGTCACCTGTGGTTGTCCTGTACACATAGATATATACTTATACGTATATTCATGTGCATATATATATGCACAAATATTATATGTCGTCCAATATGCAGGTATTATGTCTAGGGGCCCCTCTACCAAAGCTCAAAATGGATAGTGATGGGAAGCTTGGATGAGTTTCAGTGAGTGACAGTCTCCCAAATACCCTTGAAAATCAAACCTTTTATAGACTGGCAAATATGATAGTGACACACGTACATCGAGATATTTACAGAGAAACCTTGATTATCCGAACATCAATTATGTGAATTTGGGATTATTCAAACAAGCACACTCATACTTAGCCATCAGATAGAGGATAGGAAGATTTTATAGCTTGTATCCTTCAAGTGGGGCTTAAATACTGACCCACTGACTCTGATATTTACTTCATCCAATGAGTAAAACACATACCTATATGTACATTTAATCCAAGAAAGACAATCGCACCTAAACTGAACCACAGATAATTGAAACTCAATAATAAGTTCAGTGTTCAACAAAGCTGTTGTTTTCATCATAAAATCAAAGAAATTGTGTGCAAAATATCATTTAATAAGATGTTATTGATTACAAACAGAAAAAAATTAATATTTTAGTCATATTAAGTAAGTCTTCTGATGGAGTTCTGTTTTTGTAAAAGGTTTTCTGGATGTGTGGGCAATAATGTGTACAGATGAAAATCTCGGGGTCCACTACCGACCCACCTTATAACGTGAACCACATTATATCAAGGGACACCAATATCAACAGTTTCAACCGGAATTCAATCTTGGTTAGCTGATTTCATTTTCTGAGATGATAACAATTAAACTACTTAACACTTCACAGCAGTTAACAAAGGCTTAATTAAGACAGGTTGATTTCAGAAATGAGATCTAATTTACCAGTAAACAAGGAGAGGTTATTTTACTCCTGTAATGGAGCCACGCTTTTGTTTTTGTTCATTTATCTGGACCAGAGTGCTTCAAATTTTTTTGTCACGATCCAGTTTGATTCTATGCAATGACCCACTGACATCTCAGTGTTGAAGGATAAACTTAATACAACTAAAAGAAGGGCCATTTCACTCTTGAAATTCAAGTGTAATTAAACTCATGTTCGTTTCAAACGCATAGATGTGTGGAATAAACTCATATGTAATCCTTTGGCTTGTTGTTGGTTAGCTGTATACTGGTTAAAACGCTATTGATTTTAACCGTGTTAATAGCGATAGAAATAAGGAGAGACGTAGTACCACGTGTTGTGATTGTTGGCCGTTGATCAAATGCTGAAATTCTGTTAACCAGATCAAGGCCAGTTCCGTCACCCAGAATGAGGCTCTCACCTAATAACTTCTGGTATGGCTATGAGTGAGTACAGTTGTTTCCCTTTATTTACATTCAAAATGAACCAGTGAAATTCATGTAGAATTCAGTACAGGCGTATGAATTGTATCGTCTACTACCCCTCTCCCTCCCTAACTCTCTCTCCCATTGTTTTTTCAACCCTGTCAAGGCTAAATTCACTTTCATGAATTAATAAGCTTGACAAATATAGGATGACAAAGGTAATAAGATTATTAGATATATCTATTATTCAAACCTTAATTATTTTATTGTCACCAATATTTTTCTGTCTCTTCATTTATTCATTTGCTGTGAACCTGCAACAATGTAATGGCTTGGGATACGAACTTTGAAGAATCCCGCTGTAGACGTCTTGTGGAGCATAGGGCCACAACTATTCAGCTGTAGTTTCAGTTGCGAGTTGATTTTCTGGGGCGCAGTTGCTATCCCCATGGCCCACTCTCCTCCTTTACCAGCGCTTTGAGTTTTTTGTCAGAAAACTTTCTCTCAGTTAGACTGCCTCATAGGGATAAAGGGCAACAGCTCCCCTGCTAATCACCCATAGCTGAAGGGAGAAGTGGATTCATGCCTTTTTCAAGAGTATTAGTGTGAAGTGAATGTAAACAGCCTCGGCTAAAACATGAACTTGGTCTGCCAATTCTGTTTTCTGTGCCGTTATCCATTACACCACCCTGCACTTTCAGAGCCAATCCTTGATGTATATCAATTGAATCACTCTTGCCTTAAAAATAGCCCACCAGACAAACCAGCCAAGTGGCCTACAGATTCTTCTCTCTCTGCTCGTTTAAGTGTGCGTGTCTCTGGGATCTCCTGGTCACATTTTGAGGGCCACAATCTTGAAAATCTGCATGAGTGCACCACCAGGTACCACCTAATAAAGTTTGTATTTTTGGTTTCTTCGGTCATTTTGGACCAATAATGCCTAAATCTTGAGCTGGTATATCTTTCATGATGATTTCAGATGAAAGATCTATTTATTTTAGATAATTTTTCAGATAATTAGACCTGGTGCATGTGCAGGCTATGGTGATTCATTTATGCAAGTCACGGATATTCCATTAAATGAAATGTTCCTGCTAATTATTCTGATAAACAAACTACAAGTGATTTGGGAAAAAAACTTTAACATACAATTAATTTGAAAGCCTTTGGAAGCCTAATTTATAATTTTTTGCGTACCTACGTTCTGATCATTACATTAAATTGTTACTTTCCATGTTCACATTTTCAGAACACAACCTTGAAAATCTGCATGAGTACACCACTAAGCACCAGTTAAAAACACTTTTTTGTCTTTCAAAAAAAAGACTTTTTTTTAGGTCTCTACAATAATTTTGAATCAACTAAAAATGCCTAAATTGCGCTGATATTTTGTAGATAATTAGCTCTGGTGCACACGCAGGCTATGGTGATTCATTCATGAGGTACGAATGTATATATGCTATATGAAAAACAGTTCAAAGGTCATTTCACTGTGGCAGTAAATTCAGTATAAATTCAAGACAATTCGTAGATGGTGATGAAGGAAGTGAAAGTAACAATTGTCCTGAAGCAGCTGACTGCAATGATTGTCGTCAAGTGAGATATTTCATTGGAATGATGTCGCCCGGAAATATTCACGTCTCAACTGATCAAATTCTCTGTTATTTTTGGAACTCTAAACAAGCAGAAAAAGAAAGAGACATTATTTCTGCTTTTAGTTTCATTGTCTATCACATTCAGTAGGTTTTTTTTTAGTTTGATTGTCTCCATTTATAGTAATACATACTACGAATAGTTGATGCCTGTGAATAAGTTCGTGGCTATACAGGTCTCCTGGCCATTCGAAAGTAGAGCATTCCCATAGAAACCTTTCGTAAGCTGAAATGGCATAAACTAAAGACGCAATTACCATTGATTTATATGGGAAAAGATTTCTGAGCATCTCAGACAAAAAAACAAAGGATGGTATGTCAGGCTGAATCATCAGAGGTCATGGTCTCGGGAGAAACCAGAGACCATGGTGTGGTGCGAGATTACAAAAAAAGGGAGGAAGAGGGTGTGCACTGCCTCTATAATTGCTTGCTGTAAAACAAAAGCTGAATGGTATTTTTGCTTTGAGGAAAAAAGCATACTTTCGAAAAGTTGAGACAACCTGAACTTGAATTCTATTTGATGACTCATTCCTATGGAAGAGTTCATTGTTTCAAAAGGTGGGTGGGAGGTATTTTTATCAGCTAAATCATTAAATTCAAGTGGAAGAGTCCATAGTTACAGAAAGAAGTCCAAGAAAATCACTATTCATCATATAAGTAGGTACCATTTTCTGTCTCTTAATCATGAATACTCTGATCCAAAATTGAAAAAAAAAAAAAAAACCTGGTCATTTCGCAGACTAACCAGTAATTGAGATTGATGACTCATTCTGATTAACTACATTTGTTACTTATCTCAACTGTCATAGAATGAATCTTGAAATTATAAATAGAATACGTCAGTTTAGTCACTCAATAGACACTGTCATGTGATCAACATCTTTTGGCAGCGTGCCATGTAAAAGATGAATTAAAAGAGCATAAATACTGCTGGACACAAACTAAGTGATCAATTTAGCATGAACTTACATTGTAAATTGAACCCCTCACTATCACTAAAAACCTACTTAGAGGGAGAATTCAAGAAAAAAGAAAAAGGAGTTTATTGTAGACACAATGGGGGTAAATGTTCAAATCATCAGCCCTCTAGCTCAATTCGTGCAAAATGTACGAGTCATACACACACAGCCAGCTTGCCAGCCTGACCAACTTGAAAACTGGAGAAACTTATTTTGACAATTTTGGTTGACAGTTTTTAATTTTCATAAAATTGAGATGTTTGATTGAAATGAAGTCCCTTGAGGATCTATTTTCTATCTTTAAATAAAATCAAACTTTGAACAAATTGAAACAATAAAAAACTAAAACCAAAACTATTTTTTCAAGACATATTGTGGTGGAGGGGCCCTAAATCTTGAGCCCTATGAAGCTTGCAAAGCATCACGTACAGCTCTGCTAACCTCTGAACTGAGGGCTACAACTTTCTCTTATTGCCACAATCAAAGTTTTGTTTTCCTATCTCGGGTTCTGAAATGAATTTTTTTCTTAGTAGTTCAATGTAGTTAGGGAGTTGTGGAGTGGCTGAGCAGGTATCAGCATGGATAATGGACTCTGGTTGGGTTAGTTTGTATTCACTTTGCGCTAATGCGCTTGGGAAAGACATGAATCTGCCTTTTCCCAAGCCATGGATAAAATAGTGGACAGTGAAGTTAATGACATCACTGCCTGTTACCGCTACGTCTAATTCACATATTGCAAATGGGCTGTGGAGCCTAGGCAGGGACAACTGATGCCGTAGCCAGCGCAAGGGCAAAAGAAAGTTAATTCAATTGGCCTACAGCTGTTTAATTACGAACTATCAATGTATGTATCACACATTCAGGCCGCATCAGGAGAGCTAAAAGGTTGAAATTTTCGACATTTCCTCCTTATTGTCTAAAAAAAAACTTCTTTTAAATTTCAGCAACCCCCCCATATTTTTTCCTAGAGGGGGTCAATTTACAATGTAAGTTCATGACGCCATTTCATGCCAGCTTGTTTTTTTTTAAAGTTCAAACTTTTAAGTGATCCCCCCCCCCAAAAAAAAAGTAGATAAAAATTATTTATTGATTACCACCAACATGTGTGCTGCCAAAAGATTCTGGTCATGTGACGGTTTCTAATGAGTGACTAACCAGACCTGCTTCAAGTAGGTTTACAGATGAAATTCTCTCACAATTTAGCTATTAATCAGCACTTACAAATAGTTGCCAGTGTGCTATGATTTCTTCCCTTTTGGTTACATAACTCCATTTGATCCCCCTGCTTGCTCAGAAGATTCCCAAGTGGCCACTTAAGGCTACAATCTGTGGTCTCACATTCTACCTGGTTATGTTTTGTTCCTTCATGTTGCTATGACTAAGTCAAAAATCCTCTGGTGATTGGAAGACGTGACAGCCACATATTTCAGAGTAACGGGTAAGTATGTTTAACACTCTGTCCTTAATGAGTAAGTTGAGTTTTCATTCAAATCAATGACTTCAATTTTGTAATAATTCTTGTAAAAGTCAACCAATTTTAATAAAATTCATGTCATCTTGTAAAAACCTTTTTTGTGGGTAACTTTTTTCATTACAACAATTCACAAAAATTTGCTCAGAAGACCACCAAATAAAATTTTTTAGTGAATTCTGACTACAAATTTGATACAACACAATGCATGACTGAACCGTACAAGTGAATTACACAAAACTTTCCATTTGCTCCTAATTTGACCCTTGAATGTTTTTGAAAAAAGAAAACGAAGATTCTCCGACTTGTCAACAGATAACAATACTTTAAGAGTTTGAAATGAGAAAGATATTGGAAGTCAGGCACAAATGATTTACATCTGAAAATGAATTATTACCGCAACATTTGTTCCCATGGCATAGTTGGTTTGTGTGTTCATTTTGCAATCAAGATATTGGTCGTTTGAATCCACCTGAGAAGTAAAACTTTTTGAAACAATAGTAGTTATAGTTGAGGATGTTGTGTGTACATTTAATATTAATGAAAACAGGACCAGTAAGATAAAATGCGTACCTGCAGACTGTGATAATATAATTGTAAAAACTTCAAAAATACTTAACAAGAAGATTGTAACGTAGAACAGATAAAAAAATATTAATGCAATGGCAGATTTGAACAGTCTTATTTAAACTAGAGTTAGAAGTGGGTTATGTGTTTTTATAAATATTTATTTTGTACTTCTACCTTGTTTTTTTTTATTTATTTTTTATCAAAATATTCTTGTGTTTTTTTCAAGATTTTACAATTATATTAACACTTTATGTAGATATTTATTTTTCTTACTGATTAAGTTTGAGTTAAGATGTGTATTTGATAAGTGTTGTCAAGATAAGAAAACGGGCTGAAGTGAACTAAATGATTTTTTTTCTTTGAAGACCCCAGGTGGAGCATACGGGGGTGGAGTTGTTAGAACTATACTTGAGATGGACTCTTAACTACTTACCGATAACTGGGTGGGCGGTAATTCATGCCTTTCCCAAGGGCATTAGTGTGAAATGAATGTGAGTAGCCTCGGTCAAAACTCTTATTCAGTTCACTGATTTAGTATTCCATGCCGTCTCACACCTTAAGAATGTATATTAATGAATCCACAAAGAAATCAGGTTATGTGAAGTGCTCTTTATTGTTACTTACACATTATCATATGTGACATAATTCCTTTTTCATAAACATTCTATGTTGACTCCCACAAAGAGATTCTGTTTATCTCAAAGATGAAAAGAAAAAGTTTTTCTCTAGAAACTCATAAGAAAAAAACCCATGAATTTACAAGATACAACATGAATTTCCAAACTACTGTATTTGTTTCAACATTGGGAACTAAAATTTCAAATCCTCTATTTAGCATAGTTTTCTATATATGATAACAATGATAATATATACATTTATACAAAGTGGCTTTTCTTAGGACATTCAATGCTCAAGTCTCCACAGGACAAATATACTTGAAAACCTGTGCATTAATATTTATAAGTATGTCATGAAAAATTTGTCTACTGTTAACAGCAGTAAATAACGGAGTCTAGCAAAATTGACCTTGCTGATGCAGAAGTTCTCACAGATAATTTTTGCTCAGTGTTTGGGAAATAACACTTGAGACTGGCAGACTAAACAATATACTGGATTTGGTTTGTGGGTTGAAACATGGATTTGATAAAGAGTCAAGAACTGATTTCAACATGGATGTAAAAACAAGTTCTGAGAAGGTACTACAATTTTATGATAAGAAACCCTAAAATTTTAGGGCCCCAAAATCATGGCCCCCGGGCGACTGTCCAATGTTCCCAGGTGGCCCTTAGTAGGAATTCAAATGTTGGGAAAATGGGTTCCAAATGGAATTATGGAAATGAACCTCCATCAGCATTTATACTTCTCTTTTGTTCAACACAAGATCATTGCTGGTGATAGAAAATGGATTATGAGAATCCATAATGAAGAAAATATCCGTGCCACACATAAATGAATCATCATAGCCTGCACATGTACCAGAACTAATCATCTCAAAAAGATCTTTCCTCAAAAATTTTGTAAGAAAAAAATCTCACCCAAAAAACAAAACAAAACAACAACAACAAAAAAAAAAAAAACAAGATTTGGGGCACTGTTGGTCTCAAAATGACCATAGAGACCCCATAAGCACTTCTTGGAAAAAAACCCAAAAAGCATTTTTAGATGGTACCTAGAGGTAGCTCCCCTAAATGTGACCAGGCTTGCCTAGACACAAACAAATGAGTAACCTTGGCTGGTTGGTCTAGCACTTTGTAGGAGAGTGGTAATTTGATAGTAGCTAGATCCAAGATAGTTTCCAACTTCAATACCTCAACTTAAATAGAATTTGCAGGGAAGGAAAAAAGTTCAGCCAGAAAAAAGTTCCAACTTTTCAAACCATTGAAATTTTGTTCCATTTGGACTGAACATATTCTTTTGTGAAAAAACAAAACAAAAAAAAAAAACTAACATTTACACTTTTTTCAAAGCTTGATTTTGCACTCTACTCAGAATATACAGCTGGATTTAACTGATTCAAATATATACTAAAAAAAGCAAGAAATAAAAACATCCCTACCTTAATACCCAAAGAAAATTTGGTACACTTACAGAAAACAAAGACAATGGTCAGTAAAATTCCAATTTTACTCCTCTTAACAAAACAATAACGGTTGACAGATTTCAGAATGAATAACTCTGTAATATTCTATGTTGACAGGATTCATATATTTTTATTCATTTTATTAAAATTCTAAAAATTGTTCTTTTAACAAAAAACTGTGAAAGTCAGAAGTACAGGCAATTTTCCAGAAGAATGTGGCATTTATTGAAAATCTGTTTGAATGAAATGTTCCAATCTCAACAGTTCAAAGGTTAAACATTGTCTGACATTCTCTTTGTTGTTGGGTGGGATTCAAATGAAATTCTTCATATCAAATAGATATAGGATCTAGACTGTAAATAAGCAAAACTTTGCTTCATTTGAATAATATAACAGTCAGCAAACAACAGCAAAAAGCCTCATTTCATCCAGAATACCAACTTCAAATAAAATATAACATAACATTCAATTTTTCAAAAAGATCTAATTTTGGTCAGTCGATAAAATTCAGTATCAGAAAATTAAAAAAAAAAAGAAAAATATCGTTTTTGCAGTGGCCTAAAACGAATCAATGTTTTGTGTAAAAAAAAAAAAAAAAAAAAAGTATTGACAATCCTGTTTTACTAAAATGGAAAATTTGAATCCTAATTTGACTATCTTGTTCCCCACCAAAATTATTTCATTGATTGATAGTACATGGAAATGGAAATGCATTGCCCATTCCAAAGGTGCAGGTTTGGAAGGGACCACACTTTTGAGGGGGGAAACCTGCCATAATAGTCATGTGAAATAAATTTCTGTGTGTTGTACAAAGCTTTGAAGTATCTCAGTCACTTCTTTTCAGTGTTCTCAATTTAGATATTTTATATCTAAATTCATATCCATAATTTTAGATAAAAGATCTTCAAGTTTTTTTTCTTCATTTATTCCTTCGAGATGTGCTGATCAAAACAACTTGACATTGTAATGCCTTTCGTGTGGTCTAATATATCTGTTGAATGTCAACTTTGTTCAAACAGTCAGCTGTTGAATTATATCAAAGCATACACACACACACACACACATACAGATTTCTCAAATCATAGTTAGATATATACTGTTATAAAAAAAAAAAAAAAAAAAAAAAAAAAAGCAATTATAAAAACATTGTTTAGGTAACCTTGTACGTTCATTGTTTCATTTTTTTACCTTAGCCTGCAAGACAGAAAAGTATCTCTACCCACCCCAAAGTTTGTTGAACCTTGGAATAGGTGCATTAAAACAGCCAAGACGATTTTCAAGACAGAAAAATCAACTTGCAATTTTGCAGAATAAACAAATCTCATCTACACGTTGCAAATGTGATGCAGTGAAAAATGAAAGAAAAAAAAAAAAAATCAGAACTTGGATCTGGAAATCTCTGGAAGAGGTGTATTCTCTAGTAGTGCTGCAAAAACGTTCTGTTTATATACGATATGATATCAAAGCACACACACACACACACACACCATGTAACACACAAAATTATCTCAGATAAATAAATAACTTCCAAAGAAGTGATAAAAAAATCAACATAAAAAATGTCTTATCAGAATATGAGCTTGGGAGTAGGGGGGGGGGATCAAGTGGACATCTTGGAGTTGAGCCTTGTAATCAAAAACATCTAGAATCTAGATTGTTTGAATTGTAATTTGAAGTCCAAAATTATTGTACATGCTTAAATTTAATTTGATATTAGATTCAAGTTCAAAGCGTGATAAAGCAAAGTGTATTCATATTAAAAAAAAGTCCCTGAAAATTTGAATCAATCAAACTTTTTTTCTAAAATTAACCCTATGAAGGCAAATGAATTTGCTCATAGGAAAAACTAGAAGCTGCAATAAACACTGAATTACTGCATTATTTAGTTATTTTTTGATTGAAATGTCAAGTGAATTTAATCGATTCAAAACATTTTTTTCAATATTGGGGTCTTTATGATACAAGCATAACTGTGAAATAATAAAAATTGAAACCCCATAATTTTTTATCAATTCTTTCAAGTACCGTCAAATGTATGGATGATCAAAAGCAACAGATATTAATTAGTCTATAAAATGCATAATTGGTCATATTACACCCATTCCCTCCTGATAGAGGATTACCACTGACTACCATAAAATTTTTTAAAATGTCAACGTGTGAACCATCAGCATTTGTTACTTGTCATAATATAATAAATAAGACCAAAGAACAGTCAATACTACATGATAATTTATGAAAGGTTTTTTCCTTTGATTAAAAAACAAATGAGCTAAAAGAAAAAAAAAAAAGTTAATATTTTTAAGAAAATGTTATCTATCACTTCCACATTATCAAGATAACAAAGAACTCAAAGTCTAAACCATTCTTTGCCAATTGTCTTTTTCATCTTCATGAAATATAAAGAACTGTAGCTAACTGGATTATCTCCCTTTTACTGCAATTGTAATTTACATAAAAAAAATCTACCGTTTTTATATGTTTGGGAAGTCTTCTGAGGGTCTGCATTTTGTATTTGAATACATTAAAGAAAATTGGAATTCAGTTGGTATTAGCTTTTGAACAGTCAACAAAACTGGCTACCATCCAGCTTTAGTTTACTATAAAATCCATGTTCTTGGTTGAGTCTAGATGTAAGAAATCATTATCCAGATAATTTTGATTGAATTAATATTCTTATTCATTTCACTTTCGCACACACAAACTGTGTAAAAACATTGAGATAAAAAAACTGGTGTATATGCCTAGAATAAATTGCTCTTGCAGTGCAGTGGTTTTGGTATTATGTCCATGGACCCTTGGGGGTCAATCAAATTATGGTTGGGATCTGCAGTGGAAAATTCAACCCAATGCCATTAATTCAAAATATGGACAACTCGACTCAGCAATAAGATCTGTTACGGTTGAAGCTCAGCAATGGATTGCTGGTCTGGTGAGCTCCATGAGAAGAGAATCATTATTGTCCACAAACCAGTACCCAAGATGAGGATTAGAATATAGGTAATCCATTCGAAATAAAGAATGATTTTTAAAAGTTGAAAGTTGCAATATTCATTGTCTAGAAACTGAATGCTAAGAGAGTAGTCTGACAGAATATTCCTTCAATAGAAGGGGTCCTCAGGTTTTCAAAGTTTAGGAACCACAGTTGTAGAATCTAATGGATTGAATGTATACATGATTGATAGAAAACATTTTTTGAAGAGAGCTGTGTGATTCAAACAAATAAATATTAACCAAAATTGGAGAGAAAAAAAAAAAAAAAGGCTGTGATTTCGGTGAAATGGAAAAGTCTTACAAATAAAGTATATGAAATAAAAGAAAAAAAAAAAAAAAAAAAAAAAATCACTGACATTTTGTTTTTTTATATCCCTTTATTTCGTCAACAATAAGGTAGGAGAAATTTTTAAAAAATAAGTATACATCCTATTAAATGAAATAAACTTAGTTTTATTAAGCTAAAATAATTATTTTAGTTTCGAGAAGAGAGTCTTACTGGCCTGCAAAGAGAAAAAAGAAAAAAAAAAAACACAAATTAATCATACTGAATAAAACAAACATAAAACAAAATTAAACAAACTTTCACATACATAGATTGAATATTCTGTTATTAACACCTAAAATTTTTTTAAAAAGTATCTATTATACATAGTTATTCAATATAAGTAGACGTAGATAACAATCATAAACTTGACAGTAGAATGTCTTTATACCTATTTAATGGATCCGATTGAGCTACGACATAATTTTTCATTGGCAAAGGGAGATAACCTTCCTATCAAAGTGCTTAGAGGCTCCTCTTCCTGTTTCATGAAATGACATTACATATGACCGATTTTTGAATTTATCTTCATTAGATGAGGTATTGTAAATAATATTTTATTTTCTACTACTACTATTTAACCTTGATATCAATATTTGCTGTTGTTTTTTTTTGTTGCAAGTAATGATTTACAATATATCATGTTATAAAAATGACTGAAAAAAGTGGTTGACTGATCCTGATGCTACCAGTAAATAACCAATAGGGCACAATACAAGGCAAGAAGGAGTTGAAAAGAACCGATTTGGACCAACATAGGCCACGAGTTCCTGTGGTTCAGAAGGCACAAGTGGTATGGCGTATCCCAGCCTCTCTCAGAGATGAATCAACATGAAATCTAACATGTGTCCATGTTATCTCTCGATTTGCCACAAACAGAAATTATGAAGATCTGGTTGAGTTCTACTCAACAAATTCATATTGCGCAATATTTGATCAATATGTTGTATAATTATACTTTTCAGAGTCTTTGCATGCAGTGTTCAACTACCATATTTTACATCCGTGAGATCAAGGATTACAATTACCTCTAATTTACAATGTAAAAATTAGCATGAACTCCATTCTGCATAATATACACAATCTGTACAGAGTTATATATGCCACATCCCTTTGTGACCTATCAACTGACATTGTCCAGATGATACAATAAGGCTGACCACTCTATTTTGGACCTAAATCTATGAAGGTGAAAAAAAAAAAAAAAAGGGAACGTTTTATTGAGAGTTTTATAAAATAAGATGCATACTGTATTTCCTGAGAGTTGTCTGCTAGAAAACAATTCTATACAAAACTATGCCCTTCTTAGACCTTCATATGGGTGCCACGTCAGGATTTGTCTGTTGTTTTTTATAATTGTCATCATATTGATTTATAGTGACTTCAATAACAATAACATTAGGATTGTATATTAATGTTTGAGAGGTCACACATGATAAGTACCCAATGCACCATTTTTTTTTCAATTGATTTATTTTCATTATTTTCCGAGCTATAAAACTCATTTTCTCTTTTGTCAATTTGAAGCTTGAACACTCTGCATTATGATTCATAGGATTCAAACTTTAGAATTAAAAACTAACAAAATGAATATTGGATCTTGAAAAATAACTAAAACATCAACGTTTTAAAAAAATGGTGCGTTGGGCACTAATCATGCACAGCCACTCATTTTACTTTTGAAGAGTAAAAAATCTCAGTTCAAGAAATGTTTAAATAGCATTTCAATGTTGGAAGTGGTTAAATACAAGAAGCAATGAAAAACCCTGTCCCTAAAATATGATTAATCACCACAGACCGCAGCATAGAAGTATTCTAAGCTGGAACTCATTCAATCATACAGTTTGCTGCTATTAAGTGTATATAAAAATGTATATTAAAAGGAGAGTTATGGTTCAGTGTAACATTATACTTACATTTAATACAGACCCTGCAACTAAAACCTTGAAAGGAAAATTTTTTTTCAAAATTGAAATTAAAAATTTTTTTTTTCAATTTTAAAACATTCCCCAAGGTACATTAGGTATGCATACCAAATTCGTTTGGGCTGTGCCATTGTTAGGGGGAGGGGGGACACAGACACTGAAAGTAAAGCGTTCATTATAGTTACATCGTTAATAGAACCCCACCTCTAAAACCCTTTAAAACATTTGGTTTGAAATAATAAATAGTCCATGTTGTTCCATTATATCCACTAAGAATGCAAACCAAATTTGTTTGAGCCATGCCAATGTTTAAGGGAGGGACACAGATAAACGGGGATGGGGGTGTCCTACATAAATAGATAACTACCTTTGCTTCCTGCGATGAGAAGCAACAAGAAACAAAATAAAGAAAGCATCTATTCCCAATAACAATTGCTCAAATCAATGAATAACTAACCCCAAATTATTTAATTAATTACTTAAAAGCTTTTTAAAATTACATTCCCATTACATCTCTTTGCTTCCTGTATTTTACAGGGACCACCATTTCAACGTTTATAGATACTTACACAATGATCCATACAATGGAAAAGATCCATCAATTCCTCCACACACTGTTCAGTTGTATTACTGCGACTGCTAACACGATCATTGCATGTATCTAATTTATCTTGGTAGTTCATGCAATGAGCTTCCTTACATTTGTTCCTTATAGTTTCCAGAGGATCCTGGGAAAGGAAAGAATATAAATTTTAAGATGAAGAATATTCATTAGACAAAATAACAATTTACAGTTTTTTTTATCTCTTCCAATAGCAACCCAGTTCAACTTGGTGCAATAACCTCGACCCACTGACATATACAAATGCACAGAACTAGCCCTTCCCTCTTCTTGCATAAATAGAAACGTAATATGATAACTTTCTTAACAGCACGATGCATGTGTGCACATATACAATGTTCACATGTGCATTTTACTGAATTCCGACTTTCAAATTGTAAGACGACACAAAAAGTACGAACTTCAAAAAATGTAAAAAGTATATAGTAATTACAAGATTATTATATGCTTACATATTATATTAATTATTTCATTATCACCAATTTTTTTCTCACTTATTCTACTCTCTATTAACTCATTTGTTGTAAACTTGTGACCCAGGAATGGGTGTCAGAACTTTGTTTTAAGTCAACATGAAAAATACTCAAGTAAATCCAAAGTAACTCAAAAATTACCATCTCAGAGATTAAATCTTATAATCGAGTCCTACTAAACAAAAGGAAAACTAAAAATGTGCCAATCAGATATCTGCAATTTATTGTAATTTTTTTAAATTAGGATTTTCAATGATCCCCACCCTCCCCCCAAACAAAAAAGATAGAGTATGATCCATTTAGATGTTAGGCTGGATTTTCCAAGAGAATTTCAATTCTAATACCTAAATTTTGAAAATCATTATTATTGGTGGGATAATAAAGATTCTCTGACGGACACTATATAAAAGGTTCGGCTTAGCATTATACTTACACTGTAAATTGAATCTCTCGTTAAAAGTCATTTGTGTTTATGCCCCCTTTTAAAAAATATGAGATTAATTTCCGACATCCTTTTATAATTAGGCGTATTGTAATGAAGGCAATCCAGCCTTCTCGGCTTGTTTCAAAACAATATCAATTATTGAAATATTTGAGATATACAAAATTATGTGAGCATCAACTTCAAATTTATGCCTTGTCCATTTTTTATAATAAAATTAATAATAAAAAAAAATCTTCATAAAAATGTTAGAAGTAATACATAAAACAAAGTACACTTTTGTGTATCACTTCCTACTTAAGACAATGGATTAAAAACCAAGTTTAACTTACCACTAAATCCTCTTCTTCTTCCTCTTCTTCTTCCTCCTCCTCTTCTTCTTCTTCTGATGAAGCTTCTTCTTCTTCTGCTGCTTCTTCTTCTTCAGGTTCTTCATCATCTGGATCCTGATAAAAAGTGATTCTCTTTTCAAAAGTTGAAATAGACAAAAGACATTTACAGCAGCACAGTTTGTTTTTCATTCTCTATTGTTTGGCAAAAACACATTCAAGAAATGTTTATTCCAGAGCACGAAAGACAAGCTTGGGTTGGATGAAAACCATTTGAAATAGTTTGATGAAAACATTCAGAAAATGTTTATCCATTCCCGAAATACACTAAAAATGACATAACCTTTACTTTTGATGTAATGTTGTTTGTATGCTTCTGTTAAGCTACCTTGTTTTACATCCACGTAAGAAAGGATTACCAAAAATGACTTGCTTAAAAGAAATGACCTTAATTCATCAGTCTTTCATTTGACATAGACCTTCTCCAGGATTCTCCACACCTTTCTATTGTGGGTGTCGTGAACCAATACTTGAATTGCCAATATTTAGATGAATTTGTCTAGTTTATCTCTCAATCTTGTATTCAACTGGCCATGGTTGCACATGTGATCTTTGGGGATACATGTCATGAGTCACGATGTTCATCGGTTGTCTAGCAACGGATTTCATGATGTCTTTGACTCCTGTTATCTCCCTGATATATTATACTGTCTCGTGATCCCATACGTGCATACGTTTCATGTGCACACTGCATGCTTCTAATTTTGCGGATCTGTCTCTTGGTTAAGTTCCAGTTCTTTAAGTGACTATTGGGAGGATGCATTGGTTATACACCCTTCTTTTTAGGATTAATGGGATCTTCTTATTTTTGAAGGTTGAGCTTGCTCTGCCAGAGGTTTGCCATCCTAGTGTGATTCTCCACTTGATTTCTTATTATGAGGATTTCATGGAGATCGTTGTTCTCAGTAAATGTTGGTTGTCAACATTCTCCAGTTTTGTGTCTTTGATTTTGATCCTTGAGTTCATATTTGCAAATGACCTTTGTTTTGCAGAAGTAAACGTATAGGGCTGACTTTTTTGCTTTCTTCATTTAGTTCATCTAACATCAGTTAAAGGTTGAGTAGGTTCTCTGCAAAGAAAGCTATGTTGTCCCCAAATCTGAGGTTGCTCAGATATCCATTGTTTATTTTGATTCCTTTATTTTCCGAGTCTAGGATTCTCAAGATCATCTCAAAGCAGGCTGGGAGGAGTTTGGATGAGCTGGTATCACCTAGTCTTACCCATTTTTAGAGCTGAAAGGACCCGAGTCGTCATGTAGCCTGATGAAGGAGCTGTTATGACTGTACGTATATATGTTGCAGTACTCCGACATATACAGGACCTCCACCTTGTGGAGTGATGACCTTCATGACCATGGGAATTTCCAGAGTCAAGGGCTTTCTTGAAGTCTATAAATGCTAGGGCTAGTGGCATTTTGTATTCTCTTTCTGCAGATTTATTGAATGGAGATAATCCATGATTAAGTAGTTTCTTCTGTGGCCAGTTTGCTCCCATGGTTGGTTTTCATCTAGTGCTTCAGAGATTCGGTAGGTGATGATTTGTGTAAAAAGTTTGAAGATGCAGTTGAGTAGGCGTACAGGTCTGTAGTCGTCAAGGTCTATTGGGTTTCCTTTTTCAATTCCCCAACAACTAAAATTGACCACAATACGACTATTGATTGGTGAAAACCCCATATTCCTATTCTACATTAGTTTTAGATTCATTAAGCTTCAAAGAGTCTGACAAATGGACCTTGAATGATCATTTAGACAAAAAAAAAAAGAAAAAAAATCTAGATGAAGCTTCAAATCACATCCTTGATTGATGAAAACTGCATGCTTCTATCTTCAATAGTTCCAGAAATTGGGAGCAGTTTTCTCACATTTGATAAGAGCAACGTTGTCTGAGGCTTGGTCACAATCAATATTGTCAGTCCACAAGATAAGAATAGAACAATCATCAGGCCCAATATGTTAGTTAGGTGGCAATTTCACAGGACCTTCTAATTAATTGGAGAATTCTAGTTTCAAAATTTCTCATCAGTTTTGTTAACACATCCGTATTTAAATTAGTTTCTAACTAAATAGTTCAGGATTATCAATTGTTGAACAATGATCATATCTGCAATGTAGAAAACTTACTCTAAATATGATTATCACATGATTATTACACTTCATATGACAATTCTCTACTGTTAAATTGTAGAATAACCATATTGTATAAATGTGGATGAAATTGTCCAGGTAGTGAGTATGTATCCCTTCGTGTGATGTACCATCATAACAGTTTTTAAAAAAAAGAAAAAAAAAAAAAAAACAGAAAAAGAAAAAATTGTGTTGCGCAGGCAGATTGATAAAAATAATATCAGATGCTTGAGGTCATCAGGTAACTAAGCATCTTAAAAGTTTGATAAGGCAGTGATCGATTCCCAAAGTGGGCGCCCCCCCCCCCCACGGGCATTAAAAGACTTGGGGATGGGGGCTGGAAGACACGGGGTGGTGAAGGGAGCAAAGAATACAAACCGATATCCCAACGAATGAAGTTATTTGTTGAAGAAGCTGATTTTTCAGGGGAGTAGTGCGAAGTTCAAATATTTCCCGTTTTTCTAATTTAAAGAAGTCTATCAACTCATTCAACTTAATCACAACGAAATCTCCAGAAATAAGTTCATAAAAAAAAAAACAAGAAAACCCCATTGATTGAAATTCAAAACAGCACTACTGTAAAATCAGTTTTTTAGACATGACACTTCATACTATGAGAAGGAAGTATTGAAATAACGCAACTCTCATTCAATTTAATATAAGAAAACACACGACTTGGCGTGGGGCAGAGTTTGATGACGAAATATATAAACAAGGGGCGGTGATCAGGGGCCCGAAATTTAAATAGAAAAATAAAAATTAAGGGCAATCTTTTGTTTTGTGAACAAAAAAAGAAAATCGTCCATTGATGTTATTGCTCTTTTATGCATCCGTAGTAGTTTTCGACAACAGTCAAAAAGTTATGCGTTCGCAAAGAAGGATTGCTGAACTAAGGTTCATAAATTGCAGACATACAACCTTATCAAAACTTATGTTTACAATACTTTTTACATCTGTTCTTCACTCTTCATTGATTCCAAGTGTAAAATCGGAGGGGGGGGGATTCATTACAGTCCGTGAACCAAATCCAGTACATTCCTTAGCCTAGGGGCTTGAATAGTCTCAAGACGGTATCCCTAGCAGTAGTTAGAAAGAGGTTATGAAACCCTGTGATCCTGGGTAACTGAAAAATCTTTCTAATCAAGGGAAACAACTCCAGTTCACTGGAGATTTCACAGCATAATATTATTATTATTATAGTTATCTCGAAGCCAAAAAGGAGGTCATTCATTTCCTTGACCTTGCCTTAACCCTAACCCCCGAAAAACACGTGAAAAAGGGAATTGACATTAACTTAAAAGTCAGTCAGAAGTTTAATTATTGCTATACTTTTCAAGAACTTATTAAGTTTATAAGGTTATATACTGTCTAAAATGTTCTTGAGGAAGAAGGCCGTGATATTACAATGACACGCTTCCTTCTAGAGACGAAACGTCTGAATGAAAAAAGATTTTTAATGATTTTAGATTACGTAAAACACGAGATTTTGAAGGACAACAGACGTTTTTATTTACCCCTTTTTATTCAATTAAGGGGTAAATTAGGGTTAAAGGGTACTAGTGTCAAGAGTCCTAGAAATTCGTATTATCAGTCTATGATACGTTTATTAAAAGGTAAAGGACAACAACTGTGTAGTGTGTGTGTTGATTAGATAGGTTAGTAGAAGTAATAACAATATTCAATTTTAAATTTCAACTCACAGTTCAATTTTAGAAACATTTTTGAAAACTCTACCGAAAACAAAAAAAAATACTCAAAGAATAAGATTTTAGAAATCGGGGTTCAATATACTGAAAGTGGTCCTAATTACTAAGTTTGACACTCTCAATCTTAAAAACGGCGCACAAGTTAAGATAATTCAACGATTTAATTTATTTAAAGCAACAACAATGTAATCTACGAATTTTACTACTGATTACCATTCATTAATTCTCTTATTTCTTTTTATTTGTTCGCTATTTTCAACATCGGGAGGGTGAGGGTGAGAAACTGAACAATTGGGACCACCTTCCCTACATTGTCATCTAACCTGAACACTAAAATTATCAAAAGAACCAAAATTCAAGAATAAAATGAGATAACTCATGTGAGCCATGCTTCCGTATGAATGACAGAAAGTGTACGTGCCCACTTTCTCATTAGTAGTATTAGCTGTATTGTAAATAGAACACCCCCTAATAAAACCTATAAAAATCATTTCTTGAAAAAACTAACATATTTCCAGAAGGTTCTGAAGTCTAATACACACAAAGAACCGAAAATTGAAAGAAAAAACTCATTTATTCTTGGAGAATCGCAAGGTTGAAACTAACGAATCTCGACTTGAAGGTTTTTCAGTTCTAAGGTACGTGACTGACGGTTACAGGTTAACAAACGTGCGGGGAGACCCAATCGTCCATTTCCAGTCAGTTATAAGGGTTTATTAAATAAAAAAATACAAAAAATACGTAGGATCAGTATGTAATATATACACTTTCTGTAAGTAAAGATGGGAAATATTGAGAAAAACGTGATTAGATTTGAAAGAAAGAGCAGAACTCCAAAAGTCAAGGTGTAAAGGACATTTGTGGTTGTCTACTTTCTCTTCAAGAATATCCTTAGGTTTTGCAGAAGATTTAATCAAACCTTAACTCAAACAAAGGATAATTTTTAATCAAGAATATTTAAAAAGGAAATACTTACATCAGATGCGTGTAAACTTTCAATAAACTTCATTTTGTCGGTAAGAATCAGCGTGGACAAGGAATCGAAAGAGTTATTGAATGACACGAAAGATCCCCGGATGTTAGCGTACGAAGGGAGGCAACTCGGTATTTACTAATCTAAGCTTAAGGTCAATTTTCGTACTTCTTCATCATCATTATCATCACCATCATCAGTCTTTTGATGTCCGTCCTTGGACATAGTCCTTCCCCAGGATTCGTCACACTTCCCTATCATGGGCGTCGCGGAGCCAGTACTTTCTGAATTTGTCTAGCCTGTCTCTCCATCTACTACTCAGCTGGCCTCGGTTGCGCATGTAATCTCCGGGGATCCAGGTTTTGAGTCGTGATGTCAATCGGTTGTCTGCCATTCCTGCGACATGGCCAGCCCATTGCTATTTGGGTTTTTAATGGACTCCTGTTTTCTCTCAGATATATTGTGCTGTCTTGTGGTCTCTCTATAATTCTTTCATGTGCACGTTGCATGCTTCTTAGTTAGCGGGTCTGTCTCTTGGTTAGGTTCCATGTTTCAGCTCCATTAGTAACTATCGGGAAGATGCATTGGTTTAAACATCAAGCAAGCACGAACTCACTTCACCATGTTATATTTTTTACGAAATCCCCAATCGGATACTATTCTCATATCGGAATAATTTTCATTCACCAATAGTTCTATTATCCATCTTGGTATCATATTTTGGCCAGACGCACTAGCATTTTTAGCATTTATTGTGCCACTGACTGACAGGCATTGATGCCGAAATGAGCGTAGCGTCCCTTGCTCAGTGTTGCCAATATAAATGTTTTTCTTTTCAATTTTCGGTTGCGTCTATATGTCAGAATTTGCTATTTAGATGATTTTTCTAAAGCAAAATAGATGATATTTTAATTTTATTTTTAAAGATAAAATAAGTGATATATTTTTTTTCAATAAAATACAATTTTGATAATATAAATGTTGGAGATTAAAGTTACACTTGATATATTGATATTATGTAATTTATTTCCTGGAATTCATTTATATATATTTGGAGAATCTAGATGTTTGTTTCAAGATATTTTTGACGCAGTTTTAGATGTAAACTTGAAAATAAAGTTAGCAGCACCGTCCTTCCTTGATCTTCTCACAAGAGGAAACTAGTGTATCTATCGTCTGACTCTCAGGATTATTGTTTATTTACTGAATTCATTTCAGTTTAGTTTAGCTTTGGCACATATAAGGCCACAAGTCTGAGCTACCTAGTGAGACTGGAACTCACTTTACAGTAAAAATGATCTGCTAGACTTATTCGCTAACCATAATTCCATGGCACAGCACTCATTGGCATTATGTTTTGAAGAATCTTTACTTCAGGACTATTCTTATATTAGAAAAATAAGCACAAACCATTTCTCATTTACCCTTGTAAACTGTAATTGACAGGCTTATAAGCTAAATGTTTCGGCTTTTCTCGTCTAGGTTGGTTTCTCTGTTGTGTCCTGTACTTTCAAAGGTCCTCTTTAAAATCTCTTTGTGTCCAGACGATAACCTGTCAATCCCGATTGTGATGTCATTAGGCAGGTTTCTATGCTTGACCTGTTGGCTTTTCTCGTTAGGTTGGTTTTTATACAGTTTCCAATACTTTGAAAGGTTCTCTTCCAAATTTTCTTAGCACCCAGATGATAACCTGTCAATTTCGAGTGTAACATCATGATAATGTCATCATACATTCTGGCTACTCCCACCCGTGGCTAGGGTGAGGATATGAT
Organism: Thysanoteuthis rhombus; assembly: GCA_963457665.1. Classification (NCBI taxonomy): domain Eukaryota; kingdom Metazoa; phylum Mollusca; class Cephalopoda; order Oegopsida; family Thysanoteuthidae; genus Thysanoteuthis; species Thysanoteuthis major. The sequence goes on from OY735217.1 coordinate 2,159,109, forward strand.
TTTTCATAAACTGAAAGAAAAAAATGGAATGAAATGTCCTTTATTCTGATAAGGAACTAGTGTAAAGAAAATTTTAAAAAATTCATAATCCATTCTACGTATATAATTACATGGTTAGCCTCGTTATCAGGTTCAGTTGTTTCGAAGCCTTGGAAAATTCAACTCTTTATCAAAATGCTTCACTGTCTGAAATGTCACTTTCATTATTAAAGTCTGACAAAGGGCTTGTTCTTCCATACTATGGGTAAAAGACCCTACCTTTTTAGCCTTGTTCTTCCTTGTCTGATACTCTTTCGATGAAGATTTCGATCAATCCTTTCAGCCTCATTGCTCTTCTTTGTCTTAACATGTTAAATCTTATAACTTGCTGGAGATGAAATACAGTGAATCATCCTGGCATCAAAACATTATCTTTTTGCTATCCGTTGACTCCCCAGTGCAACGTATCCAGTAGAATTCTTGTAAATTTAATCTTTTCATGTGTTGCAGGATGGTTTGAGGGGTCTGGTATTATACTCTGTGTTGTCTTCGTCTTTTGCCGATCACACAAATGCATTCTTGTGTCAGCTATGTCATCGGTCTCCTTTCCTTCGTACAAATGTAACTGAATGAATCATTTTGGCGATGTCTCTGTCTCTGACAAAACTTTATTGTTAACGTTTTCAATAAAGCAAATTGAGCAGGATGGTTACAGATCTTATCACAAACTGTCTTCTTTGAAAGTAACTGACAGGATATAGCAACCAGCAATAGAGTGAAATGTTGGTAGGCATAAACTTGCTTGAGTACCTAAGTCATATATTGCTTCGATATCAAGAAAAATGTCAGCTTCAGTTTGCATCATCCAAGTATTTCCTGTTATGTTCTTATCGTAAGCATAAACTATTAACATGAAAACATCTCTGTTCTTTGCTTTGACGACAACAGATCTTTCAACTTTAGAGTCTTTGCCATTCCCCCGTAATAGACCATACCTTGTTAGTAATTATATCTGATTTAGGAGCTGCATATCCATGTCGATTAACTCGATTTGAAGGATAGATTGAAAGTGATATTGCATTAAATATCTCCCAGATTGCTGTCAAATTGAGTAAGAAATTCTTCCAACATTATTGAAAAAATCACCACCTTCTCTCTTGCTTTCATCTTTCGATTGACCATCTTTGCGAAAGCTTTCGTAAATTCTTGATCTCTTAATCCAGCACTGACCATAGCTGCAAGGGTGTAATCAGGAGGATTTACTCTGATGGAATGTAGTATCATTGGATTACCATACCTATTTTCTAGGGGTAAAATTAAGACTGCTTCCCAGTTTTTCCAACTAATAACTCTTGAACTGCTTTTTTGTCAGTGATTCGTGTGTTGCAGTCAGGAATTTCGTCCAAATTATTAAGATCTTTGATAAGATCAGTGAAAAGGTAACAGAACTTCTGGTTGACAAACTTTCGTCTTACTCCCTCAATAAATTTCTGTTTTAACTTGCTAGCTTGGATCTTCTTGTACTCTTTTCCTCATAAATTCTAATATGGACGAACTGCTGATAGTAGGTTGGATGGTACATAATGTCGTCAGAAAAAAAAGTCGTTTTGCAATTGTTACTCTCAGTCGTTTAGCAATACATGGAAGAAGAGGATATCGAGAATTTTCCTGATTGATCACAGCTGCTTTTAGAGTTTTTGAGCCCTGGGAGAGTTCAACTCATCGGAGCATTTCGATGCCTGGACCACATGATTTTCTTTTGTATTTGTTCTTTCCCTCACAGACACGATATCAATTCTTCTTACCGCTGCATTTGTTTCTGACTTGGCTAGAATCAGAAGCTGTACTAGAAGCACTTGATGTTGATGGTAAATCTTGCTCAATATAATACTATCCAGTACCAGTACATGTTCCCTTTGCAATCTTTTTGTTCCACTGCAACTTGTCAGGACTAATAAAATTTCTACGACATTGCGCAAGCTCAGGCGAAACCAAATCAACATCATCTGATAAGTTTTTTCTCCTGGTATGCATATTGTTTCAGTGTAGCGACGAGATGGTTGTAGTTAATAGAACGTACTTTTGACGATATGACAAATGAAACATAACTAATACATATAAAGCTGAAAAGATACGTAAACATTAAGAAAAGACCGATCGAGAAAGAAGATATCTGTTTAGAATAGATTACTAGGTAATTAAGGAAAGAGATTGGATTCTTGATAGAATGGGTATATAGTCAGCTAGTAGCTAGATAGAAGACAAAGAAAGAAGTTAGAGCTCGAGCGAAAGTTAGAAGCTCTGCTCGAGTAGTGAATTAATGAAGTGGAGATAGCTGAAATGCTTTGAATTCATAAGACGTGGTAATTCAAAGAACAAGGGATAATCATGGAGACAGGATTATCAATGGTATGTCTCACTGCCAGGTTAGGAACGATGTGCTGCATGTGAATTCACGATCTCTGAGAGCAACTTGGGAGCTATTCTCAGACGATGAAAAAAACACAACGGAAAAAACTATTCAAGTCATAAGAAACACATGAGGTTTAACCCGTGTGTGCTTCCTGAATTGAGAAAAATTAGAAGACAGAAGATAATCGTGACTGTTATGTAGTCAATCTTTTGCATTGTCATTTCATTCACGAGGGACAGAGATATGAATACGCGCCTTTGAGCGAGAGAAGAGGACACGTGATTTAGTTGTTGGGTGTATGAGAGAGATTTCAACATCCGTGAAAATGAAATCGGCAAATTCGAACTGGGAGACCAGTAAATGGTCATATATATATATATATATATATATTGAGTGAGTGAGAGAGAGAGAGAGAGAGAGAGAGAGAGAGAGAGAGAGAGAGAGAGAGAGTTCCGTATTTAAAGCTGATACTTATCTATTTTCATTCTTGATATCAACTAAAAATAAAGGAGTCGCTACACTCCCTAGAACGAAATGAAATTTTTTTCTGCATAATCAAATCGTTATTTGAAATCAGCTTATCTCTTAGCATATGTCAACACATTGTTGAAGCCACCTTTCTGGACGTTTTTCGATTTTTCATTTGCGCTGATAAGTTCCTTACAACAAAACTTGACAAATATTTACAGCTCTAGGCGATAACAGGTTCTCCATGAGGGATTTCCATCTTGCTGGAAAAAAACCAGGGATATTAAGCAAGAAATCAATTTATCATTGTAACGGTACTTTTAGGCCATATATTAAAGATTTGTTTCGGTAAATACGTTATCAAAACGTGCAACAACATGAACAGTTATGGAAGACGTTTCTATACTTACTACGTTTTGAACTGATTTTTGCATGCTGTTTCCTGCTGTTTTACATTCTTGTCTTTCGTAATAAACTCTTTTATCACTTGAGTTACCGATCTTGATAAAGCTTGGCATGAATGGATTAGGTCATCGCGCAACACACAGTTGCAGTTTAGAACATCAATAACAAAAATAGAGCGTAATAACGAGGCTTAATCGTGTAATTATGATATATCTAAAATGGATTGTTACAAATTATAAAAACTTTTTTTCACAAATTTTTCACTTCATAAAAAAATCAGATTATCATAATCAAAATGTATGATGACCTCATCATGACGCCACGATCGAAATTGACGGGATATCACCTTGGTGCAAAGACAATCTGATCGGGTATGGGTGGGGTTGGATCAAAGGCCCTGTTTATCCCCTCCTGCAGATGCAAATGCTTCCAATGCACTTTGAGAGGGTGGTTCCTTTGAGTTGTTCTTTCAAGGTACTGCCAGTATTTTCTTAGGAGGCCACACTTGGAAACTTGACCTTGAGTTGAGTTGCATGTCATGAATAACTGATAAATACTCGAATTTGAATAATAAAAAAAAGAACTTTGTATTTGACGGAGGTATAGATAAAATTATATACTTACATACCTATGTAGAATGCCTTCTGTTGATCACTGCCAAGCAGGCTTGTCTTAAGTAGTAATAGTGTAGTGAATTTGACCTTCACTGAGTGCCTCAACGAGCTTAGTAAATATGACCAGTCATACATAATAAGCGTGTTCATATCTATCTATCTATCTATCTATCTATCTATCTATCTATCTATTAGAAACTGTCAACCAAAACTGTCAGCAATATCATCAGCATAAGTTTCTTTAGTTTTTAAGTGAGTCAGGTGGGTTGGCTGGCTGGCTATTAATGTATGTATCATGTATACAGGCCACACCAATGGAGCCAATTTTTATGACGTATAGAAAAAACTTTTCAAAAAAATCTTACCCCCCCCCACCCAATATTATGTCTGGGGGATGGGTGGTTTCAATCCTACGTTTGTCTATTCTGAATTAGTTTCTCAGTTTGTGTCTATCTGTGTTCATACTTATTTTTTGAAAATTCAAACTTTTTCAGTGATCACAGTCCAACAAAATTTGAAAAGTGTATTGTGTTCAATGCTTACCTCTTTTTCCAATTTTAAATTGATCACCTCCAATATGGCATGCTGCCGAAAGACCTTCGTTTCTACCAAGTAAATAACCAGACCTATCTGTCTGTCTATCTATCTATCTATCTATCCATCTATCTACCATCTTTGAACCTATCAACTAGAAAACTGAAAACCAAAACTGTTCACATAAGTTTCTTCAGTTTTCAACTGAATCTGACTGTTTATAATAATCATGCTGTTCATATCTGTCATTCTGTTCATATTTATCTCTATACCTGTCTGATTATCTACCTAATATCTATCTATGTATCTATTATAACACATTCATAATCACTTATCAATCTATTTATCTATCTACCTTAATCTGTTGATATCTATCTATCTATCTATCTATCTATCTATCTATCTATCCATCCATCTATCTATCTATCTATCTATCTATCTATCTATCATTGTTTTCATATCTATCTATCTATCTATCTATCAATCTATCCATCTATCTATCTATCTATCTATCTATCTATCTATCTATCATTGTTTTCATATCTATCTATCTATCAATCTATCTATCTATCTATCTATCTATCTATCTATCTATCTATCTATCATTGTTTTCATATCTATCTATCTATCAATCTATCTATCTATCCATCTATCTATCTATCTATCTATCTATCTATCTATCTATCTATCTATCTATCATTGTTTTCATATCTATCTATCTATCTATCTATCTATCTATCAATCTATCTATCTATCTATCTATCTATCTATCTATCTATCTATCTATCTATCATTGTTTTCATATCTATCTATCTATCAATCTATCTATCTATCCATCTATCTATCTATCTATCTATCTATCTATCTATCTATCTATCTATCATTGTTTTCATATCTATCTATCTATCTATCTATCTATCAATCTATCTATCTATCTATCTATCTTTCTATTTATCTATCTATCTATCTATCTCTGAATATGGATGTAGTATGTAGGGATATGAAATTGCCAATTTTGTTTTAAACTTGACATTTTGATCATTTAAATCAATTGCCAATGTATTTTAACAGATATTTATGTTATTTTAATTTGACATTTTAAAACCACACATTTTGCTGATTATTCAGTAAATATTGCACTGCTTCAATTTTTACGACATTTTTTGAAGCTATGCATCAAAACTTTCAAGTTGATACGATATGTCCATTAATAAAATGGGTTGGCTTTATTGTTTGCTGGCAAGCAAATATAGTGTTATGCAAAAATGGTTATAGCAGATAAAAATAGGATGGCTAAAAGATGAGGGTATTTGTGTAGGGTGGGTTGAGTGGGGATGGGGGTTGGAAACATCTTTGCACTGCTCATAAAATTCCTGCTGTCAGTGGCAAAACTTTAATAATTTGGATCCTGAAATACACAAGTAGAGATTGCAATCTGGAAACTCAAGAGAGAAGTCGGCCAAAACTTTCAACTGGTGATGAAGATTTGAATTTATTAATTGAAAAAGGATTTCAAATCCTCAATCGAGCAACATGCAATAAACTTCAATGTATTGATTGGAGCTGTTTCAGATTATTTAAGAGTGATTGGTAAGAAAGAAAAAAGCATAGTCATGGCAAGAGATTTTTGGGCTGAGGGGCTTAAATCCTTGGGGCACCCAACAACATTTAGTGAAATTAGTCAGTAGAAATGCTGTAGATGAAGTACTATTTATAAAGTTTTTTTTGCCTACCCCGTGATTTGGGGAGGAAGTCGATTTGGGAGGCCCTTTTCAATTTTGGGCCAAGGGAGGGGGCATTTTGAAATAGAACTTCCCCCTCCCCCCAGCTAAAAAAAGAAGCTTGATAAATGGGTACCATTTGAATTGAAAGAGGGACAAAAGATTCTGACATTTGGAGACCTGCATGAGTCAAAATCATCAGTACAAAAAGGATTAGTTTTTGATAGTTTCATCAATTATGATGAATGGATTTTGTATAGAAACTCAAGAGCTGCACAATGGCTGGATGTGGATGAGAAGCTGAAACATCAAACAAAACTGCATTATCATCCATGGCAGTATATTGTGAGTGATTGGTGAAACACAGGTTGTAAAGTTTTGATTCTCCAAGGTCAATTGCAGTAAAAATTTGATCTAAAAATAATGCCTCAAATTGCGTTTCAAGTCATAAAAAAAAAAAAATGTAGCTTAATCTCTTTTTTCTTTTTAGGCTTCCATACTTTAAAATCATGAACATCAGTTTATGATGCGGACTAACAAAAAAGCCCCAAATTTTGATACAGCAATATTTTTTGATTTTCCATCAGTTAATGTGGCATCCACTTCTCAAGTTTCTTTATTTACACAATTTGTTCTGAATGTTCTGAAATATCATGCAATCAAAACGTTCAATCTTTGGATCCCATTTCTTTAATGACTTCATCAGGATTCTCTTCAAACAGATCTTTAAATTACTTATTTTCATTAAGCCTTCTGCCCTCTTCATCTAAAATAATGATTTGTAGGAGAAAGGTCAGGTTGAATAGATAGATTTCAATACAGTCTCTGTCTTCAATTGATTCAATTTTTGTAATATCTTCTTTACAACATAACAGCAGACATTATCATACCACAAAATGACATCCTTCTGTTCTTGTTTTGAATGCACAATTTCAAGTTAGTTTACATATACATACACCTCTACTGTATTTCTACTTTGAAGGAATCTATCATTGTATCAAGCCATTCATGTTCCATTGATTTGCTTTTTATTGGCTTCTTTCTGTCTCAGAAGACTATAGAACATGTACCAAAGATTAACCTATGATAGAGCTGCGGTGCCTGCTATGACAGTGCAGTCTGATTCTCGAGTGACAAACTCTGCCTTCAATACTTTCTCCTCTCTTCCTCTTGGTCCTCTCTCTTCTTTATGCTCATTTGGATACCTGTCTTTATGACAAGCCTCTATCTTCGAAAATATAAACAAAAAAGGAAAAAAAAAAGGTTTTAACTGGAAAACATTATTATTTTGTATGTGTGTGTGTGTGTGTGTGTGTGTTCGTGTGTGTGCACATGTGTATGAAAGTTCACTGATTCTAGTTAGTGATAAAGAATCTGTAAAAGGATTTGTTCCAATCTTCGTCATAGATTACTGTAAATGGCCGTCCAAGATCAGTGTAGATGAATATCTGAATGAGTCTGTTGCATTCGATCTCTTTCAAATTTCTGATGAACATGGCCAGCCCATCAATTAAGCAAAGTTAGGCAGTTACCTTGGGTGCAAATCTCTCCAAATTGAAAAAAATATAGTCGCTAGAATACAACCAAGAAGAGCAAATCTGGGATTTGTAACTTGATTGTTCAGTTTTACGTGACAATAGCAATGGTGGAGGTGGGCTCTTTCTGAATGCTTTTTAGTGACAGATTCTTCTCTCTTTGTTCATCTGTGTAAGTGTGTGCTTGTGTGTGTCTCTCTTGATCACATTTTTGGGGCCTTGAAAATTCAAATGAGTACTTTCCCCTTTTTTTTTTTTTTCTAAACTGCTTTTATGGTCAATTTTGACCAACCAACAATTCCCAAAGTCAAGATATGTTTTTAAAGATAATTTTGAATAAAAGATCTATTATTCTGGATGATTCTAGATAAAAACTCTTTTTCTTCAGATTATTAGTTCTGGTACTTGAGCAACGTAGATTCATTTTTTCAAGGTAAGGATATTCTATAATCAATTTCATGATCGAGATGCAAAGTTTTTCGTTAATTTCATTTATCGATATAAAAAGTTTTGTTTTTTTTCAAGATATTGAAAATTGTTTGTCATTTACCGTAGAAAATTATTTCTATGAGGATTTTACAAATAGGGTCTTTCATGTCTAAAGAAAAACATTTTGTTTTTGATAGCTTTAAATTCTGATTCAAAGAGGAAGCAGTTCAATAAATTCTAAACATAATTACAAGGTTATTAAGGATTTTTTTTATTAACTTTGACTTTAGCGCCATTAATTAGAGGTAACTCGTAGAGCTAAAATTGGAGATTATCTCCCTTGTTAAAATTTATATCATCATGGCAAAAGTAATTTTGATTTAGAAGCCAGCTAATAAAAACTTTGAGAGAAGATTTCTCTAGATTTGTTCTAAATACAGGGTAGGTTTCATATTCCAAAATGTAATGATAATTATGAATATCTTCTCTTTACTCAATACTAGAAGGGTAAAGTCTGATTTGCCAAATATTTTACAAAAAAAATTATTTTGGAATTCATTTCATATACAAGAATTTTTTTCCATTAAAAAGAAAATATGCCATAAAAGTTCAATAAATGTGAATTTAAGAGTCAGTTACTCGATGCAGATTTATCGGAGCTAAATACACCAAAAAAGAGCTAAATTCAAATGCCTGGCTGAAGCGAATAGATATCCATGATTTAAATTAATTTAATCTAATATTGAAAAAAACTACAAAAAAATTACCTCCCTTTAATCAACGATGCAAAAGTCAAAGTGAACAGGGTTTTCAGACAAGACAAACTGTCGGTTATTTTTTTATTTTTTATTTTTTCTACATCAAGAGAGTTTGCAGTTCATTTTTTAAATATTGTATATTAGAATTAAACTATTTGTGTTCAAGAAAAAAATCATTGTCTCCCTTGGATAAATGAATTGTCTCCCTTGGATCATTCAGCCTCTCTACAAGAACTTGATATTCAAAGAAGAAAACAACTTGGTTTTTAAACATAATTTTTTCCGACGGTCGTCCTCATTCTAACTATTCTTTAAGAAAAAAGAAAAAAAAAAAAAGAAATCAACAAACGTTTCGACTGTTGTACCCAATGGTTCTCTCCAGATGAGTGGTGTAAATAGGGATGGAGGTGTAAGGAATAACCATTTCACCTCCAACCTGCTCAGGGCATTTATTAAAATAGAATTCACCAACGCCATGACTCGAGAAAAGCCATCCGCTCATAAATACCCTGTAGAATGAGACATGCTGACTCTGCACTTCGAAGAAGATCCCTTGTCCAAAAATTCTATCCCCTACTCCGTTTAAGACACTCACCTGAATAAGGCTGTAGAGCACAACGTCCCTAAGCTTACTTCAAAAAGAACATTAGGACAACCGACCGAGAAAATCAATGTATATTGTTGATATTTCATGGCCAGAATTCAGGTGAAATCAAGATGATCTTTGAGAGAAATTTCAAGTTATTGTTATTATTCATTTGGAAATCGCACAAGTTTGAATCAGCCACAAATGTTGAGATCCTGATGAGGATAACGGCTCTTAAATTCATTGATTTTTACAAAGATAATTTGCATTGTGTAAAATATAAACAAATATCTTCTACATATACAATGAACGATGTGATTTTCTTATTTCTGTGCCCGTAACCATGGACACTTCCACAATAAGATAACAATTTTATTGATTAAAATATCTTCTATCCACCATTTGAAACAATCGACCCTTCCACTGCAACGATTTTTCTAGTTTTCTAAGTCATCAAATAGAATACAAACACAGGTGATTCCTGCTTTGCGAAGTTCGCTTCACGCCACTTTTCTACTATTTTGCAACGTGTCATTATAGAGGTAGCGTACACCCTACCCCCAACCAGATCTAGTAGTTGTGCAAAATGAAAAGAGAACCTGTCAAATCATAGACGTGGCTGTGAATGCTGACCACGGAGAGAAGGTGATAAAGAATGAAAAACTGGAAAAATATCAGGACTTGGCCCGGGAGCTGAGGAATGTGTGAAATATGAAGGTCAGGGTAATACCAGTAATAGTAAGCACACTTGGAATAGTGCTTAAAGCATTGGGACCAAGGTTGGAGGGTTACAGATAAGAGGAAGGATTGGGGCTGTCCAAACCATGGCACTACCGAGGAGGGCACTGGAAATAAAAGATTAGCTACTTTTAGTCGCCAAAAATGGCCGAAAAGTTAGAAGGAACATCGCAGAACAGTGTCAAAACAGCGGGGAACATTGGGATAGTACAACCCACAGCGTTGTTTTGATATGCGAGGACGCTGAGAGTGGGACTGGAGACAGTGTCCTTCAGCCTTTAGAGATAACTTACAAAGAGCAAAACACAGCACTGCTATGAAGTGCGTGGATGCCGAGAGGAGGGCTGGACACTTGAGGAGATTTGATGACACTCAGTCCTCAGACATGGTGTGAATATTCAGGTGCACCACAACAACAACAACAGCAACAACAACAACAACAACAACAACAATAATAATAATAATAATAATAATGATAATAATAGTAATAATAATAATGAATTAAACGTGCATCTTTACTTATGGTTTCTCTTCATCTAAGTTAACTTCATTCTTTTAATTGAAAGATAAGAAAAATAAATACGGCCAAACCAAAAGGTTCATGGCCAAAAGCTTTTCGAAAAATCCCGATTTGTCAGATGTAGTCACAAAATTGTCGAAATGTTAACCCTGCCCAGAACTATTCACAGGATGTGAATGACGTCAAATACACACATTCAATAACCCACGATGAACTTTGACTCTTGGTTTCATTGCACTGATCTCAATCAATGGCAAATGTATACAGCAATAATAAAGGAATTGTTTCTTTGTTGATTTTAATACCGTCATTTTTGTTTGTATCTGCTATTATATAAAATAACGGGCTTCTATTTACATGTAACTATAATGAAAAAATGAAAGCTCACTTTCTGTTCAATATACCTTGATACATTCTATTATTCTAGACTCAAAATCTTACTATTGAGTTTTGAGTTTTGATTTTATTTTCGTACATAACAATGACAGATGGCGATGACGAGGCAAATAAAACAAGACATAAAAAACAGTGACGTCATGCATAAATTACAGTAGCACAGTGACGCACACAAAAACCACTCCAACTTCTAAGGTCCAAGTGGGGCTGAGTCGTTCTGCTTCAGTTTGCAAATTTACAGGAACTAATTTACAGTGATTACTAATAAAGGAGTCGAAATATGACACGTAGTTTTGAAATTACAGTGTATGGAGAAATGAATCATGTTTAATTTACCTTTTAGATTTGAAGAAGCAAGGGAGTTTGGTCATAACACAGCCTAGATTGTAATTTATTTCAACATCTAGCTCTGTTTTTCACTGTGAATCCCCCTAAACATTGATTCAGATCAACCAACTTTGGCATAACTTTGTCATTGTATATCAATGGGACAAAGGCAATGTTTTGAAGTAGAAAGTTTTGAGGAAGATTTCTAAGGGTTTCAACTGCAGGGTTCTATTTACTATAATACTGAAGTTACATACAAACCAGTGAAGAGTTTATTCCTCCAAATTAGACGAGGATGGTTCTTGTTGTTTCGGAAGAAAAAAATAAAGTCAACTCCAGCCTCCAACTCGGTCTGGAGTTTGACAAAAGCTTGCCTACGTATACATAACCGGTTCAAATGTCAAATACACCCGGGATTATTGTTCAATTAATTTACCATTGCCGTCACGAATGACGATAGCATTCATGTAATTTTGCTTTTGCAATGACGATCGCATTAAAGCCCAGAATATAAAGAGAAGATGTGAAGCTATTTCAATTGAGAAATTCTCACACAGAATTCAAACACTATTACATACAATCATCTTTCTCTAACAAATGACAAAATAAGTTCTCTAAGGGAAGTAACTCCTGTCTGTAAAAGTTATTCCCCTTGCATGACACGTGGAACTAACAAACCAACCAACACACGTTGTGTAATATGTAATTTTTAATTTTCATCCCTCAAGCTCCATTGGCCTGCATGATACGTACATAGCTAGCCAGAGCAACTTTACAGCTGAACGTTACCAGTTTGATGGTTTCTAACACTGATGATAAGATTTTTCAAAGGTTTTTACGCACGGACCTGTTTTTATTATTCCATGAACCAGTATAGTGTTACCGTCAGGGAATGTCGACGATATATTAGTGAATTTGGATTTGCCAATACAATTACGTAAAAGCACAGAATATAGAGAGAAGCTGTGAGGCTATTTCAATTGAGAAATTGTCACAGAATTCAAATATCATTGTATACAATCATCTTTCTCTTGCAAATAACGAGATAACGAAATAGATTTCTAAGGGAAGTAACTCTTGGATCAAAATATGTACATTATTTCCCTTGTGTTACCAGTGGACCAACTAATTGTGTATCATTATTGTTAGATTTTTTGTGTTTTCTCCTCTACCTCCAGAAATTGTAGTGAAACTATGTTATCATAAGCGCGAATGAAACTTCTAACGTGTCTGTTTAATAAACCCTCTCCGTAGTATCACATTTTTGTTTGTTACATAAGTACCTGGTAATAAGTGACACAATATTCCAGACGTTGTATTAGTTTCACAAATAATTGTGGCTCAGTAATAGTGCTTACCCCCCCCCCCTCGCAGTTCGGTAGGTCATGGTTCAATCCATCGCTGAGTCATACTCGAGTATCTAAAAATAGTACTTTATGCTTCTTTATAAGGTACTTAGCATAAGGACCCGGTCTGATGAGTGACCATTGAGGATACCAGGTGTCGTAAGCAGAAAAGAGGTTCAACCGACCTAAGATAATCAAAATTTTTGCATCTCAATGAATTGTTTTAATGTTTTTGTTGATCCTTGAGCTGAGATGTGCTCAGTAATCGTACACTGAGTTATCCTTGCGCCTAGTGGTCGTGAGCCGAGAAGTCGTCGGCCAGATGTCGGCGCTTAGTAGACGCACGCGGAGAAGTCGGTGAACCTTACTAACAATTGCCCTTGTATACCCAATCTTGCGACACCTTCGACGAAGGTATAAGCGGAGAACAGCGATAATTACATAAATTATTTGTTACGTGCTTAGGCAAAACTTGTCGTACAAGACCAAATTTTGTAAGGTTTTGGGACCAAATTATATAGCTCAAGTATAATCAAAATAATCAAATAACTTGAAATCGATCATCAGATCAAATTCCTATGGTTTTGGGACCAAATTAAGTAGCTTCATTACCTAAATAATTAAATAACCCAAAATCCATCACAAAACCAAGCAAATACGAAGAATGAATTAAAATATATATTTTTAATCTATTGTTCATATATATCAATGTTGTATCATATTATTTGTGCGTAAGGGATTGTTATTTTTTGTAAATGTCCATTCAGCATCAAATTTTCATAATGGAACCAAAAAGCGTTGTTCAGTACCAAATCTTATTATGAAATTATATAATAACGTTTTTTTGGTAACTTGTGTGTGTGTGTGTCTCTCTCTCTAGAGCAGTAGTTTCGAAACTTTGGAAACCCGAGGATCACTTCTAGAAGAGAAATATTCTAGCAGACC